>CM042381.1:30324923-30412423 GCA_023634145.1 Thymallus thymallus
AGTTTGCCACAATTCATTGGAGGGTTGGGTATGGATTATGCTCATGCCCACTAGTCCAGTGCCCACTAACACGAGAGAAGCATCTGTACTGCGCTCTATCTAATCATAGCAGCCAGAACTTCCAGACAGTGAGACAGACATGTCCATTAAGCAGCCCCTCACACTTGTTTACATAAGACAACACGTCACCAATGTTATTCTGAAATAACTCTTGGCCCTAAGCCCTTTATGGAGTGGCCAATTGCTGATGTGTTTGATAGTGTCAATCACTCCAGTCTGCCAATTTCGTCAAAACAAGAATTGAGACGACCAGAGCACACTTGTATCCCAACTGCAACTTTTCAATATTCCAAAACCCATTCACGAGCATCTTGTATCCCCCCTGTGACCTATTGTAACATGAGTCCCTATGAAAAAGTGCCAGACTGTCAGGCTCTGGCCATAGAGAAGCTTTGCTTCTCTATATTTCTATGGTCAGAGTCTGGCAGATCTATCATTTCTATTTCTGTCTGGTGTTGTGTGTGTGTGTAGGATCCCTAATTAGAGGCAGCTGCTATGCATTACCTCTAATTAGGGATCTTACTTATATGTCTGTGTTCCACTCCGTTGGCGTGGTTCATTGTTGTTATGTTGTCTCGTGTTCGTGCTACGTGTGTTCCTTTTCATTATTTGTATATTTGTATAGTTCGTCAGTTCATTAAATAAATATGTCGAACTATCGATACGCTGCGCCTTGGTCTCTCTACACACCCGAACGTGACACAGACAGACGCACCCTCTATTTATACATAGTGAGAAAGCTGTAAAGAACTAAATGTCACCGAAGCACACACGTCACCACTCGCCAGGAAATGTATAAAATGATTGTGGCCTCGCTGCTCAACGAATGTGCCTGCTAGCTACTACTTGCTAGCTTCATCGACAAACTGGCCTAGCTAGCTAGTTATTTTGGGCACTGATAAACAGCGTGTAGCTTGTGATTTATTTACGATAGTTTGACAGCTTGCAGATGATGAAGTTGTAAACATCTTATTGTTTTCAGAAATCAGTTCTTTCCCGACTACTACTGTATGCAGTTCACTGACTAGTTTTTCATGCACATTTGTTAACTTGAGAAATACGGCACCAAACACAAACCAATTTGAGGAAGTGGCTATGTTGTTGCTACAGTGACTCAGGAGGGACAAACAACAGTACCTGCCAGGCTACGATATGCGAAAATAACACAACCACATCAAACCACACCTCCAAGACAACTATCGTTTGGCTTCAGTCATGGCCGCTAGTATTTCTTAATGAGCATTCTTCAAAATGAGGCCAAGAGACAGAGCCTCGTTACATCTGTCTGTTCTCTTTTGGTGGAGAGACTGGAGGCATGAGGCACACACACGCACACTGAAAGGGGTTCATTAATGTATGGTGGAAGGGCTGTTATCATTTCTGATCCGTATCACGCTCACACACACCAGTCAGGGGTCTGTGATTGGCCGAGGAATATCAGTGTCTCTTCTCTTCTAACAGAGGATTGGGCTGTACTGTACAGTCTGTGGGCTGAGGCTGGTTCTGATGATTGGGCTGTACTCTGGTTCTGGGTGGTGACAAGCATAACAATACACAACATTACAGTCCCAACTCCTCCTTCACTACTGACACCTACAGTCATTACAGTCCCAACTCCTCCTTCACTACTGACACCTACAGTCATTACAGTCCCAACTCCTCCTTCACTACTGACACCTACAGCCATTACAGTCCCAACTCCTCCTTCACTACTGACACCTACAGTCATTACAGTCCCAACTCCTCCTTCACTACTGACACCTACAGTCATTACAGTCCAAACTCCTCCTTCACTACTGACACCTACAGTCATTACAGTCCCAACTCCTCCTTCACTATTGACACCTACAGTCATTACAGTCCCAACTCCTCCTTCACTATTGACACCTACAGTCATTACAGTCCCAACTCCTCCTTCACTACTGACACCTACAGCCATTACAGTCCCAACTCCTCCTTCACTACTGACACCTACAGCCATTTTCTTTCCCTCAAAATCTCACCCAGATGTGCAGGTGCTCTAGAGACTGTCACCCCTTCACCTCCCCAGCTTCCAGTCTGACCTTGCCTTGTCTCCACTCCTGTGGCCTCCATTGCTCCCCTCACAGGCCTCAACAAGAGGCAGTTTATGGGCTCTGACACAACGATGTGTGTGTGTGTGTGTGTGTGTGTGTGTGTGTGTGTGTGTGTGCGCGAACGCGCATGCTTGCGTGAGTGAGTGAGTGAGTGAGTGAGTGAGTGAGTGAGTGAGTGAGTGAGTGAGTGAGTGAGTGAGTGAGTGAGTGAGTGAGTGAGTGAGTGAGTGAGTGAGTGAGTGAGTGAGTGAGTGAGTGAGTGAGTGAGTGAGTGAGTGTGAGTGAGTGAGTGAGTGAGTGAGTGAGTGAGTGAGTGAGTGAGTGAGTGAGTGAGTGAGTGAATGAGTGTGATGGGTCTCGGCTGGAGAGACTACAGCTCCTGGACCTCATCATCTTCATCATCTTCAGAAGAAAAAGAATGCTTCCAAGAAAGGAGAGTTGATAAAGCAGAGGAATCTGATGGGGTCAATCGTACACTGCATACAGAAGTTTTACTAAGACATCATTTAACTAAAGAAGGAAGCGGAGCAGCTTAAATCACAAATGCAGATGGTGTTCCACCAACCATCCAAAAGGGTTCTACCTCTATGGGAGAAATACACAGTATTAACTAACTTGTCTTGATAATGGCTTTTAAGTCACCTTGAATGAATCTAGCTGTAATGTCTAGCACTTCAGCATAGGAAACAAACCTCTTGTTCTCTGTTCCACTGTTGTGTGACAGAGTGTATTGTGATGGCTACGTGACTGGAACTGTTTATATGAAAGCGTCTTGGCAGCTTGTACATTGAGCCTTTTTGATAATTGTCTAATAACTGCCTGCCTTTCTTAGTAATGCAGCGAGTCTTCACAAAGTCAACAAGGAGAAAACAAGATTGCTTCGACATGGTTTTGTGACAATGGCAATGACTACAAACGCAGCGGAACATGTTGCATTTTAATAAGCACACGGTCATAACCGGAGTCCGTCTCAAGAAATTCTATGATAAACTTTCAACTGCTTAATCACTACAGGTCTGGTACTCATAACTCAGCCCGGTCGGCACAGCTGTGACACTCTTTCATTCTCTCTTTTTTAAGGGGAAAAAAGGAGAGACAGAGTCGTTGTAAAAGGGGTACATTGTCATGGAAACATAACGCTTTAGCTCTGATGCATTGGTGTCAATGGCATACACTGTCTATGGCACAATATATATACAGCAGTATGTGGACACCCCTTCAAATTAGGATTTGGCTATTACAGCCACAACCGTTGCTGACAGCTGTAAAACATCAAGCACACAGCCATGCAATATCCATAGACAAACATTGGCAGTAGAATGGCCTTACTGAAGAGCTCAATGACTTTCAATGTGGCAACAAGAAAGGATGACACTTTTCCAACAAGTCAGTTCGTCAAATTTCTGCCCTGATAGAGCTGCTCCGGTCAACTGTAAGTACTGTTATTGTGAAGTGAAAACGTCTGGGAACAACAACGGCTCAGCTGCAAAGTGGTAGGCCACACAAACTCACAGAACGGGACCACTGAGTGCTGAAGGACGTAGCGTGTAAAAATCGTCTGTCCTCGGTTGCAACACTCACTACCAAGTTCTAAACTGCCCCTGGAAGCAACATCAGCACAAGACCTGTTTGTCTGGAGCGTCATGAAATGGGTTTCCATGGCCAAGCAGCTGCACACAAGCCTAAGATCACCATGTGCAATGCTAAGCGTCGGCTGGAGTGATGTAAAGCACGCCGCCATTGGACTCTGGAGCAGTAGAAACGTGTTCTCTGGAGTGATGAATCACACTTCACCGTCTGGCAGTCCGATGGACAAATCTGGGTTTGGCGGATGCCAGGAAAACGCTACCTGCCCCAATGCATAGTGCCAACTGTAAAGTTTGGTGGAGGAGGAATAATGGTCTGGGACTGTTTTTCATGGAGAAGGGAAATCTTAACGCTACAGCATACAATGACATTGTAGATGATTCTGTACCAAGTTTGTGGAAACAATTTGGGGAAGGCCCTTTCCTATTTCAGCATGACAATGCCCCTGTGCACAAAACAAGGTCCATATAGAAATGGTTTGTCGCGATCGATGTGGAAGAACTTTACTGGCCTGCACAGAGCCCTGACCTCAACCCCATTGAATACCTTTGGGCATTTGAACGCAGACTGCGAGCCAGGCCTAATCGCCCAACATCAGTGCCCGACCTCACTAATGCTCGTGTGGCTGAAGCAAGTCCACGCAGCAATGTTCCAACATCTAGTGGAAAGCCTTCCCAGAAGAGTGGAGGCTGTTAGAGCAGCAGAGGGGGAACCAACTCCATATTAGTGGCCATAACTTCCGAATGAGATGTTCGACAACCAGGTGTCCACATACTTTTGATCATGTAGTTTATGTCTCCTAGGGATCTGATAGGGCCAACAGGGACCTGCATGCCATTTCTTCAGATACAGGAGGAGAAAGGTGAGGAGGAGCGTAGGAGGAGATGGAAGAAAAAAGGAAGCAGAGATTATAGTGAACCAAGAGGAGGGGCAAGAAGAAAGGTTGAGGTGCAGAAAAAACAATCAGAAGACTCTAGGAAGAAGAGGTGGAACAGTAGGAGGAGAACAAGACAGGGAAGACAGAGAGATGCTTTAGTCTGATTTATATTGGACCGTAATAACCACGACAGGGAGGGGGAGAGATGCTTTAGTCTGATTTATATTGGACCGTAATAAACACAACAGGCAGGGGGGAGAGATGCTTTAGTCTGATTTATATTGACAGGGAGGAGGAGAGATGCTTTAGTCTGATTTATATTGGACCGTAATAAAAACGACAGGGAGGGGGAGAGATGCTTTAGTCTGATTTATATTGACAGGGAGGGGCAGAGATGCTTTGGTCTGATTAATATTGACAGGGAGGGGGGAGATGCTTTAGTCTGATTTATATTGGACCGTAATAAAGTGGTCATCTCCCTCCCTGGCTGTTTAATATGTGAATATGCAGAGCTGCCCTCTCCTGACAGCTCACCATTAATAAAATGGTGGCTGAGAGCGCAGGTAGCCATAGCTCATCTATATAAAAATACATGATGATGGTTTTACACAGTCATCTTTTAGAGATGGGACCATGTTGCAGGATGGGGCAGATACCCAGAAGTGCACAAAGTGATAACTCTAAACGTCTCTAGTTGCTCTAGATCTATGCATCCATGCAACCTACAGCACAACATAGCAGAGGAAAATGGATTAGATCAAATGGTGAAAATGTCATGTTTGTATGTAGAAATAAAAACTCCATGTTTTCATGTGAGATTTGTTTTGGGCTTTCTCATTTATTGGCTAGGCAGATTCACACACTTGTTTAGGGTGGAATCCTGGCAATTCTGGATATGGCCGAACTGATAAAATATCAAACTGCTTACACTCTTAGAAAAAAAAGGTTATTCGGCTGTCCTCATAGAATCCTTTGAAGAACCCTTTTTGGTTCCAGGCAGAACTATTTTGGGTTCCATGTAGAACCCTCTGTGTAAAGGGTTCTACATGGAACTCAAAAAGGTTCTGCCTGGAACCAAAAAGGTTCTGCCTGGAACCAAAAAGGGATCCTCAAAGGGTTTTCCTATGGGGACAGCCGAATAACCCTTTTAGGTTCTAGATAGCAGCTTTACCTAAGAGTGTGGCATGATAGATAGGAAACATACTACGTCAATGTCCCACACCACTGACATGTTTGGGCAGTTTTATACCTCACCATCTGGAAGAGCATCATTTAATCCTTCTAATTTGATGAAACAATTTCCTTTATGCATCCCCATGATGGATGCCAGTGTTAGTTACACACTTTACTCTTCAATGAGCCAAAAGTCCCATCCGCCTAGCCAATCCTTTTAAGAGACATGATTCCCTTATGCTTCATATGAAAAGCATTCATCATACATACATTACACAAGTGTTTTTAAAGGTTATCACAAGTGTGTTGTGTTCACTAGAACACTGTAACCATAAAGCCATAGACTAACTAGGTGAAGTCAAGACCCAACTTAAAATCACCTTGTCAGTTGATCCGTTTGGAAATAAATGTATTAATCGCATATGCACTTTAGTCCCAGAGATCATTTATCTCCACTCCAGATCAATCCCTCAGGTAGCTAGACCACAGATCAGACAGAGATACATTTACAAATTACAAATCCCCTTATATCAGACTTTACACACAACACTTCCCCAGTACCTCATCATAAAGGTTTCCTAGTGAGACCCACAGAGGACCAGATGGGGGGCAGAGAGGGGAAGACAGAGAGCAGGAAGAGGAATCACCCAGTGTCCAGCCCCTAGAGGCCTGCTAATACCTACGCTGGCTCCATGTATTTTACATGAACATCCTCAGAGGCCACGGAGGATAGGAACCTTCCACTATTTAAATACAGGATTTGAGACATCAAAGCCCAGTCGATATTGGAATAACAGAAATAATTAGGGATGTGGAGGGAGGCAGAAATAGACATTTCCATAAGGTGATAATTAGTCCCAGGGCTAGCTGGGTCAGGATTTTGAATGCATGTGTGTGTGCGTGCGCCTAGTGTTTGGAGGGAATGAGAATATCATGTCAGAAATATTCCAACCAAGTATCGATTCCCATTCAATAATCTCAGTCCATAATGTTGAATGGAAGGGACAGTAGGATATATTCCTCTGCCCAATTGATGTTAGCTCACAGTATTAAATACATTTAGTTAAACTGAGTGAAGATGAACTTTAATATCCCTATATACAGACACAATGGTACTGTAAAAATACAGTGTGTGGCTGGACACTTTAATTAGGTTTTACAAGTTCCTTTACATACACAAGTTATGTTTTATCTTTCATTTTAATAATTCTAAATGAGCCTCTGATTAATACTTACCATAGCCCATGTACAGCCCTGTATGACAGATAAGGATCATAAAATACACTGTGTGCATGACGGGTACAAGATGAAGCGCCAGAAACCGCAATTACCTTAAAGCTTAAATCAAACGGGACCAGTGAACTAAAATCACACTTCTCTCAGTACAGTCATTTACAACGTCTTGTTCTATTTCATGTTCTGGAGTGAAAAAGAGAAGGGTTTGTTTTCTCCTGCTGAGAGGCACATTTAAGAGGGGCCAGCTAGTCTGTCTCCTTATCTACGTAATAAACCCCTCCACAGACCTGCCAACACGGGTAAACACAGGGTGCTAAGGGTGGGTGTGTGGGTGTGCGTGTCTGTCTGTGTGTCTTCCAGCATCAACTTCAAGATCCAGGACCAGTTAGTGAGAACCACACCAGCCAGTGGAAGTGTGGTGTTGAGAGCTGGGCGCTCCAAGCCTCCCCTCCACTTACCCCCGTAAGAACGATTGACTCTGGCTGGGTCTGGCACATCTACTGGCCTATAAGCTCTTTCCCTGCATTTCCACATTCAATCACTCAACAGCCTTTAACATGCTCCAATACACAGTCAGAAACATGCTATGAAATCTGATTTATTCACACCCACAAATATCTCTCCCCCTGGACGTATTAGCATCTTCATAAAAGCAAAGGGGAAGTTGCCTTGGAGAGAGGGGAAAGGAAGCTGAATGCTTGTTTCCTTTTGTTTTCTGCTGGAGTTTGTCATGTTTCGGCATTAACAGTGAACCAGCGCGTGGCTGACTGGCTGACTGGTTGACTGGCTGACTGGCTGACTGGCTGAATGGCTTTCTGCCTGATGACTGTCAGAGTCATCGCCATGGTGATGGATGGAAGACGGATAAAGTGATACTTCCTGCTGCTCACCCGACCAGACCCCTCAGAGCCCCTCCCCTTCATCGCTCATCACCACGCTGACCTTGTGTGATCCGCACATGCTCGGTTGAGTCAGCGTTGAAGGGAGGCATGATGGCGTGCGTCTGTATTGAGCCGGGGGACATCGATTGATGGACAGGCTACGTCTGGACACGGGATGCTGGAGAGAGGGAAGTGCAGACAGACAAGGTCCATTGGAGTCAAGTCCATTTGAATTCAGAACATGACTTGGATATTCAATTAAAATTGAATGTGGATTTAAAACTCGGAAGTCCATTTAAATTCCAGACTGAAATGATATTGAAGCCAATACTAGATGTACAGGAGCATAACGGAATCACAGTGTACTAGGTGAAACCCTGTTTTACATAACATGATTATCTTATCCAATCCCTATCCCATGTCCAAATGTTCACACCGCACACATCATACACACAGGACATATCGGTTGAATGAAACACAATCCATCCATAAACCAAAAACCTTTGAACCCCATAGAGACAAACTATCTACCAATCTCACTGTATCTCTAATTGTTATGAATATATGTATTGGCATCTCACCATTTTCCACCTAGCATCATGGGAGACAGTGTCCCCTGGTGTCTACAATTATACTCCTCTATCCTTGAAGCTCCAAACCAAACACTACAAATCCAGATCACCATCCTCGCCTCATAAACATATCAATATCTAAGAGCCATTTAATTCCCAGTGTCTGTCAGTCAGTCATCTCTAACTCCCCTCCATCAGAGCTGCTGCCAGTGTTGTACAGCAGTGTTGAACGGTGCATGTGTCTCCGGTCCAAACATACTGGAGACATTAGAGAAGTTGGTCTGGAGCAAAAAGATCAGTGGACCTTTCTTTCAGAACCAAAACCTATTATGAAAGTGAGAGGAGGCTATTAAAATCCATCATACTGTGGTGGAGGAGGAGGAGGAGAAGGAGGAGGAGGATGGAGAATAATATCTTCTCTCCACAAACTAAGGATGTTTAAAGGGTTGTGTTTTATAGGAAAGGACACAGGGCACAAAGTTTTGGCCAGGATGCCAAGGCTCTGAGTGCAGCAGCTATCGGGTCCAATGGTTTTACCGCCGCTTGTGAGGACAAGTATATGTCCGCATCTGGCATATACAAGCCCAGTGGAAAGATGGATGAATGCAATGTGGTTCTTTCTAGAGTCAATCACTGCATAGTGTGCACTACAGTATGGCTGCAATGCAATCATTCAAATTGAACCCTTCCAGAATGTGCAGTGCACTTATCTAACGCCCACTCATCAATATTTGACTGTTCACCCATCCTCCCAGTGGCTACACACCTGTTGCTGAGCAGACGCCTGGTGGACCGTGGCGACCAGATATCCCCAAAAGGCCGTTAGGATTTCTGGCCCTTTGTGGAGCCAACAGTGTGCCGTAGCCCTGGACCAGTCACCATCAAACTGCTGACTGGATGCTATCTTTGTTACTACTGGGCGCTATTGGTGCTAGTGACATCACCTCACACACTGGGGCTGTGTGGGATCTGGGTTAGGGCTCAGACCTATTGTGTTCTCAGAGCCAACAGGGTTAACAGAGTCATGGCACACGTCCCAGATCACCCTACCACCGTGTCACTCTATTGTCCCCATGTCTGGCTCCTCTGTACTGGCATTCTCTCAGAATGAGGTAGTGTGAGAGAAAACTAATCAGCCAGTGGTGTCATGGAGGTTAGTGGAGTAGGGGATAACCCCAGTAGCCAGATGCTAGAGGGTTTGAGGGTACAGTAGGCGCTAGTAGGCAGAGTAATGAAATGGATCTCCAGTTTGTTTTATATACTGCAGCTATAGGCCAGGGTTATTGGCCTGTGGCCTGCTGTTTGGAATAGAGGCCAGGAGATGTGAGGAATAGCATCATTCTGAAACCACTGGTGCTCCCGTGGAGACACATGGACACAGGCACACACACAATCATTTTGGTTACACACATTTATGGTATTATCTTCAATGTCCATCCATTCAGAGGAGTCTATTCTCTGGAGCCACTCATAACTGGGCCTCAGAAGAGTAATGATCAGAGGGCTTAGAGTAGAGAGAGCCTGCTCTGTGATGTTCAGGGTTAGAATGTAAACCCATGGAGACATGAAACTCACCAGACCCTGCTCTGGCTTCTGTCCTGCTTTGTGACCTCTATGTTATCCAGATAAAATATTCCCTTTTTCCCCTCTCATCCTCCTCTTCCTCATCCTCATTTTGTTCGTCCTCTTCTCATCCCTGCTTCTTAGTGTGACCTCAGAGGAGAAGTGGTACTATGCTTTTCCAATCAGAAAAAAACCCTCAGATTAGATTGGTGCAACTAACATTCTGTTCAGTCAATGATGCAGAAAACGGCGACCACAGTCGGAGCACTCAATTAGTGGTGGGCAGGAATTTAATATCAAGGGACTGAGCAGCATTACCACTGGTCCAGGTTTCTCCCTCTGATGCAACCCTCGACTCTCCAGACGCAACAGCACCTACAGTAAAGCACTACAGTCTATCTTCTGAGAGAGAAATACGAGTCTGTCTCACTCCGGCAGACAGATTTGAGAAGCCACTCCTGACACCAATCTTTTCCACATGTATATCGGCGTCCTCTTTTCCTGAACGTGTTATTTCCATAATCCGGCGGTTTCTCCATTGCCTGGGGTTAATAGATGGGCCAGGGTATGTGGGATGGCAGGCCTTTGTAGGCCCTAACGAACAGTGTGCGGTCTGACGAATGGCGTTTGGGCTGCGACCACGTCACTTGTTCCATTAGCAAGCCTCTCCCCCAACTCGGCCTTATTGAACCAGGGCTTTCAGCTATTAGGCTGATGCATGACACAGTCAATTCCTGTTACGGTTTAATAAGTGAATATTTATCTGAGCCCCCCGTCTCAAAGAAAGAGGGAGCGAGGGAAGAAAAAGGAGACGGAAGACGGTTCTGAATCATTCTCATCTCCAGATGTGTGTGTGTGTGTGTGTGTGTGTGTGTGTGTGTGTGTGTGTGTGTCTCTGTGTATGTGTGCATATATCTTTGTGTGTGTGTGTGTGTCTGTGTCTCTCTATTTGTGTGTGTGTGTGTGTGTGTGTGTGTGTGTGTGTGTGTGTGTGTGTGTGTGTGTGTGTGTGTGTGTGTGTGTGTGTGTGTGTGTGTGTGTGTGTGTGTGTGTGTGTGTGTGTGTGTGTGTGTGTGTGTGTGTGTGTGTGTGTGTGTGTGTGTGTGTGTGTGTGCACATTATGCACCCCTGGTTAATCTCCTTTGTCAGCGAGCGTCTGCGAGGTTGGGCTTAGAGTGATTTATCTACAGAAGTCTATCCCAGCAGGCAGTGTGGTAGTACAAGCACTCCTCAAACATACAGAACAGTGCTACTGGAACCATCTACCACACATCCCTGCATCTGGAAGAAGTGATGTAGGGATTGCAGGGTTCAGCTCCAAGCAGACACTAAGTACAATAAAACTGAGCTAATTGAACATCATCAGTGATTAGGTAAATTCCATCTATATATCCCAGGTCTATAGAAAGGTCTGTAGAATAAAAGTGTGGAACACATATGGTTTCCTACTGGACCTGTAAGAATATGGCGTCACATCACTGTATATACCAATAACATGGTCCCTCAGCCCAATCCAATGTGGAAAGTTGTTTCTTCCTCTCTCTAATATGCAGACTGATATAACATTAAATACAGGTTGTTTCTTCCTCTCTCTCTAATATGCAGACTGATATAACATTAAATACAGGTTGTTTCTTCCTCACTCTAATATGCAGACTGATATAACATTAAATACAGGTTGTTTCTTCCTCTCTCTAATATGCAGACTGATATAACATTAAATACAGGGCTAATGAAAAGGACTCATAGTCATTAGGAGGAGTAATGTAGGTTGGGAATGAATCTGATAGAGAGAGAAAATGAGAGAAAGAGAGAGAGAGAGAGAGTGAGAGAGTGAAAGAGAGAGAGAGTGAGATTGAGAGAGATAGAGAGAGAGAGAGAGAGAGAGAGAGAGAGAGAGAGAGAGAGAGAGAGAGAGAGAGAGAAAGAGAGAGAGAGAGAGATCCTTCAGTCTGGTCTTTATAGAGACGTTGATCTTTGTGACCAAGTGTTGCTGAGTACCACTCTGACAGGCTATTAGTCATAAGGCTTAACAACTCACCTCCTATCGCTATGGTAATCCATACTCCAGGATTGGGCCCTCCGGCTAGGTTAGGGGCCACACACACTTCAACATAATACAGCCTAAATACTCACACACAAACATTAACACATGCATGCTTGCTACACATGAAAAAACACATGAGCATGCATGTATGCACGGACGCACACACACGCACAAACAAACAAACACACACAGATACAAGCAAGCAAACACACACACTAAGAAAAAAATCACTCCTGGTGACATACAAGGTTAATCAAGGTTAGCAGAAAAAGAATTAAGTGAATGTTTCAATCAATACATCAATCAATCACTAGCATTTAGTGTGTGACAGAGGAGAGTACATGCTCAGTCCCCTGTCCCTGACCTGTGCCCAACTCACCTGAGGGACACATCCCAACCTGCACCTGTCACTCTGGCATCACTGACCCTTGAACCATGTGTGTGTCCTGTTTCTCCGGTCTCTTGATGTTGACCATGTCATTAAAACCAAACAGACACTTTCACACATCTGGCAGGAAACCAAGTGGGACAAGCTGTCACAGGACAGCAAACCAGATGTGTGAAAGTGTCTGTTTGGTTTTCTGGTCAAACTACCAGACCAAGACAGGGCTATCCTATGTATGGGCCAAGACAGGGCCATCCTATGTATGGGCCAAGACAGGGCCATCCTATGTATGGGCCAAGACAGGGCCATCCTATGTATGGGCCAAGACAGGGCCATCCTATGCACGGGCCAAGATAATCCTCCTATAGAAATAGGCTGTATTAGTTGCAGTATGAGTAAAGCTTTTTTAATTGGAAGATACTGTAGCCAATTTATCCAGCCATAAGAGCAAACACAGGTCAGAGGACAATATCACCCAGGAGTCAAAAGTAGATTAATCACTGCGAAAAAATTAGATGCTTACAGTATTTTGTGTATCTTTGACTGGTGTTGGCACCTCACTGCATGAATGCCACTGGAATTGTTTATTTGGGAGCACAATTGTAAATAACCTGCTTGCCAAATTAGAAAATACAAAAGCATTTTTGATGACAAGCAGATATACATAAAATAATGAAATACATGTTGGTGCCACTGAAGAGATGACTATTGGTGTTCAGAAAATGCCACAGAGATTACAGACCTAAATTTCATCATACTTTCAACAATGCAATAAAAATCTATCAAAATAAATGGGACAAAAAGTATTGTTTTATCCTTTGATATGGGATCATGGCTGCTGCATTCCAGAAGTGTCCAAGTAAAAGTAATTCAGTTAAGTCAAGTATTCAATTAAAAGAGAAAACAGTGATTGTTGGGTAGGGCGGGATTAGCACGTCATGGAATACACTGTGAGAGCTGCTAAGAAACAGAGAACCAATCGTCTCCCCCTTCATTGAGCCACAGGGGACTAGTTTGGAGTTAATTGCTGCAAATCCATTTTTTTTAAATTAAAATGACGATCTGACTATCTGATTGATTGTGTTTTTCTCCCTCTTCTCTTCCTCTTCCTCTTCCTCTCCCCTGTAGGATGGTTGAAAGAGTCCTGTTGTTTTATTTTAATTGGGGCAGTGATGTAATTGGCCCACTCCATGCTGGTCCATTCAATGTAGCCCTGCCGTGTGTGTGTGTATTGTGTTTGTGTTTTGTGTGTGTGTGAGTGTGTGTTTGTGATTGAGAGTTAGAGAGAGAAAAAGTAACGAGGGAAAAAAAGAAAATAGGGAGAGTGAGCGAGAGAGAGAGAGAAAGATTATTGAATTGAGCGAGCGAGTGAGTGAGTGAGTGAGTGAGTGAGTGAGTGAGTGAGTGAGTGAGTGAGTGAGTGAGTGAGTGAGTGAGTGAGTGAGTGAGTGAGTGAGTGAGTGAGTGAGTGAGTGAGTGAGTGAGTGAGTGAGTGAGAGAGAGAGAGAGAATATGGCATTATATGCCAGTGAAGTGTGGGGCCCACTTACCAAACAAGAATTTGAAAAATGGGACAAACTTCCAATTGAAACCCTGCATGCGGAACTTTGTAAGAATATCCTCAGAAAAAAAACTACAAACAACGCATGCAGGGCAGAATTACGCCAATTTCCCCTTTTAATTCATATCCAAAAACGAGCCACCTTTTATAACCATTTAAAAATAAGCGTTTAAAAATAAGCGACCCCAACTCTTACCACCACAAAGCCCTCCAATACCAAGAGGTGACCATAGAGAGTCCTCTTAGTCAGCTGATCCTGAGACTAAACTCACAAACCAACAGTAACCCAACAAAGCCTCAGGACAGCACTCAGAAAATCTGGGCCAACCAAATTATCAAAAAACTAAAAGAAAATTACATGACCTATTGGAAAGACACCACAAAAAATCAAAGTAAACTTCAATGCTATTTGGCACTAAACAGACAGTACACAGTTGTCAGGCTCTGGTCATAGAGAAGCTTTGCTTCTCTATATTTCTATGATCAGAGTCTGGCAGTTCTAGCTGTTCTACTTCTGTGTGGTGTTGTGAGTGTAGGATCCCTAATTAGAAGCAGCTGCATTGCATTACCTCTAATTAGGGATCCTACTTATATGTGTGGTTCATTGTCCTATGTCACGTGTATGTGTGGTTCCGTTCATTTATATATTTCATTTGTTATTTTGTATAGTTCCCATCAAGTATAGTTTATTCAAATAAACAATGTCGAACTATTGCTACACTGCGCCTTGGTCTACTCTCTACACACCCGAACGTGACAACAGTGGCAAACTATCTGACCACTGTGACTGATAGAAAACTGAGGAAAACATTGACTATGTACAGACTCAGCGAGCACAGCCTGGCTATAGAGACCGGTCGTCGCAGACAGATCTGGCAACCCAGAGATGCCAGGTTGTGTTTACTCTGCCCACAAAACGCAATAGAAACGGAAACACACTTCCTCCTAAAATGTGATAATTATGCAGACATACGGGCAACTTTCTTTCCCCAAATTAAAAATAGAAATGAAAAATTTGAAACAGGGACAGACGATGAAAAATTACAATGCCTATTGGGTGAAAAGGTCCATTGTGCCATTTAAGGTGCAAAATATGTTGCATCATGCCACACCCGTAGGGACAACCAGTTGACCCAACTGCAACCAATAATCCCGTAAGGACAACCAGTTGACCCAACTACAACCAATAATTTCCCAACAAACTTACACACACAAAACACACACATACAACATACAATTATTTTGAGTATGTTTGGTTGTGTATGTGATAATTAATATGTAATGGATCTATATTTTTGTTGTTGTTGTTAATAATAGTATGAACTTTCTTTTATTTTTATTGTTACATTGTAAAGTGCTTTGGCAATATTGTTAAGTTGTAACTTTCATGCCAATAAAGCCGAATTTGAATTGAATTGAGAGAGAAAGAGAGAAAGCGAGAAAGAGAGAGAGAGAGAACAAAAACAACATCTCCAGTAACAACAAATGAATCAAGGAATTGAACGTTGGATGGCAGAAAAGAGAGAAGGAGAAAAGCAAATGAAGAAGGAGTGGGTAAAGCCAAAGAGGTATGTGTTGATGCCGTAAGGCCTTTCACTCTACTCTCTCGCCGTGTCCCCATGGTCCCGCTTAGGTAATTTTTGGACGCCCTCTGAACATGCCGCACCCAAAGATTACTTCTATGCAAATTCATAGATGGGGAGAAAGAGAGGGAGGGAGAGGGGAGGAGGAGGGGAACAAGGGAAAAATGCAAGCGGTAAATGAATTGTAAAACACACTGCAAAAAAATCGATTCCTCATGCGTCGGCTTGGGTGGTGTACCTTGCAGAGGTGGCACGTTGATAAATATTCATAACGGTTGTGTGTTTTGCTTCTCCAAATAGCTGTGTTTTTAACCAGGGGTCAGGGAAGGAGAGGGGGGTATGAGGGGAGGCTAGGGGGGATAGCCCCCCCAAAAAAAGTAACTTAAGTACAGTATATTTAGACATTTCAACCGACACTTACACAGTGAGAGCATTGTGGTGAGTGTGCGTGTGTGTGTGTGTGTGTGCGTGTGAGAGAGAGAGAGAGAGAGAGAGAGAGAGAGGGTAGTGATAAAAATAGAGAAAGGTGGAGATATAACTTGGGGGAAAGAAAGAGAGAGAGAACAAGCAAAAAACTGAACGGTAAATTAGAGAGAAAGAGGAGGGGGAAACAACATTAGTGACCATGTGACATCTACTGTTGTAGGTCCACATTTGACTAAAACCGCCATAATTTTCTAATTCAGTGCAGGCTTGGAGATAGCACAGCCGCTTCCAAACACATAGTCCCCCACGTCTAATAATATCACTGTAATTAGAATATGCTTTGATTATAAAGGTCACTGTCTCAGCCTCACGGAGCATCATGTGAAGTGTGCCAGGGGAAGCTAATTTAACACACTATTTCAATCTCTTTTAATCTTTATTCAACAATTTAACATGCCGTATCCCTTTACGTGGGGCCAATGACTGTACGACACTGTAAACCCAGGGAAGAAGTTAAGATAGCTGAGACCCCTGTAATCCTTCATCACCGTGTCCTTATGTTTGATGCATGTAGGTGTAATCGACAAGTGTAGGCCTACTGCCATCGAATGTGATCCATCTCCTTTCTGGCTGCTATAGAATACAGTGGGAAGACACTGTTATACAGGAGGGTGGGTGTGCCAGTGGTTTGATTATCCTGAATGTTATGAAACTGACACAATTAAAAGGCTATAATACCCACTGTTTTAATAAGATACCTTTTCCTTTGTGCAAATCCACACGGGTCTGTGTAACATTTAATTGTTTTGACATGTGATGTGTGTCTGTGTGTGTGTGTGTTGACTCTGTTAATTAGTCTGTATCCTAGTATCTCAACAGCCTAAACCACAGCCCAGTGGCTATAGCCAAAGACAATATTCAGTGTGTGTCCATGGATTCATTTTTTCCAGAGCTGGTTGCTAGCGGTGGGCTATTTCAATTCTCCTCTTGCAAATGGGCTGAAGAACGACAGAGGGGGGGGGAACCCCTTGGGAGAGCATTGTAAACATGCAGCTATGTTGCACAGAGCAAGATCCCACTCCTTCTGCCTAATACAAAATCTGCTCCTTTCATCTGAGACAAACAAGAGGATAAAGCACTGCCTACACTCACACACACTCCTCTTTAATTAACAGATTCATTTACCATGTTTAATCTGTGTGCAAACTCCAAATACAACAAACAAACAAAATCAAAAGCAGGATTTTTCCAGCTGTTTTGTTTGTTTGCATGGCTTCAACATTTAGTAGTGCATTGAAATCCGAGGGAAATTGTTCCGGAAAACAATGTTCTAGCTATGCCTCCAACAATCGTCTCCACAAAAGATATTTCTGGCTTAATGATCTAGGTTACTTATGATTAAAGATTGTTATTAAAAATTATCTGTGTTATTTGCAGCCCTGTGAAAATAGCAAAACAAAAAACGTCTTCGATTTTTCAGATTACACTACTTATTCCCCACCACCGATCAAACGTTAACTGCTGTTTCACCATCCCAAACCTTCAAAACAGTCCTTATGAGACAAGGAGAAAGGGAAACATATAAATTAAGCTGCAAGCAGCTATGGCAGGTTTTCAAGCCTTATGACACCTCAGAAACACAATCAGGACAGATTTAACTCAATGCCCTTGGATAAACTACCAGACAAAAATAAGCCTCACTTGGCCTGAGTGGCTAAATAATGTGTCGAGACACCAGTACAGTGACTGTGACACTGCAATTACAGATATAATACAACAGATTGGGTAACACGTTCCTTCCCAAAAATACGTTTAACATTTTAGGATCAGATAGTGGGTGTTTCAGTATCAGTGTATCACCTCTCCATTACCTGTGTGTTCCTGCAGAGTCTGGTCACCTGAGCTCTCTCCAGTTATTATCAAAGCACACAGCACATTCAAACCTGGGGGGAAAGGCGATGACTGGCCAGCTTCAGAGTCCAGTGCAGACAAACAAGCTGAAGTTTCACAATTATTGGTGACCGAGCAGAAAAATAAAAAAAATAAAAAAATAAAAATTGCCCCTACGCATCACCATAGGAATCCTAGACCTGCCAGAAGTTATAGATCGCGTTGCGGCTTCGGCTGTTGAGGTAACTCAAGGTGTGGGAGGGTTTGACTGTCAAGATAAAAAAAATATATATACACATATACATTCGCTAATGATATTCTCACAGCTCAACATCAGTCAAATATTGTAGAACCATGCATGTACTGCATACAAAATTATTCCAATTGAAATTCTTACATTGACTCAACCATTCAAAGCTGTTGAGTTGAGAAGGGAAGTGTATTTCTCCCCCAAAGGGATATGTTTAACAGTATTTTTGTATAAACGAAGACATTTTCATGTCCTTTGTGAGAGAAGACAGGGCTGTGGGATATGTGGGACTTCAAAGCAAATTAAATAGTGCCACAGTAAAAGGCAACAGAGGAATTTAGAGGGATGGAGTCTTCAGGTGTATGCGGTACACCCTAGTGAAATCAACTAGACGCTATGGAAATATCCTCACAACAAGACATTTGTAGCTGTGACTTCAATTAAGATAATTGAATTTTACAGGAAAAATAGAATTTTGCTTTGAGTCAGTGTGTGGTGTTTATTTTTTCTCTTTCTCAATGGAGAACATCTGCTATCACTTTCGGCATTGTAAACAGTACCATACATACAAGCATAAAAGGAGTATGTCTATGAGAGACTGAAGACGAGATTTAACATGCAGCCTAATAATTCAAAATAAATAAATTATTAAGTTACAGCAAATGTCATTTGTAGACAAAAATGTATTAGTACTAAATAAATTAGTCAAAATTCTCCAGTGGTCAAACATTTTAAAAGTTGCCATGCTCTTTCAGATCAATAAATACATTTCACACAAAAAAGGCCCTAGCCTGGTATTTTTACTACCACAGTGACACGGCCATGGACACAGGATTAGTTGTCAGTCTGCTTCAGCTTTGATCAAAAGGCTTGTGAGAGGTTGAGGTGGATTTTGTGAAAGAACTAGACGGTTTAGACACACTAGCCTCCACATCTGGGGGAAGTCCCCTGTCCACAGCACAAAGAACCAGGAAGGAGGATGGAGAGGGGACGTAAGACACATACAGTTGAAGTCGGACGTTTACATACACCTTAGCCAAATACATTTAAACTCAGTTTTTCACAATTACTGACATTTATTCCCTGTCTAAGGTCAGTTAGGATCAAAACTTTATTTTAAGAATGTGAAAATAATAGTAGAGAGAATGATTTATTTCACATTCCCAGTGGGTCAGAAGTTTACATACACTCAATTAGTATTTGGTAGCATTGCCTTTAAATTATTTAACTTGGGTCAAACATTTCAGGTAGCCTTCCACAAGCTTCCCACAATAAGTTGGGTGAATTTTGGCCCATTCTTCAGAACTGGTGTAACTGAGTCAGGTTTGTAGGCCTCCTTGCTCGCACACACTTTTTCAGTTCTGCCCACAAATGTTCTATAGGATTGAGGTCAGGGCTTTGTGATGGCCACTCCAATACCTTGACTTTGTTGTCCTTAAGCCATTTTGCCACAACTTTGGAAGTATGCTTGGGGTCATTGTCCATTTGGAAGACCCATTTGCGACCAAGCTTTAACTTCCTGACTGATGTCTTAAGATGTTGCTTCAATATATCCACATCATTTTCCTTCCTCATGATGCCATCTATTTTGTGAAGTGAACCAGTCCCTCCTGCAGCAAAGCACCCCCACAACATGATGCTGCTACCCCCGTGCTTCACGGTTGGGATGGTGTTCTTCGGCTTGCAGGCCTCCCCCTTTAAAGTATCTATCTATCTATCTATCTATCTATCTATCTATCTATCTATCTATCTATCTATCTATCTATCTATCTATCTATCTATCTATCTATCTATCTATCTATCTATCTATCTATCTATCTATCTATCTATCTATCTATCTATCTAACTGTTATGGCCTAACAGTTCTATTTTTGTTTGATCAGACCAGATTACATTTCTCCAAAAAGTACAATCTTTGTCCCCATGTGCAGTTGCAAACCATTGTCTGGCTTTTTTATGGCGGTTTTGGAGCAGTGGCTTCTTCCTTGCTGAGCGGCCTTTCAGGTTATGTCGATATAGGACTCGTTTTACTGTGGATATAGATATTTTTGTACTTATTTCATCCAGCATCTTCACAAGGTCCTTTGCTGTTGTTCTGGGATTGATTTACACTTTTCGCACCAAAGTACCTTAATCTCTCAGAACGCGTCTCCTTCCTGAGTGGTATGACGGCTGCGTGGTCCCATGTCGTTTATACTTGCGTACTATTGTTTGTACAGATGAACATGGTACCTTCAGGCATTTGGAAATTGCTCCCAAGAATGAACCAGACTTGTGGAGATCTACCATTTTGTTTCGGAGGTCTTGGCTGATTTTTTTAGATTTTCCCATGATGTCGAGCAAAGAGGCACTGCGCTTGAAATACATCCACAGGCACACCTCCAATTGACTCAAATGATGTCAATTAGCCTATCAGAAACTTCTAAAGCCATTCCAAGCTGTTTAAAGGCACAGTCAACTTTGTGTATGTAAACTTCTGACCCGCTGGAATTGTGATATAGTGAATTATAAGTTAAATAATCTGTCTGTAAACAATTGTTGGAAGAATTACTTGTATCATGCACAAAGTAGATGTCCAAACCAACTTAACAAAACTATAGTTTGTTTACATGAAATCTGTGGAGTGGTTGAAAAATGAGTTTTAATGACTTCAACCTAAGCGTATGTAAACTTCCAACTTCAACTGTATGACACAACATTTCAATGAGACTGGCGTGAGACTGTTGCCTCTCAATTACAGAGAGAGTTAAGGTCAAGGATAGGCTCAAGGGTCATTTCGAAATCAAATTTAAAAAAAAGTCAGATTGAGACCCATAAGACTCATCATGTTTTTTGTAATCACAGTGTTAGATTAGACTAAACAATTCAAGGTATAACACTGTAATTCGCACACTTTAAAGAGGACTAAACGCCTCTCTTATCTGAAATAGAATCATGATTCAATGAACTGTTAAGTAACTCACTCAGCTATCCTGTGACATTTCTGTACAGTATGTAAAATGCTGGCAGATGTCTGGTAGCTGAAGCTGTCTAGCTCCAAGCTCATTCTCTATTTTATCCTCTTCATTGTCCTCCTCCAAGACCCTGAGGCCAGAACACACAAACTAACCCGCTGTTCCATTACGCTAACTAGCTCCCTCCTGTGTTTGTTTTGCCTCAGAGCCGGGGTCTCGTACATATCTGACAGCTCAACCCGACACTTAACAGATATTAGAGATGAGATGACCGTCCTCTCTCCCGTACTCCCTCCCTCTGAATACAGCTGCAGTTCACATCTCTAAAGAAAGATACATTATTTTGTAGTTGTCAGAAAAACACACACACTCCACTCCTCCACTCCGGTTGCATCTTTTGATTTTTTCCTCCTGCACTTGAATAGTAATTAAATTGATTATCTCGCTCTCTTTTCCTCTCGCCTAGGTTTTGTGAGTGAGTGAGGACTTTTGTGTGAGAGGAAGAGGGGAGGGGAGGAGTGACATATCTAATCTAGTAGGAGCTTCATCTCTGCTGGAAGACTTATGAAATGAGAGGCAGAGAGGGATCTTTATCAGGCTGGAATTAGTGCTGGATTGCAAGGCTGCCTTCACTAGATCAGTTTGGAAGTGTATGAAGTGATTCCATTATAAGAGGGAGCCTTAAAAGAAAGGGGGCCGCAGCCCAGAGGACACCTTGGGAAGGAAGGGAAGAGAGGACCTTGCTGTGTTGAGGAGCAGGAGGAAACCTTGCTGAACCAGCAACTCTCCACAGAGAGAAAGGGAGAGAGAGAGAGAGAGAGAGAGATTGCAATCGGACATTTGCTCAGGGCATCACAATTACCTCCAAAATAAAGGTCATTTTTACATTCTCCAACACTCGCCAAGGAAGAAAAAACAAAATTGTAGTTATTGTACTATTCTATACTTCTTTCGGATATTAATTCTCTCCACTCTTATAGTTTGGAAAAATGTACTTCTTTCACATATTAATTCTCTCCATTCTTATAGTTTGTTTATAGTTTGGATAACAAGGAAATAAAGACAAAAAGGGAGATTATAATTGTTGATGGGGGACGTTATGATCTCTCAGTCTATCACAAGGACATCAACTGTCCTTTTCTTGATGGGGGACATTATGGTCTCTCATTCTATCACAAGGACATTAACTGTCCTTTTCTTGATGGGGGACATTATGGTCTCTCAGTCTATCACAAGGACATCAACTGTCCTTTTTCTGTCCTCTCTTCCCTCTGTCATAATGGACTTGAACCTGTTGCCCTGCGTCACACAGTGAGACAACCTCCTCATCGGGCCCTCCCTAACCTCTCCCTCAGACACAAAGAGCACCCCACTCTGCGAGGCCGAACCAGCACTCTGTTACACTCTACACAAGGGCCCCTCACTATGGTTAACAAGTGGACTATTGATTACTGCTGCCTCTCCTACACTAATTACTCTAGGGCTCAGAGAAGAGGAGGACACAGTTATTTTCTCTCTCTCGCTCTCTCTCTCTCTCTCTCTCTATCGCTCCATCTCTCCGTCTCTTGCTTTCTCTCTCTTTCTCTCTCTCTTAAGAGACTCAAGATGGGCAGGAGACTGCGAGAGAGAGAGGCCACTCTGGTTACTGCATCAGACAAAAAACAACCACACTCTAAAAGAACGGAGGGATGCTTAAATGCCTTGATTGTCTAAAAGTCATTTTTTTTCACACCCCACTCTTTCAGCACATTGAGTGTAGACAAAAGCAGGAAAAGTGAGCCCCGAGCTCCACCACAATCCTTAACTTGACATATACAGTAGGCATGTGCATGGCTTTCTGGCAGAGCTCACTTTTGGTCAGCAGGGTTTGGTCAAGGTTTGAAGTTTGTGTGGTTGTGAGTTAGTGTAAGTGCAAGCTCCCCTTGACAAGACCGCCAGTAGTCACACTACACATTAGCCTGCAGTATCAGAACCTTGAAAGTCTCCTGAAAATAGCTTGCACAAGTCACAGCAACCAAACCTCAGACTAGGAGATCTATCAAGGAGGGGTCTACTGGTGTTCTACAGTTACTAAAGCCCGGCATTGTGGTTTGAATCATCCAGCACTGCGGAAATGTACAATTCACTCACTGCAGTAATTCTATCTCACAGCCTGAGTGAGAGAGTGAGTGAATGTGTGAAAGGGGGAGAGGGAAAGTGGAGGTATAGGAGAGAACACTTGCACTTTGTCATTGTAATAAATGAGCTGATGATAAGGGTAGTGGACCTCTTCAATCAATGACTGTATGTCATCCAATGTAAATATGAGAATGTAGATACAAATTACAGTTATGGTGGACATGGATAACATTTCTGTGCGTTGCCTTTTAAAATAATAAATGTTTTAAAGACAAAGGACAACAAAACTGGAATGACAAAAAAGTTTAATGGCAAACTTTTTGTAAATCCTCTAGGAACGTAATAACTTATTCCACACTGCATTATTCCATTCTGGCTGAGTGGATCCACTGTACTTGTCACACCTAGCGTGTGTGTATTACCGTAGGTGTATAACGTGTACCCTCAATTTAATCTTTCAACTTTGATTGTGGATTTGCCGGGCCTGCTCTCTCTCATTTGCAAGTCAAATGAGATACATTTATCAAAGGCCACTCATACAGTGTCACATTAAAACACTATCAGCACAAATAAATAGCACACACACACACACACACACAGTTCTGTGTGCCTGCATGTGTGTGCCTGCATCGGTGTGTATGACCGCACACACCAATGCTACATTCCTTTTATTGTTGTGGTTTTTAGTGACCTACACAATATACAGTTGATCACTATACCTCAGGATTCAAAGCTGTAGAATATCTCAAACAATTTCCATCCAATTTCCATCCATAATAATCATCCTCCGGCATAAGCTGACCACTATCCTTCCATAACTTGTCTGATAACTCACTCAACCCACGGAGAGAACCAAGGCCAGCATCTCCATCACTACTTAGAATATAAGATAATAAATATCAAAGCATAAACATCTGGTCCGTCTCTGACGATGACTGTAGTGTTTGGAGATGTAAAACCCTCCTAATGAGAGATTTGTTTTCTCCTCTAGTCGGGCAAAGCCCCAGAGTGCCTGTAAACAGGCCTGTATTAAAAAGGCCTGTATTAGTCTCGGCATGGAGCTCGGAGCAGAGCTGAGCGGGCTGCGGCCCCTCATGCCTAATTCATGGAGGGGAGTCAGAGAGAGGGAGGCAGAGGAGGTAGAGGCGGTAGCAGCTAACACTGCCGGGCCGGAGCGGACTAGTGGTCTGAGCCGCGCTCCGCTTTCATATTCTAATCAGCCAGCGCAGAGCAGGAAATCTTAGCTCTACAGTCCCACCGTGTTAACAGGGCCCAGCAGAGGCAACACTGCCACAAACATAACTCACAGAGAAAGAGAGAGGGAGAAAGAGTGGTAGAGATAGAGCGAGCGAGAGGAAATCAAAAAGGAAAGTAAAAGCGAAGTAGCAAGGCCTTTGATTATGATAAAAGTTTGCTGAAAACAGCAATAAAACAAGCAACAGGCCAGTCATGGAGAGGAAAGGCAGATATGGAAATCATAGGGGTTACTTTCCTCTGTGTTCTCCTTGTCTCATATACAGGAGCGCTACTTTATGAAGCCACCCGTACATATGGTGCATTGCACTAGAGACTATCGTGATCCGTTAAAATGAGGGGAGGCAGATCAGTTTAGATGCTGAATTAACCTGGAGGCAAATGAGAATCATTCCTGAACATGTCCTACACTGTACCACAGGTGTAGGATCTTAATTTTATCACTTTTTTTGGCCGACAACTTTCCTGAACCGCAGGAAATGCAGATGAGCTTTGTGATTGAAATAAATTCACTGAAAACCCACACTAACAGTATTGCACTTTTCATGTAGCCTACTTTTGTCATGCTAATAGCCTAACCACCGATCATGCAACTTTATGGACTAAACATTAAAATCCTGTTGTTGCAGAATTACTTTGCTATGACAATACTGGTCAAATTAAGATCCTACACCTGTTATGATATACATTTTCATGTTTCTACATGAAGACACTGATGGTTTCACTAGAGACCTGATGAGGTATCTGGGGAAGATATAATTCATGTCATATGGACATGGTTTGGTGATATTGTGTGTGAGCATCACTGTTTGTCTAATTGGAATTTATGGTCTTGGTATTCGTCATCATTCCTGTTTGTGTCCAATATTTCTCAGATATTTGCTATTTACTAAATGTCTTATTGCCAAAGGCAAATCTTGGTAAAGGGGTATTTCAGTTACATTATACTGTACCTTGGGAGTGTCCATGTATGCATTTATTCCATAAATCCATAAATTGTCTGCATCTAGATTCCCCAGAAATAAAGTCAAATGATAGGTTGAAAGGTGAACTCCTTAGCTAGCTGTACACTAATCCGGACGTTTATAAGAAATCCTGCCATGCCCTCTGACGAACCATCAAACAGACAAAGTGTCAGTACAGGACTAAGACTGAATCCTACTACAACGGTTCTGACGCTCATCGGATGTGGCAGGGCTTGCAAACTATTACGGATTACAAAGGGAAGCCCAACCGCGAGCTGCCCAGTGACACAAGCCTACCAGGTCAGCTAATTTACTTCTATGCACTCTTCGAGGCAAGCAACACTAAAGCATGCATGAGAGCAAGCGCTGTTCTGGACGACTGTGTGATCACACTCTCCATAGCCGATGTGAGTAAGACCTTTAAACAGGCCAACATTCACAAGGCCGCAGGGCCAGATGGATTACCTGGACGTGTACTCAGAGCGCTGAACAACTGGCAAGTGACATTTTCAAACTGTCCTTAACCGAGTCTGTAATACCTACATATTTCAAGCAGACCACCATAGTCCCTGTGCCCAAGAACGCCAAGTTAACCTGCCTAAATGACTACCAACCCCGTAGCCCTCATGTCTGTAGCCATGAAGTGCTTTGAAAGGCTGGTCATGGCTTACATCAACACCCTCATCCCAGAAACCCTACACACACTCCAATTCGCATACCTACCCAACAGATCCATAGATGACGCAATCTCTATTGCACTCCAGACTGCCTTTTCCCACCTGGACAAAAGGAGCATCTACGTGAGAATGCTATTCATTGACTACAGCTCAGCTATCAAAACCATAGTGCCCTCAAAGCTCATCACTAAGCTAAGGACCTTTGCAACTAGATCCTGGACTTCCTGACGGGCCGCACCCAGGTGGTAAGGGTAGGCAACAACACAACAATCTGCCACGCTGATTCTCAACACGATGGCCCCTCAGGGGTCCTCCTGTACTCCCTGTTCACCCATGACTGCGTGGCCAAGCACGACTCCAACACCATCATTAAGTTTGCCAACGACACAACGATGGTAAGCCTGATCCTCGACCACGATGTGACAGCCTATAAGGAGGATGTCAGAGACCTGGCAGTGTGGTGCCAGGACAACAACATCTCCCTCAACGTGATCAAGACAAAGGAGCTGATTGTGGACAGCAGGGAAAGGAAGGCCGAGCACGCCCCCATTCACATCGATGGGGCATTAATGGAGCAGGTCTAGACCTTCAAGTTCCTTGGTGTCCAGATCACCAACAAACTATCATGGTCCAAACACACCAAGACAGTTGTGATGAGGGCACGACAATGCCTATTCCCCTTCAGGAGACTGAAAATATTTGGCATGGGTCCTCAGATCCTCAAAAAGTTATACATTTGTACCATCGAGAGCATGCTGACTGGTTGAATCACCATCTGGTATGGCAACTGCTCGGCATCCGACCGCAAGGTGCTACAGATTGTAGTGCGTACGGCCCAGTACATCATAGGGGCCAAGCTTCCTGCCATCCAGGACCTCTATACCAGGCGGTGTCAGAGGAAAGCCCTATGTCAAAGACTCTAGCCACCCTAGTCATAGACTCTTCTCTCGACAAGTGGTACCGGAGCGCCAAGTCTAGGTCTAAAAGGCTCCTTAACAGCTTCTACCCCCAAGCCATAAGACTGCTGAACAATTAATCACATGGTTATTTGCATTGACCCCCTTTTTTTGTACTGCTGCTACTCACTGTTTATTATCTATGCGTAGTCACTTTACCCCTAACTACAGTATACTGCTGCTACTCACTGTTTATTATCTATGCCTAGTCACTTTAGCCCTACCTACATGTACAGTACCAGTCAAAACGTTGGACACACCTACTCATTCCAGGGTTTTTCTACATTGTAGAATAATAGTGAAGACATCAAAACTATGAAATAACACATATGGAATCATGTGGTAACCAAAAAAGGGTTAAACAAATCCAAAATATGTTTTCTACAGTTTTGCACACTCTTGCCATTCTCTCAAACAGCTTCACCTGAAATGATTTTCAAACAGTCTTCAAGGAGTTCCCACATATGCTGAGCACTTTAGTTCATTTAGCTAATATTTTCTCACTGCACTGTTCGTTAAGGGCTTGTAAGTAAGCATTTGGCGCATGTGACAAATACAATGTTATTTCTCCATCCTTGAATTCAGATAGGAATTTCATGTCATCTGATTAGCATTGGTAATTTGCTGGCGAGGCTGCTAAATCACAAATTCAAATTTGTTTCCTGATTTACTACAAGACGTGACCATATTTCCTTGAGATTGGCCCCAATTACCAGCTTGAGGGATCACATTCAAAGCAGAAAGCAAATTTGAATCTATAATTTAGTAAATTACCAATGCTAAATGGATTAAACAAAATGGATATATGAATTCAAGGATGTAGAACAAGACATCTTTCCAATTCCTTTTGGGAATATATTTTTAGGTATAAAAAACATTTGACAAAATGACAATGAAAACAATTTAGAGAGGATTTGAGGACATTGATCTAACTAATTAGTAAAAGATGGACCTGGATTGTACACCTCTGATGTATTATCATGTATAGAGATTAGCCTTTAGCCAAGCACCGCAACACCATTAGAACTAATGTGAGCTATTAAAATTAAAACCCTTAGAAAGAAAAAGGGGATGGGAAAAAAGGAGATCCATCAAATAAGCTATATTCCAGAGATCACGGCAAAAAGCAGCATTTCAAAAATCAATACCAAAGATTTCAGTAAAACTCTCATGTATCATTGAAAAGTAGCCATGATTTTATTACCATTTTACTGTAAGGAAGAACTTTGATACAGGTTCACTTTTGATATTGTGATGAGCAGTCATTATTATGGCTGATACAATTTCTTAGACTTCTGAATCCATAACATAGGAATCAGACGCTGTTTCAGCACTCTGCCGATTTATGGAGGAAAACAGAGACATATCAACGTTTGAATCGGCCATTTTGACTACTGACTACCAAAAAGCATGACTACGGCTAATTTAATGGTCATGTAAGGGTTTTTCAAACAATGGGTCATAATATTGTTTCTAATATCCTCCCCATACTCTCTTTACGGTGTGTTGATTCAGGGAACAACCAAAATTATCCATCTCCTCCTACATGTCAGAGTAATGGAGACAGACAGTAAGGGTGGCAATAAACTTCTGGCTGACTCCTTCGAGAGGAGAGGGAGAGAGTGGTGGGAGAGAGGGGAAGAGTGGAGAGAGAGAGGAAGAGAGGGAAAGAGTGGAGAGAGAGAGTGGCGGTAGAGAGGGAAAGAGTGGAGAGATTGTGGGGATATGATTCATAGTCAGTAGTACAACAGGACAAGGGAGTGCGTTATTGATGGAGCTGGATAGGTCTCCGTCGTCCCTCAGGCCTCCAGTTCAGACTGAAGAAGTGTTAGCTGGAATGGCATTCAGTGTAATACAAACACAAATATACACAGGCCTCAAGCGTGTGCATGCACACACACATTCACACTCAAACATGCATGTGCACACACACTCGCAGAGAATGTAATACACACAAACACACACACCCAATTTCCATATTTACTGCTGGGTGAGGAAAGAGAAAGGAGAAAAACAAAACACATAAATAAATGACAATGCACAGCTTGCCCTGAAAATAGAAGTAGAGTTTTGTGTTCGTATTATATTCAGCCAGTAAAATGTAATCTCCCTTTTAATACCCTCCATTGTATGAACAGGAGAGAGGTTGCCGAAATATAAACATTAAGAACGTAACCTTATGAAAATCAATTTGGGATTGAAAAATATTATATCTGCTTGGTTGTTTATTAATGCATCTTCAGGCATAGCAACACTATCTACAGAATATATATTTATTTGTTTTATGGGGAAAGGCTAGAGGAGTGTGACGGTGTGAGTGGTGGTGGTGAAAAGAGGAGGCATAAATAGCGCAATGAAAATAACGTAGCTCGGTGAACAGCACATCAACTGAACGTAACAGAGAGAAACAATAACCCGTGAGGCGTAAAGCAAACACACAGATACTTAAAGAGGACATAATGGTGAAGGGTTTTGCTGCCATCGTCCTACTGCCGTCGGTTAGAACACCGGCGAGGAGGAGCGCCGGAGAGCAGGAGGTCCCGCAGCTCCACATGGTGCATTCTTTACAGTACCCCCCTGCCTAGGTGCGGCTCCTGACATCGCCTCTCGCCGGCGCCTCGGGCGACCCCGAGGATGAGGAGCTGGCCTGTCCGGATGGCATGCGTGGAACTCTGCTGTGATGGAGGGGTCGTATATGTCCACCGCCCGAACCCAACAATGCTCCTCAGGGCCGTACCCCGCCCAGTCCACTAGGTACTGGACCCGGCCCCGCCGTAGCCGAGAGTCCAGCACTTTCTCCACCCTGTAAGCCAGACCCCCAGCTACCTCCATTGGGGGTGGAGGCACCACTGCAGGGCCGGATCCCCCCAGCGGACCAGGAACCACCGGTCTGAGGAGAGAGACATGGAAAGATGGAGAGAAATTAGTGTAAAGTGGGGTTAATCTCAGTCTGTAGGTGACCTCATTAACTCTCCGAAGGAGAGTGAACAGCCCCACATACTGGGGCTCCAACTTACGACAGGGCAGGCGGAACTTGAGGTCCCTCGTGGACAGCCAGACCTTGTCCTCTGGACGGTAATCCGGAGCCTCATCTGCTGTGGGGAGAAAGCGGGTCCACTCACCTGGTTGTTCCATACAATAGCATCCGAGGAACCTCCCGAGCTCTTGGTTTGTGCGTTCCACCTGCCCGTTAGACTGTTGGTGGTACCCGGAGGGGAGGCCGGGCAGTGGCATCTTCGAGAACCTGTCCACTACCACACCGATGGTCGTTTGCACACAACACAAGACAGTACATAGTGCCGCACAGTCCTCCCCATCCCAGGCCACATATACTTCTCTCGGAGCGCCTCCAGGGTCCGGCTGATACCTGGGGGACCAGCGGCGGGTGTAGTGTGGGCCCAGGTCACCAGCCTTCCCCGCACTCTCTGAGAAACATGTGTCTTCCCCGGGGTGCGTGTAGCTGGGGTGGGATCCCGTCTCCCCGCCCGTTGAATTTCTACATCAATGTCCCAGGAGATGGTGGTAGGATGGTGGTAGGATGGGCGTGTCTTTGGGCAGATCAGCCCCCCGGTCATGGATACGGGAGAGTGCGTCTGCACTGCCATTCTTCGTTCCCAGGCGATAGGTCAGGGTGAACCGGAAAAGAGAGTCCATCTGGCCTGACGGGGGTTAAGGTACCGGGCTGCCCTGACGTACTCCAGGTTCCGATGATCTTTCAGGACAGTCAACGGCTCATGAGCACCCTCCAGCCAGTGTCTCCACTCCTCTAATGCCAACTTCAGCGCCAGTAGCTCTCTGTCACCGACTTCATTGTTCGTCTCCGTAGCGCTCAGCTTCTTGGAGTAGTAGGCACAGGGGTGCAGCCTCGGCAGGTTCCCCTGTAACTGGGAGAGGACCGCCCCTACACCGACCTCTGACGTTTCACCTCAACCGTGAAGGGCTTGAGCGGGTCCGGGTGACGTAGGAGGGGTGCCGTGGTCGAGGAACGCCTGCTCTGCATCAGAGGTCCAGTGGAGGCGTTGAGGGTGTCCTTTCAACAGCGGCGTGAGTGGAGCCGCAATGGAGCTGAATCCCTTGATGAATTGGCGGTAGAAGTTGGCAAACCCGAGGAAGTTCTGAAGTGCCTTGATGGTCTTTGGGGCCGGCCATGACCTAACCGCCTCCACTTTCAACTCCTCCATCTTGACCCACTTCCGAGCGTTGTGGTACCCTAGGAAGGAAATGGACGTTTGGTAGAAGGCGCATTTCTCCTCCTTGACATACAGATGGTTCTGTAGCAAACGTCAGAGGACAGCATGAACGTGGGCCACGTGTTCTGGGAATGTTGGGGAATTGACCAAAATGTAGTCAATATAGACTACCACATACCTCCCCAAAATATCCCGAAATACCTCATTCAGAAATAATTGGAATACCACTGGGGCATTGGCGAGTCGTGCTGAACGCGGTCTTCCACTCGTCTCCTTCCCGGATACGCACAAGGTTGTATGCGCTCCGGAAGTCCAGCTTGGTAAAGAAGCGCACCCCCCTCAGCTGCTCTATGGCCGCAGGGATGAGGGGCATTGGATAACGGAACTTCGTTGTCACCTCATTTAGTCCTCGGTACTCAATGCACGGCCTCAAACCCCATCCCTCTTTTTGATGAAGAAGAAGCTGGCTGAGGCAGGGTGGTGGAATGGCGGATATGCCCTTGCTATAGCGTCTCCTTGATGTAGGTCTACATCCAGCCACAGAGAGCGGATAGATTCTTCTTCGGGGGAGCGTGGCGTCAGGTATGAGGTCGAGGGATGTTCCAGGGATGGTGAGGAGGGAGAAACCTGGCTTTTTCTTGAGAAAACACTCCACTCAGATCTTCATACTCTGGCGGAATGCTCCTCGTAAGAGTGCTCTCTGGGCTCTCCACCGACGTAGCTCCACTCGTCGTGGTCAAGCAGGTCCTCCGACATCTGTCCGACCACCCTAGGATCCTTTGTTCACTCCAGGCGATGTTGGGATCATGTTGCTGGAGCCATGCGAGTCCCAGGATGACCGGATGTATGGAGGATGAGATCACCAACAGTTCCCGTCTCTCTTGATGGCAGCTGTTGATGGTGAGAGTAATAGGACGGGTCGCGAGGGTAATCGACCTAGACCCCACCGGTCAGCCATCCAGGGCTTGGATGGGCATAGAGGACCAGCGCAACGGCAGTCGGATAGCGTCTACCAAGGACCGGTCAATAAAACTCCCCGCAGCTCTGGAGTCGATCAAGGCTGTGGACACATGGTTGGGAAAGTCACCAGACAGCACAACTGAACAACAGAAAGAGCTAGCAATTTGATCGGCATGCAAGGCTCCTACTGTGCCCACCTGTGCCATCTTACCCCCTTTCCTGTGTCTAGCCTGTGCCAAGGGACACCCCTTCCAGAAGTGCCCCCTCTCACCACAGTACATGCATAGGCCTTGCCGACTCTGCCGTTCTCTCTCCTCTGCAGAGAGTCTCGTGATCCCCAGCTCCATCGGCTCCGGTCCCAGCTCAGCCCCGTGGAGAGGAAGATGAGAACGGCGCGCCAGCCGGTCACTGTCCCGGAGCTGCCCGTCGATAGCAATAGCCTGGGCGATGTATGCATCCAGCATCATAGATTGGCTTACACAAGCCAGCTCCATTTGGACCTCAGTCCGCAGACCCCTTCAGAAAGCGGTCCAAAAAGCTGGCTCGTCCCACTGGACGCCGCCATCGTCCGGAACGACAGAACATACTCCGACGCCGTGCCCTGACCCTGGGTCAGGAGCCTAAGCCGCTCGCCCCCATCTCGCCCCTCCGCGGGGTGATCAAATACTGCTCGTAACTGAGCGATGAACCGGGGGACCAACCTTAATTCCTCGGCACCGCCCTCCCACAGTGCCGTTGCCCATTCGAGAGCACGCCCTGTGAGGAGAGTGATCATCGTGAATACCTTCTCCGAGTCCGACACTGGCTGATCATCCAAATACAGCTCGCACTGGAGAAGGAATCCAACACATCCCTCCGGATTGCCGTCATTCTTAACTGGAACGGCTCTCTGGAGTTCTCCTCTCGGGACGTGTCGAGACGCCACACAATCAGGTGCTGGCGACGCTGTGGCTCCCGCTGAACCCACCGGGCCATCCCCACACGATCGTGTTGCCATGAGCGACATCATCTCCCCAGTGCAGTCACCAGCCCAGTGACCTGTTCCTCCGTAGCTCGGAGTCTCTCCTCTCGCACGACTGCCCGACCGGGTGGCCCAGCTCCCTCTCCGGGCCCTTCCATGCTCATGACAAGAGAGGACGAGTGGAAAAATAGAAAAAACAAAACTGGTGGAAAAATAAAAAGTGCCTCGGTCGACAGAGGGGGAAAAAAATAGCTAAATGAAAATAACGTAGCTTGACTTTAATTAACAGAGAGAAACAATAACCCGTGAAGCGTAAAGCAAACACACAGATACTTAAAGAGGACATAATGACGTAACACAAAACAGGTGTGGAGGTGAAGGGTGTTGCTGCCATCGCTAGAACACCGGCGAGGAGGAGCGCCGGAGAGGAGGAGGTCCCGCAGCTCCACGCGGGGCATTCGTTACAAGGAGGGGGTGTAGCAACATGTAAAGTTATTGAAGATAAATGCCAAAAAGTGTAAATGTTTGCAGCATTGTTTTGAATAAGTATATAATCTAAATGAATAGAAAGTGGTTATCTCCACTACATTTGTATACTGTAGGTAAAACATGAGCAAATATAGAAAACGCAACTGCATTTCCTTCCTCTGGAACCTCTGGAACCAACTGCATTTCCTTCCTCTGGAACCTCCTGTGTTGTAAAGTAAATAAACGACCCAAAGCAGCAGGCCTACACAAAAGCAAACACACATTCCTTATGGCTGCATAAGTGACATAGATTGACTGCCATTGGATGATTCATACTGTTGAGAAACACTCTAGGGAATACTAATACGCCTCTCAAAAACATATCATAAAAAATACACAAATACATAGTTGACAGCAGAAAAGACTAGATTTTTTCTTCAGGTAATTTATTGAAATGGTATTACTAACTAAATAATTACTGTGGTTTTAACTGTACCAAATGAGCAAATATATCAATTTTAAAGCACTGAAGCAGTGAGGATACATTGTCACACAGAATGTTTACTGTATGTATTGTGAAACCAGAGGTATTGAGTAAAGATGACTAATGCAATTTGTTTTGTTGGGGTGAACTAATAAATTGTACCTCTGTGAACCATTGGGCTGTTGGGCTGTGTGGCTGGATCCAAGCCGGCGTCTGTATTATATCATACTGTAAATGCCTGAGCCACAGAAAGCAAACGATTCTGCCAGCAGACTAAACTAATCACTTGGGCTGGTAAGCCAATCCTCTACGGACACGCACCGCAAGTATGAAAGTGTGTCTGTACCCCGATTATTTATTCATTTTGTTTGATTCAGGGGCAATGTTCCTCTGTTGGATTACCGCGTCGACTCCATATATGGCGAGAACACTGGCACCATGCCCTCTGTTTAAGATATCAAAGATTTGCGGCGTCTCGTTGCCTGGCGTTGGCTTGCCTTTGGGGAGTTTCACTAAACATGAATTGGATCAAGCCATAGCGATGTGGAGAGAGAGGGAGGGAGATGGAAAGGAGGAGCGAGGGAAAGGAGGGACGGAGAGAAAAATGAAAAGATGTAATGGGTTCTTCTGTTTCAGAGGAAGAAGTGCTGTCGCTGCCTCCGGAAGCTAGCGCCTTCCCTCTGCTCTGAGAGCCTGGTGGTCTCAGGAGAACCAGGCTGTGAGGAAGGAGGCTAGATGGTATCACCGGAGAGGACGACGTCTGTGTGTTTCTGTAATCTGTGTTTATTAGTTATGGCAGATTAATACATTTCCTTGCTTTAGTTTCGTTTCACTATTATGATGTGAAACAGAAACAGACACCACAGTACAAAAACATGTCTGATTAATAAACCAACAACCAGGTTATTTTATTCCAGGAACCAACTCAGTCTGATGTCATTGTAAAATGACAGGAACAGATTGCTTACCGCTTGTACTTGGTTATGCTTAATGAGGAATCCTTGTTTCCAACCAAACTGCCTAATGGCTGACAGTATTCCCACAATCAGGATATAAGAAACTTGAGTAAAACCAAGAGGCTAGGAACTCTTTACCGCCAAACCTAACCTCAATCGCATCACATCTATTGTTATAAACTAATGATATGCAGCCCCATGGACGGACATCATCTCTCCTACTCTAACCTGAGAAAACACAGCATCCATCATGGCCGCCGTCCGTCTGACCCAGTGTGAAGGTGAATCTCGGAGCTCCTCTGATCAAAACAACCAGATCTGTATCCTCTATACTCCAAAACGGAACCAATACACAATCACCTCTGGATAATGGTTTGGGATAATCACAGGAGACACTGGGGCTAATACCACACTGGGTTTAGGATAATCACAGGAGACACTGGGGCTAATACCACACTGGGTTTGGGATAATCACAGGAGACACTGGGGCTAATACCACACTGGTTTTGGGATAATCCCAGGAGACACTGGGGCTAATACCACACTGGGTTTGGGATAATCACAGGAGACACTGGGACTAATACCACACTGGGTCTCTGATTTCTCACCTAAATCGCCATAAAGCATCCTGAAGCATCCACCTGACTTCAGATAGATTACCTGTCTGTGCATTAAGCATAATTTAGACCACAGAAGACGCCAGCGCACTGGCTGCTTAAGAGGGAGACGCTACATCTAGCTCCATCCTTGGCCTCTTCAAAACCACAGGGCTAATACGGCTGCCTGTTAAAAGCTTTGAGGGAGCAAGACGTCCACTCCACACAGTCAGTCAGAGGGGAAATAGAAGAGAAAGCGAAACGCCTCATGCCACGGTGACTGAAGCCATTTGTCTCTCTGTCTCCATCCTGCTTGTGACGCAACCAGTCCGAGGTCTCTAGAGCTGTTTTACAACAACTTTATTAACTGCTGTGAGATGAAGAACTTTGTACTTTGCTCTCAACATTGTGGGAATAGAAAGAGGAGGGTTAACAGCACTATATTGGTGTAGTACATGAGAGTCAAAGGACACATTACAATTGAAACTTTGCCCTCAAACTCTTCATCTTGATATCTGCAACTATTTTAGAGATAGGAGTATAGCATCACAGTATCAATGTATTGACAAGGTAGAGGATCAAACCTTTGTGAAAGCAATGCCAAGTATTATGCCCTGCATTGGCTAATGTCCCCTGGTTGTGTTTAACAGAGTGTAGGCTACATGAAAGAGGAAGTGACAGTAGGGGAGATCTGACATTAAGAGATGAGGGGTACAAATCTAACAAACATGAGCCCCCCCTGATCAATGGCCTCAATTTACATTTTTATTTAACATTTATTTAACTAGGCAAGTCAGTTAAGAACAAATTCTTATTTACAATGACAGTTTACCTACAACCCCTGGAGTAAATTAGGATTAACTGCCTTGCAAGGACACATTAGAATTTTTTTTTTTTTTACCTTGTCGGCTGAGGTATTCGAACCAGCGACCTTTTGGTTACTGACCCAACTCTCTAACCGCTAGGCTACCTGCCGCCCCAGGCGATGGATTTCACATTATATCCAGCTTGCTCATTATTGGCTGAGTAAGTCCACTCACTAATTCCCCCTCTTTCCTGTTCCTGTAGAGGAGTGGGGATCAATGGTGAGGGATGCCTTCTACACACACACACACACACACGTAAACACACACACCCTGTTCATAACACTCTCAGAACCCATGGAACAAGCTCAGTGTAGTGTTTGTGTGTGTGTGTGTGTGTGTGTGTGTGTGTGTGTGTGTGTGTGTGTGTGTGTGTGTGTGTGTGTGTGTGTGTGTGTGTGTGTGTGTGTGTGTGTGTGTGTGTGTGTTAGGTGGCGGGAGGAGGGCAGGGGGAGGAAGACAGGGGGAGAGCGAATGGCGATTACATGAACAATGGCTCAATCAGAGCTTCCTGTTAATGTTATGCGATTGCTTTTCTTATGCTAATCTGTACACTTAACTAAATGCACTGTCTCAGGTTACCCCGCCATTTCATTATGTAGTCACGTGTAAGCAGCCCAACGCATCGACCGCCGGCGTATATCATGTTCATGGGGAGGGATGAAAGAGCCCCGCTGATATGTAAGTGGATTTCGGGGATTGCTTTCCTCTCTCCTTATATTGGTAAAAGCTCCCCTAATCAATCAAACATCTCTCCCCATTGACGGCGGCCATGTTGGATTGCTGAGGTGTGTGTAAGGTGGAGGAATCTAATCTGAATATGGGAGAAGCTAAATAAAAGAGGCTAGTTTTCTGTGTGGAAAATATTCACATACAGTACGTCTTGATTCCACATGTGGGTCAACAGGAAGGTCACAGTAGAACCTGATCAGAATCCATAAGGTGCTCTAACAGTAATTAGAATCATGGGGTTGGCACCGCACCGCTCTGCATTATGCCAAACTGATTTTAAGATTTTATGCACATAACTTGATGCTAATAAACAGCCAAGGGGACTTTGTGTTATTCCATATGAAAACAGGAGCTGTGAGCGCCAGTAATGATACCCACACTGTCAGTCCCCACTGTTTTACTGTGGGAGTCGATGTTCACAGGTACTCACATATCCTCCTCAGACCCATTTGAAATCAACTTTTCAGATCAAATTCCATTCCGAGGGAAAACACTTTCCTTGATGTAATGTGGAAAAACCCACAGAGAGAGAAGTCAATGATAGTGCACATTAACATGCATGCCTTTATGTCACTAAACGACTCCTATTATCATATGTAATCTCATGTGAATGTTGGCCTGAACTATCCACTCAAATTATATGTCAGGTAGTGTCGGTATGGTGTGTATGTCTGTGAGGGGCTGGTAGTGGTGACAGTGTGTGTGTGTGTGTGTGTGTGTGTGTTGGGGGAGGGAGGGGTGGGTGGTTGGGTTGGGGCTAATGTGTGTTCATGGTTGCAGGCGTTTTAGCTGAATGCAGAGATGTTTTCCCATTATAAAATAAGAGGCTGGGTGGAAGAGAACCTTGACGTAAGTGGGGAGCGTTTGCAGTAAATAAAGCACTCTACTCTTAGACTCTCAGGCAAAAGCCCAAGTACTTCTCCACTCCTCTCTCTCTCTTTAGCTCTCTTTCCATCTCCCTTTACTCTCCGTCTCATCCGTTCCCTGCTCTCTCTTTCTCTCTCACCACATCTCTGCTTTCTCTTTCCCTCACTCTCCTCTTCCTTTCTCTCTGTCCCCCTCCTCTGTATCTCTCTCCACTACATCCCCTCTCTATCTCCACTCCGCTCTCCTCCCTCCCTCTCTCTCTCTCTCTCTCTCTCTCCCTCTCTCTCTCTCTCTCTCCACTCATCCAGGGGATCCCACTGCCTATTGTCGTTACTGTAATCAACACAATGGAGTTTCTGTCCCCAGCCACTCTGACCCTCCATGGCTATCACCCATCGCCCCCGGGGGAACAGAGTGGGAGATGAGAGAGAGGTTGGACCTGCCAACCACTGAATCATCACCACTAAGGAATATAAAAAATGGATGGAGGAAAGAGAGAGAGAGAGAGAGAGAGAGAGCGAGAGAGCGAGAGAGCGAGAGAGAGCGAGAGAGAGCGAGAGAACGGAAGTTTCTCTTTGAACACAGTGGTTGAATAATGGCCTCAGGCTACAAAGCTCTTACCAGTGGTTACTCCCCTGACCGCTCTTATTTATGGCCAGACGGAAGAGACCACCTGTAATTACCTGTTGGCTGGAGTAACTGACCTCAGGGCACAGAGTGACAATGTACTGGACTGCAGTGTGAAAGCTACATGGGAAGAGTTTGACCACAAAAGAAGACAACTTGGTGTGGCGGACAGGCATGGAGTTTTATGAAACAGTATGACACAAAACAGTATCACATAAGTATTAGTAAGATAAGCATATGTAGTGGTAGGGTAAACTATAAAGATGTTAACCCTTTACACTTGAAAAAGGCAGATTTGGACACTAATAAGCGCCTAAATTGGAACGTGGTGTTTGTACAGTAACATGCTATACATGACGTCATATTTCTGGCTCTGCGCTTCACAGAGCTGTATGGGATTTGACTGACAGATGTTCTGAACTTGAGCACCACACGCAACAAAGTGATGCCCCCATCCCTCCTGGTAATTGGGCAACTTTTGCTAATGTTTTGCTGTCTGTGGGAAATGCTGTAAATTAAGAGGACTCAATGTGTTCTGAAAGACGCCACGTTGAGGATGATAATAAATGCAGTTTTGATGTCACACAAGCAAACCAAACACCTGTGAGTCCAAATGTGCCCGTCACATTTCCATATAACAAAACTCATGTCATATACAGTGTCAACGTTTATGATAATTATGTTTTAATGTACAGTTACAATAATACATATTGTCATACACTGGGTTTATCGTTGTTAATTGTGAAGAAAATATACGCTCCAGAACACGCACCTGAATGAATTCATGACTCCTGTCTATGCACACCAAAATGATGATCTGTTTCTCTGAGTTGCCTTGTGAAAGTTTAACACTGGAAGATGGTATTTTATAACTTAGCTAGTCATTTTGCCAATAGAACAAGCTTTCAAATGATGGCCACCTGAGCCAGATGGTGATTTTATAATGAACCGTTTTTGGATTGTGTAAAGAACAGTAATTGTGTGATGGTGGGGATGCAGGGCTGTGTTCCAAACAAAACGACTACATGTGTGTTCGCTGTAGTTCCTCACCACAGCTAGGAGAGCTCAAACAAGTAGCTACCTTGTAGTTAAATACTCTTCTTTGAGTCATAAAAGTGCATTGAAATTGCATAGGAACAGTGCAGACTTTGGAGAGGTGTGTGGCCACTTGGAGACACCAGTTAGTCTTTTCACTCAAACCCTTGTATATATTTTGTCTTTTGTTGCACCTGCCACACATTTCCAGGAATATTCTTATCATGTTACTGAATGTATCCAGAGTATTTTCAGATTTCGTTATCAACAAATGCGGCGAAAAGTACAGTAAATGTAAAACGTACATAAAATCAACAGTGTAATGTTTGTAATGTTGTGTCCTCCATTTTGTCTAATAATTTTCTCATTATCTCCAAAATGTCCCCTTTCAATTGATACAATGGTTATGCATTTGTTTTTTTATTCTGTATGAAACTTTTCAATTTAACTCTAGCCATGCAGACCAATTCCCACAAGTGTAAGGGGTTAAGAAAATAACACTTACCACATGACTGCAAGAGAGAATAAACTTTGGAGAATATATATTTTACTGCTCGCAAGGGATATTGCTCAGAATTGATCCACGCTAAAGGTGTGAGGTCTCTCTTTCCTCTCTCTACCAGTTTTGACAAATGTTAATGCTCATTTTCCTAATAGTGTCCTGCTTGCTGCAAAACGTTCCCCATTACCTCCTGCAAAATGGCCGACGCAGAGCAAGGGATTAACTAAGCATGCATTTAGGGCTGCGGAAAAATGGACACCTCCACAGATTTACTGGTATTTATTAGAGTTGTTCTTGTTTAAAGCACAAACCTCCCACTAAATGCATAATCGAATGGGCTGTTTCTCTGGCTCGCGCAAACCATTAGCGAGGGAATTTATGTATTTAATACATTAGAATAGAAAATGAATTTAAAAAGAAAAAGCCATGAGGGAACACATTATCTTTCCTGTCGGCAGTTTTCGAGTTCAATATTTGGCAGGCTCGTCAGTAAATGAAATAATTATTTCAATTACTGTACAGCATTAAATTATAGTTTGTGGAGAAAGTGGTGACAGGTCTGCAGAGCTATAACACTTCCCCTGTCTCTGACTCCTCTGTCAGTTTTAATGAAGAAACCTCTCCACATTACAGTGAGGTAGAGAGGGAGGGAGAGAAAGCAAGTGTGTGTGAGAGAGAGAGAGAGAGAGAGAGAAGAGGGGGGAGAGAGAGAGAGAGAAGAGGGGGAGAGAGAGAGAAAAAAAAGAGAGAGAGAAAAAAGAGAAAGACGGGGAATTCTTAGTCCATGGTTTCCTGTATTTTCCTGTTCACGTGACATGCTTAATGGTATTGTAGTAGCAGACTTACGGATGGCACCGTCTCCATGCTATAGGAGGAGTTAGGGAATTCTCACTGCCTCCGAAGAACTTCCATTTAACCTCGCTCCCACCATATGTCTTGGCTTTCTGTTGGCCTTGATCAACAAGTTTCAATGCTACATTTAGTAAATAGCGGTTACAGTTAAAATATACTCCAAGCCTTGCTGTACAATTCTATTTCACATAGACCTCACAGATGCATTATTTGCTGTTATGTTGTACATTGGACAGTGTGGCTGATGGATGATTCAAAGCACTTCACATAGATTTTCCCACTCCTCCCACTCAAGCCTTATGTGTCGTGTGTGGAAATATGCCACCAGTCGCTAAAACACTATCAAGGGGCGAGTGTATCCTCCTTATGTTTGCATTAGCCCCCTGCTAGATTCCCTGTCCTCCTGCACACAGCATAATGCACTCTATAAATAGCCAATGGGGGGTGGGCCTCTTCAAGCCAATGGATCCCGTCCGTGCCTCCCGTTTAACGCTATCCCCTCCATACAGATACCCAAACCTCTGATCCCTGCAGCATTTAACCAAATGAAAACCCACCTTCATTAGCCAGACAACACCTAGCTGGTGGAAGCATGAAAAACAGCCCTGGCCCCAAGGACACGGCCGTGTAAAAGGACTGGCATGAGCTTAAAAAAGCAGCAGCGCCAGTAAGGCCTAGCCTTCATTTGTATTTCGCTAATGTGCCAGCCCCTCTCACTGTACGTGGTCCCCTGCTCCCAACACACAGTGAATAATTACTAACACTCAACCTCCATACTGCACTTACTCAACGTGGCAACACCAGGGGGATTGATTCCTGAACAATACAGCGGGAATAATTAATATATTGGTCAACCAACACAACTAATGGACAAAGCCGTGTTTAGCACCAGGAGTCACATGACATTTTGCCAAGGTTAAGCTGTCTGAGAGAAATACCAAGTGGAGGGACAGAGATATCCAGGATGCAATTCAGCAGTGTCGTGTCCTCAGAATTTCAAAATGTGCTATTGGGAGATGGGATCTCAAGGCAAAGTGAAACATACAGTGGTGTATCACAGAAATGTATTGGTCATGTCCCTAACTGTACACAGTCTAAAATGTTTCAGATTCACACCTGTCTACAATGTATCTGAACATGTTTTGTTTATGTATGCTTGAACAAACAATCCCATTTCACCTGGTTTGTGATATACTGTATATTAGTGATTGGGGAAAAATTATATATCAGGATAAAAATTTAGATTATATATCGTATCGTTTTGACAATATCGCAATATTATTTTTGCCCTAGTTGGCTGTACCGGCAGCAAAACTACAGAATTGTTCCATGCAGAATGTCCTCCATCTTCTTTTTAAAATAGGGAGACAATTGGTTTACATGCACTCATTTTCTCATGGCTCTCTCTTGTCCCTCTGCAGCAGACATATGGTGAGTAATATGTTTGGAACATTAAATTGCAATAAAATCACAGTATCAAATCGAATCATGAGAATCGCAATACATATGTTATCGGCACCTAAGTGTTGCGATATCATATCGTGAGGTCCCTGGTCATTCACAGCCCTACTGTATATCCTGACTAATTTTTCTTTCTTTAGACCGATTTGTTTTGGGATGCAGTCAATTGTTTCCAATAGCGAAACAAAGGAGCATTGCGATCCATGAAACAGATGTACTTTCCCTGGATCAGAGCAGCCTGTTCATCGCTCTGTACAGTAGCCCGTTAGTCTCCATTGTCACCTTTGACCTGGAGGCAAATGGTGATAAAAGCACCCTTCATTGCATTGGACAATAAAAACGATAGACAGCTTCTCGAGTCAAACGGCACAGTAAACAAACATAAATAAAAGAGAGTGGGAATCAATGGAAGAGACTCTGTAAAAACAGCCCCAGCACTGAGCACATACCAGACCTGGACCAGCACTGGAACACACAGATACAATATAAACTATGGTACCTCTAGCAAAACAAATGATACAGACTACAATCACAGTGTATCAAGGCAATAACATTGCTATAGTAATATGCATATTATTTAACATGTTGAACAATGCCGAAGACGTAGTTCTGAAACCATATCTGTCTAATGATACTATACAGTATCTAACCCACTTCTTTATCTGTGCTCATCAGGCTGGCCTCTCTTTCACTCTTTCACTCTTTTATGTATAATTTCTCTTCATTACTTCTCTTGATATGACAAGGATTAAAAAGGATTTGCCAGCAGATTGTCGACTTGATTCATGATGATGACTGCTAGCTAAGATTTTGAAAGTATGATGTTGACATGATCAGTCCAATCAAAGCTACTGTAGATATAAAGTCATTTGACGTCATTTTATCTGTGGCCAATGACCTTCTAGAGAACATTACCAACACCTACGCTCCGTATTTTCCGCTCGCTGTCCCACCACCACAGAAAGCACTGAGCTAGGCTGAAACACATTTTGGAGCTGCCTTACTCTTTTTTTTACATTGTTTGCAAACTAATACGTGACACGTATTAATACCAAAATAACATGCAAAACAGGCAAGTCCCCCGCCCCCAAAAAATGTTTTATACAAAATCTGGGACTCAAAACAGGTCACTACTGAACCTTTGCCATATGTTAATCAATCTTTAATCATTGTGTTGTATTTTTCCAAGTAACATGCTGTATATCAGAAAACATGTATCACCTGAACCCACAACTAAAAATATGATGTACTTTCAATGCCCAAGGCAGCCATTTTTATATCAATATCAAATCATTTATGGGTAACAATGAATTACCTTACTGTGGTAGATTTCCATAAAAAATTGTAATATGTGCTTGTTTACTAAAAACTAAAAAAATTGTGGGGAGGGGAAAACTAAAAACGACCTGTTATTGGCAGAGATGTTTGGAACTCTCTTTCTTATTGGTCTGTTAACCAATTTACTGCATGGTGATGTCACCATGGAAGCTGCAACTCCCGCCAATTCAAACCTGCTGATTAGAAGGTCCTGTGTAAATTGTATTTTCACCCAGCAACTATCAGGAAAATAACACTGATCAAATGTTTTCACACTTTTACAGTGTTAGTTTCTTCAGCTGTTGTAAAAATGATATATAACACAAGAAAAACAGAATTTTGACTGCACTGGGCCTTAATGTTGTAATTTACATGTTTTGTAATTAAATGTTTAATAAGTGATTAACATCTTTACCTGTGTGTGCCAACCATTTGAATACAATACAACGATGTGCCCAGTTCCAAAGCTATAGTAAGGTGCTTGATCTCAAACCTTTGCCCCATCTACAACTTCTGTAAACACAACTATACAAACAGTATAGACCTCAGACCTGCTCTAGGGCGGCAGGTAGCCTAGCGGTTAGAGCATTGGGACAGTAAAATAAATGGTAGGTCGCTGGTTCAAATTCCCCGAGCCGACAGTGTGAAAAATCTGTCCATGTGTCCTTGAGCAAAGACCTTGACTCAAGGGCACCGTACTACTATGGCTGACCCTGTAAAACAACATTTCACTGCTCAAATCTGTATGTGAGAATAGAATATACACTGAACAAAAATGCAATGATTTCAACGATTTTACCGAGTTACAGTTCATATAAATACATCAGTCAATTGAAATAAATGGATGGATGGATGGATGGAGGCCCTAATCTATGGATTTCACATGACTGGGAAAACAGATATGCATCTGTTGGTCAAAGATACCTTAAAAAAAAGACTAGTCAGTATCTGGTGTGACCACCATTTGCCTCATGCAGCACGACACATCTCCTTCGCATAGTGTTGATTAGGCTGTTGATTGGGGCCTGTTGAATGTTGTCCCACTCCTCTTCAATGGCTGTGGGAAGTTGATGGATATTGGCGGGAACTGGAACACGCTGTCGTACACGTCGGTCCAAAGCATCCCAAACATGCTCAATGGGTGACATGTCTGGTGAGTATGCAAGCCATGCAATGAAGAACTAGGTAATTTTCAGCTTCCAGGAATTGTGTACAGATCCTTGCGACATTGGGCCGTGCATTATCATGCTGAAACATGAGGTGATGGCGGCAGATGAATGGCACGAGAATGGGCCAAAGGATTTCGTCACTGTATCTCTGTGTATTCAAATTGCCATAGATAAAATGCAATTGTGTTTGTTGTCCATAGCTTAAGCCTGCCCATACCATAACCCCACCGAGACCATGGGGCACTCTGTTCACAATGTTGACATCAGCAAACCACTCGCCCACATGACGCCATCTGCCCGGTACATTTGAAACTGGGAGCGCACATTTCTCCAGCGTGCCAGTGGCCATCGAAAGTCGGTTACGTTGCCGAACTGCAGTCACATCAAGACCCTAGTGAGTACGTCGAGCACGCAGATGAGCTTCACTGTGACAATTTGTGCAGACATTTTTTGGTTGTGCAAACCCACAGTTTCATCAGCTTTCCAGGGGTGGCTCGTCTCCGATCAACCCGCAGGTGAAGAATCCAGATGTGGAGGTCCTGGGCTCGCGTGTTACACGTGGTCTGCGGTTGTGAGGCCAGTTGGACGTATTGCTGAAATTCTCTAAAACAGTGTTGGAGGTGACTTATGGTAGAGAAATGAACATTTAAGTCTCTGGCAACAGCTATGGTAAACATTTCTGCAGTCACCATGCCAAATGAATGCTCCCTCAAAACTTGAGACATCTGTGGCATTGTGTTGTGTGACAAAACTGTACATTTCAGAGTTGCTTTTTATTGTCCCCAGCACAAGGTGCACCTGTGTAATGATTATGCTGTTTAATCAGCTTCTTGATATTCCACACCTGTCAGGTGGCAACATTGGAGAGAAATACGCTTTTTGTGCATATGGAACATTTCTGGGAGCTTTTATTTCAGCTCATAAACATGGGACCAACACTTTATATTTTGTTCAGTATATATATATATATATATATATATTTATTTTTTGACAACACAACTATACAAACAGTATAGACCTCAGCACTCCTCTCCTCCATGCATCCTCCCCTCCATAACGGATGAGCTGTGAGGAAGACCTATTTCCTCCCTGCGGCTGCTAAAATATTAATCAAAACACGGAGGACAACGCAGCACAGAGCGACGGTCTCCCAAGATGCATGTCTTCTAATAGTAATGCATGGGGAGGAGAGCAGCTTCTAATAGCCCGGGAGATGGGGAGGAGAGGGGGAGGAGAGGGGGAGGGCCAGGGGTGACAGGGACTGTCACAAGGGACAAAGAGAACGAGCCAGAGAAGGATAGAGAGATAAGAAGAAAGAGATGGAGGTGAGAGATAGGAAGCTATGAGAGGGAATTAAATCCTACATCTGGGAGATCAAAGAAGCATTAACACCACAGCTCGCTACTCCTTGTGTGTCTGTGTATGTTTAGTAGCCATGTAGGAACTGATATCATGCATAATAGATAACAGACCATACAAATTGCGAAATTAGCAGATTTCGTTTTCTCCGCTCACTGGCAATTCCCAAACTGCCCCATGCCTAATGTTTACGAACTTGACTCTGTTTTTATGTTTAGCGTGCGTATGTGACTGGGTGTGTGTGTGTGTGTGTGTGTGAGAAAGAGAAATAGAGAGATGGTGAGAGCAAGAGAAAAACGAGCTCTGAGATATCACAGCCGCTACAATAGTATTTATCTGCTCTCTCTGTTAATAATAATAATAATAATAATAATAATAATTAAACTAATTTTAAACAAGTTCTTTTCACACCCAAGACACTGAACAACATCTTATAGTATATTTTAACTACAACTAATACCTATTATGTTATCTGTAGGCTTGTCCTGATGAACCTAAAAAAAGATAACCGATACAGTGTATGAGTGGTACCAGTGTAACGCCTTCCTCTCAGGGGCTGAGACGAGCTAAGCTGTATGTCTGGCAGAGTACCACAGACTGTACGGTAGAGGTCAACAACTGGAGCCTCCGTGTTAGCGACACGCTAATCATTTTGCTTGGCTCTGCTGAAGCGAGGGGAGGCTAAAAGGGTTATTTTGTCTATTTTCCACCCTTGCCTACACAGTCAGTGTTAGAGGGTGAACCCGCCACCGGGACAGTTGTCATATTTTATAGGAGAAGATGAGAAGCGTGTCGGCTCACCAGATGCCGTGAAATTGAAGCGCTCCCATCACACAGGGTGAGTGTGTGGCGGGTGAAAGCTCTCTATGATACTTACAAGTATACTAGCTTTACTAGTAAAGACATGTCTAAACAATTTGATGCTGCCAAATTCAAGAGTGACTTGCATACACAAATAATGTATGACTGTCCTCTCAAATTAAATGCCTTGCAAATAATTGTCTCTTATAAATAGTAGAGCCAGAATAGGTAAGTAAGAGGAAACAGAATAATATCCCATCTATTGCACAGACTGTAATAATATAGACAACCTACAGTATTTGCCTCTGTACGTCATCTGAGTCGTCCGGATGACAGTTGGCCTTGTGTTCCAGTGTTCCTGTGTTCCAGTGTTCCTGTGTTCCAGTGTTGCAGTGTAATTAGGAGGACATGCCTCCCCCTGGGTGACGTCCCAGCCAGCAGGTGTTCATCGCTACTCACTCCCCCATAACCCCCCCCCCCCCCATCCTCTTCACCCTCCTCACCCCTCCTCACCCCCTCTCACCCGGCCACCTCCGGGGAGACTCGGACGTTTTGTGAGGGTGACACGTACCAGTGACCTCTGTCTACATGGCCGTGCCGATAATGAGATGCAACAGGCGCTTCATTCTATTTAAATTAAGTAGCTTGTGACAGCAATGTTAAAGAGATGGAAAATAGGTTTTGCAATACATCAAGTATATGGTCACTGGATATATAACAGAATAATAACATTTGATTGAAGTTAGTTCTGAAACACAACAATAAACAAGGTAGAGAACTGAAAAGCTTGTCCATACTGAAGTAACGCCTATAGAAAGAAAGAGAGGCCATCCCTCGTTCTCTTCCTCCCTGTCTCCAGAGAGCGATGACCAGGGCTTAACCAGGCCTGTCCCAGGCATGGGGCTGTTTGTGTAGATAATTTGCACTCCAGACTTCTTGTATTTTTAAACTTTTCATACTGCCGTATCATGTATCGTGTATCTGTCTTTTGTGTATTTTCTTTCTGGCATTTTGCACCTGCCCTGTGTTTTTTCGTAGCTGCTTGACGAAGAAATTTGCCCTCGGGGATCTATCTATCTATCTATCTATCTATCTATCTATCTATCTATCTATCTATCTATCTATCTATCTATCTATCTATCTATCTATCTATCTATCTATCTATCTATCTATCTATCCATCTATCCATCCATCCATCCATCCATCCATCCATCCATCCATCCATCCATCCATCCATCCATCCATCCATCCATCCATCCATCCATCCATCCATCCATCCATCCATCTTAATGTAAACCGATAAAGCTGGCTAACCTTGTGGGCCAAATTAATGCTTATTTAGAATACCAATGATTAACAGTTCTGATTATTGATCATGCCATGCCGCTCAAGCGATGCCGATGGCTCTGATAATCGGTTACCCTGGAGCAGACAGGCCTGTCTACCCTGGACGAGACAGGGCTGCATGCTGCAGACGACTGGACACACACACACACACACACACACACACACACACACACACACTGGGTGTGAAAATTCAGGTGGACACACACATACAGTAACTTCAGATATTATTCACACCCCTTGACTTTCTCCACATTTTGTTGTGTTACAAAGTTGGATTAAAATGCATTTAATTGTAATTTTTTTGTCAAAGAGCTACACAAAATACTCTGTAATGTCAAAGTGTACGAAAAAATCAAATATACACTAATATATCTTGTTTAGGTAAGTATTCAACCACCTGAGTCAAAACATGTTAGAATCACCTTTGGCAGCGATTATACCTGTGAGTCTTTCTGGGTAAGTCGCTAGGAGCTTTCCACACCTGGATTGTGCAACATTTGCCCATTACTCAACTTTTTCCAAATTCTTCAAGCTCTGTCAGATTGGTTGTTGATCATTGCTAGACAACCTTTTTCAGGTCTTGCCATAGATTTTCAAGCAGATTTAAGTCAAAACTGTAACTCGGCCACTTAGGAACATTCACTGTCTTCTTTGTAAGCAACTCCAGTGTAGATTTGACCTTGTGTTAAGGTTATTGTCTTGCAGAAATGTGAATTCATCTCCCAGTGTCTGGTGGAAAGCAGACTGAACCAGGTTTTCCTCTAGTATTGCCTGTGCTTAGCTCCATTCCTTTTAATTTTATCCTGAAAAACTCCTCAGTCCTTAACGATTACAAGCATACCCATAACATGATGCAGCCACCACTATGCTTGAAAATATGGAGAGTGGTTCTCAGTAATGCATTGTTGGATCTGCCCCAAACATAACACTTTGTACTGAGGATAAAAAGCTAATTGCTTTGCCACATTTTTTGCAGTATCACTTTAGTGCCTTGTTACAAATAGGATGCATGTTTTGGAATATTTTTTTCACTCTGTCAATTAGGTTAGTATTGTGGAGTAACTACAATGTTGTTGATCCATCCTCAGTTTTCTCCTTTCACAGCCATTCAACTCTGTAACTGTTTTTAATTCCTATTTATTCATGCAGGTCTGTATATACATACTCATGTACAGTTGTTATATCATATCACGTGCAATATTGCTAGTAATTCTTGGACCTAACCTACGTAGCCATTCACTCAGGAATGCATATTAGTATCCTGTCAGTTGCACCTTTTCTCATTGCTTTTAGTATATCAAATGTGCAATACGTGCAGTTGTCTGTAATTAACCCCTGCGCACTAAAGACTGTATTTTAAGGGAATTACTATTATTACCCCAAATTATATCATACACACATTTAGCTATTACAGTATCTCTTCCTGTCATTTACCTGTACAGTTTGTGTAACCATGCAAGTATTCACTTATCTGTAAATATAACTGTATACTTACCTGTACAGCTAATTTAACCATGCAAAATTCTCACTTACCTGTTCATTTAGTCAGTCTGTCTATTAAGTAAACTATTATTATTACCCTCGCTCATATCATACGCATTTTTAGCTACTGAAGTATTTCTCTGTATAGTATAGTTAACCATCCAACATCCACCAATGTATAGTGCAACCACCCAACCACCCATACAATGCAATATCTTTTTATAGCTTTTTTTTGCACTCCAGATATCTTGTATTTCTATACTTTTTCATACTGCCGCTCTATGTATCATGTACCGTGTATCTGTCTTTTGTGTACTTTCGTTGTTGCATTTTGCACCTGCCCTGTGTTTTGTTGTAGCTGCTTGACAATGAAATTTCCCCCCCGGGGATCAATAAAGTATCTATCTATCTATCTATCTATCTATCTATCTATCTATCTATCTATCTATCTATCTATCTATCTATCTATCTATCTAATTCACCATTTGCCTCATGGTGAAATCCCTGAGCGGTTTCCTTCCTCTCCGGCAACTGAGTTAGGAATAACGCTTGTATCTTTGTAGTGACTGAGTGTAATGATACACCATCCAAAGTGTAATAACTTCACCATGCTCAAAGGGATATTTTTTTTTTACCCATCTACCAATAGGTTCCCTTCTTTGCAAGGCATTGGAAAACCTCCCTGGTCTTTGCGATTGAATCTATGTTTGAAATTCACTGCTCGACTGAAAGACCTTACAAATAATTGTATGTGTAGGGTACAGAGATAAAAAAAAATCATGTTAAACACTACTATTGCACACAGAGTCCCTGCAACTTATTATGTGAACTTATTTAGGCTTGCCATAACAAAGGGGTTGAATACTTATTGACTCAAGACATTTCAGCTTAAATTATGGGGTATTCTGGCAGGCCAGTGATAAAAAATCTAAATTGAATCCATTTTAAATTCAGGCTGTAACAAAATGTGGAAAAAGTCAAGGGATGTGAATACTGTAACAAAATGGCTGTAACAAAATGTGGAAAAAGTCAAGGTGTGTGAATACTTTTTGAAGGCACTGTATGGTGTGCTGCGTGTGAACATACACACACACAAAGACACACACACACACTTCCAATCACAGTACAAGGTAAAGAGAGGGAAGATACCGCAACTCTGTGTTGACACGTGGTAATGTCCACTCATCTGAGACCCAACATTTAAATTAACACACCATCTGTTCCCGCCGTGTACCCAGAGGCCATATTGAAATTCCGTCACAGAGGATATGCACTTTTCCCCTTCCAACATGCAGCTTCTCCTAGACATTGTCTGGCGTGTCTTATTGGCATCTCTTGATAGGGGTGTAATTGTGAAATTATCAGTGGTGGAATAATGTTTTGGACTAGACATCATCTGACTTTACAGTACACCTATCAATTCCATGGTTGTAAACGTATCAACCAATATGATTGATATGAATTAACATGATTGAAAATTGCTCAGTCCTGAATCAATGACAAGCACCATACACGTCTGAATACAATATGGTCACAAAGACAGCCATGAGAGAAACCACTGAAGATTATTTTTACTACAGGGTGAATGAATGTTGAACATTATATTAGAATACAGGTGTCTATAACAGCATCTTGACAAAACGTTAATTGTATTTACCTAAGCTGTCCAATTGGCATTGAGAATTGTCTCTGAGGTCATCTTCCTGCGTCGTAAATTGTGGCCGTTATTAAAGAAAGAGTGAGTCAAAGCCATCAATAACCCAGCTTCCAGGGATTACCATTAGCAATGCTAGGGCTCTCAGAGTGGAGCCAGGGGTTTGATTTTTACAGTGGGGGCGGAGAGATTTAAATGCATTGAAAAAGAGGAAAGGATAAACAATATGTACGTAGAGTTGCTTCAAAATGAAGGACGTGGTTTGCTTAAGGACTACACAGTACAGTCAATACACAGCGACTGTGTTGATGAACCTTTACTTACGTAGAAGATGTGTTGTGTTCCAAACCCAGGTGTTCCTGGATGGTTTACAATCGCACAATAACACTTAGATTCTGATAACTTATCATTAATAACAATACATTACCATAATCACTTTAAATCTTGGTTGTTCTCAGTCTACAGAACAACCTTCACCATTCCCTATCACAAAGTACAATGATGCTGGCTTCATATGCATAAGTAAGTTCCTGTAGAGGTGCCAAGTAAAGGATGTTGGTCAACCTAACGTTTGAAAGAGCCATTGCGCTGAGCTGTGGTTGTTGGGTGATGGGGGTGGCCCCCTTGTCTTACTGTTAGGTCAGCAATGCTAGGCTAGCCCCTGTCACCCAGCCAGTGGTGAGCTGTGCACTTTGCATAGGGAAAGGCAGAGGGGCTCTTCTCTCTTCCGTAATGAGCCGCTATGTCTGGGTATCATGTGAGATATCTGAGCTAGCGCTTACCGTTCCATCCACGGCCAAGGTCAAAGACTTGCCCACCCCAGACCCACCACCCCATCCCTCCACCATCCCAGCCCCATCCATCACTGCCAGCTATGTTCACATCCCACCCCCTCTCTCTGCATGACCTGATAGGATTTTTGTCTGACCTCCATTTTCTATGAATGTTATTTATGCTTGTTTTATTCCATTTCTTTATTTGCTAAATGCGAGGTCGACAGACTTGTTAGTTCCTAAGATATCAGATAATGCTGTCAGTTCCTAAGATATTAGATAATGCTGTTAGTTCCTAAGATATCAGATAATGCTGTCAGTTCCTAAGATATTAGATAATGCTGTCAGTTCCTAAGATATTAGATAATGCTGTCAGTTCCTAAGATATTAGATAATGCTGTCAGTTCCTAAGATATTAGATAATGCTGTCAGTTCCTAAGATATTAGATAATGCTGTCAATTCCTAAGATATTAGATAATGCTGTCAGCTCCTAAGATATTAGATAATGAATGAAATATAAATAGATACCATCTAGATTAGTTGTTATGTGTATTATCAGATAGATGACAGGAAGTGTAGGGATGCAATTAAGACCATTCACAAACACAGTCATAGAGGCTGGGCAGGGAAATGGACGTTGATCATTTTTCACTTCACTGACCACAGCAGAGAAGAATTGCAAGCAGGTCATATTCCGGAGATGGTCCTGTCTAAATACATCTTTACAACTCTTGGAACAAGGCTGTCCATACACAACCACATTACCGGTCCAGTCCCCACAGTAATCAATGGACTTCCTTCTTCCGGATCGCATGTCAATTCCATGTCGGACTGTGGGGATGAATAAAAACAATGTGTATGTTAAGAGCCAATGACCCCAGCGCTGCTCTGAACCTGAAGGCAGGTCATGTCGCTGACTGATATAGGCTATAAAAACACAAACTGAAGATTAAACTGACCCATCCATCCAAGTAGAATGGAGCAAATTATTATTAACTGATAACATGAAAGGCCTCTCTCCCCCTACATACAGCATGCACTACCATACTACAAAGAAGTTATGCTTCATTGTTTATTTTTTATATGACCATACTTAATTAATGAAAGAAGAAGCAGTGTGTGAATCAGGTTCTGTACAGGCAGAGACATTTAGGAGTGGCATTTCCTGTTTGTCATTCCAGTGACGGCCATGTTGTCTCACACTGTTGACAGACTAGTCAGACCATCGGGCTGCTGCAAGCAGGTATGGAGCCCAGTGGGGGACAAATCTCATGATGAACCTGAAATCAATTTACCTTCAAATATTCATGGCTGTCCCACAACTGTGGCTGCAGAAAATAAATTACCCCTATCCCCACCCTATCCCCAAAGACAGGACATGCCAGGGTATCGACACTTAGCCCTGCACAATAAAATATATTGACAACCCTTGCCTTGGGCAGTACTAAGCTAGAATAGTAAGAAGTAGGTGGCGGTACACTGCACATACAGTACAGTAAAGTCAGAGGGCAAATTCTGCTTTGGATGAAACCAAACTGATAAAGTGGACTACAATAAAAGAAGATGGTCGACACAAGAATGTAATGTTTTGTTAGAAAGAGAAATTCTGAAATAGAGAGAGGAAGGGAGAGAGAGATTATCTGAGAAAACAGCACTTTCAATAGTACTGTACATCTTTCAGTTTCCTCTTTGAGGACAATTCAGGGTGAATCACTAAAAAGATAAGGAAATATCTGGGACATCAAATCCTTAATGATAAGAGTAAATTAATGCATGATTTAGCATAGAAATGACCACAGATGAATGAAATGACCACAGATGAATGAAATGACCACAGATGAATGAAATGGCCACAGATGAATGAAATGACCACAGATTAATGAAATTACCACAGATTAATGAAATGACCATATATTAATGAAATGACCACAGACGAATGCACAGACAAATATAGATAGAGAAGCAGATGGACAGACAAATAAAACGAAGAAGGGATGGATTTCCTGCCATTAGTGATCTATGACCAATCAGCTGTCTTCAGATATGCTGTTAATGACTAATGGCCGCCATTCAAATCCTCACTTCTGTGAATTGCCCCCAATCAATACATTGGTGTGCGCTTGATTGAATGCTCATCTATTGTGTGAAAATTAGGCTGGATTAGTTTGATCTTTTTGAGGGTTGGCCCCGCCCTGCTGGTCGCCTGTTAAGCAGCTCCCATTGTTTGTGCATTAATTGTTGTTTTAGTATGTTTTCTGTGATACATATTATTATACATATTTTTTTGCAACAGTTGAACTATAATAGTTCAGGATTATGGAGTGCTACTGTGTTACGAAGGTTTTAACGGTCCTTTTTATCACTGAAGCACTTTTTATTACATTTAGCAGCGCCGGACGTTCACCGAGTCCTTAATTATTTACAACCGAGCCCAGCTATTGGATTTAGCAAACTCAGCGCTGCCGTACCCCAGGGAAAAGTTCGTTATTACGGACGAGTTGAAAAGGTGATGGCGTGGATGCAGGGCGGGATTGAAGTGTAAAGCAAAATTTAGGAAGTACAAGCCGGCTATTCCGTCTATCATTATGGGCAACGTGAGATCGCTACATAACAAGATAGATGAACTCGAGGGTCTAGTCTGTGGACAGAGGGATTACAGGCAAGCTAGTCTAGTATGTCTGACCGAGACATGGCTGAATGATAACATCCCCATAGGGAAAGTCACTGTCGGAGGTTTCCAGACCATTAGAGCGGACAGGGATAGCACTTCTTCTGGTAAGAGTAAGGGAGGGGGGCTGGCTTTATTAGTTAACAACAGATGGTGTAATCCTAGCCATATTACTGTTAAGGAACAGTTTTGTAGAACGGCCATTGAGCTGTTAGCCTTTAGCCTGAGACCCTCTATTTGCCAAGGCAATTCACGGCGGCCATTGCTGTTATTGTTTACATCCCGCCCTCCGCTGACGTAAACACAGCGTGTGACGTCATCCACTCTGTTATCGCAAGGTTACAGACAGCGCATCCCAGTGCCTTCTTTACCATTTCTGGGGATTTTAACCATGCATCTCTCTCTTCAACGCTGCCCACGTTCAAACAGTTCGTGAAGTGCCCAACCAGGAATAATACAACTCTGTACTTGTAATATGCTAATGTGAAGGATGCATACAACTCCACTGCACTCCCTGCCCTCGGTAGATCGGATCACAACCTTGTCCACCTCACCCCACTCTACAGGCCTATGGTCCAACAGCAGCCAGCGACCACTAGGACAATTAGGAGATGGTCCCCAGAGGTGAATGAGGCCCTACAGGACGGCTTTGAGACAACAGACTGTGATGTGCTCTGTGAGGCTCATGGGGAGGACATTGATGGACTTACATACTGCATGATGGACTATATACATTTTTGTGTAGACAACACCGTACCCACCAGGAAGGTATGCTGTTTTCCAAATAATAAACCCTGGGTCACCAGCAACCTGAAGACCCTTCTGAATGAGAAGAAGAGGGCCTTCAAGGAGGGGGGCAGGGAGAAATTGAAATGTGTCCAGAGGGAGCTGAAGTTGTGGATTGCTGAGGGGAAGAGAGTGTAGAAGGAGAAGATGGAGGACAAGCTGAGGCAGAGCCAGGTGAGGGAGGTGTGGAATAGTATGAGAAATATCACTGGCTTCAAAAAGTCAAACAGTAGGCAGATGGAGGGGACCCAGGACAGAGCCAATGAGCTGAATCCATTTTTTAACATGTTTGATATTGGCCCTGTCCTCCTCCCCTCCAGCTCTCCAGACCACACACCCTCACGACTGTCCCACCCCTCCTTGCACACGACACCTCCGTTGAGACAATCAGCGACCCCCTCCCCCGCTCCATCTGGACTGATCTGCAACACCTCCCTTCCCCCCACCTCTGGACTGATCCTCAACACACCACAACATCTCCCCACCTGGGCTGGCTTTCACCACCAACCAAGGGAAGAGAGAGCTGGAGGGACTACATCAGTGGAAAGTGATGGGCCCTGATGGCATCAGCCCAAGGGTGCTTAGGGTCTGTGCTGACCAACTGTGTGGAATACTCCAGCGACTCTTCAACCTTGAGCCTGGAAAGAGCCTGGAAAGAGTTCCAGTGCTGTGGAAAACATCCTGCCTGATCCCAGTGCCCAAGAAGGCGCACCCCACTGTCCTGAATGACTTCAGACCTGTACCGCCAACATCCCACATCATGAAGACCCTGGAAAGGTTAGTCCTCGCTAACCTCTGACCCCTGGTGTGTAGATCACTGGACCCCCTGCAGTTCTCATACAAGCGCAACATCGGGGTGGACGATGCAATCATCTACCTTCTGCAGAGGGCCTACTCTCACCTTTCAATGAGTTGATCTTCAAAACAATGGCTAACACTGGGATTCACAGATTCCCAAAGAAACCATTGATTTGACATTCATCATGATGAGAAAATATAGGCTAACGCTTCTATCTTGCTATTGAATTAGCAAGTAAACACTTGTCAATAATTGATCGTGGGAGATTGTGTGAAAACAGCCACCAATCTAAATAATTGTGTTATATATTTTTTTGATGGTAATGGGTGTGCCCTTTTCCCAGGTTTTCTACATATCATAAATGATCAATAAATCTCAAGCAGTATGAATGATCAGATATCAGAGGAGCGGTGATATAGTGAAGACAGACTACAGTCTCCAAAGGGCAAAGAGATATTCTATATAAGATAATTAGCACAACTTCATGAGCAACCACAATATTTCAGAGGCGAGAAAAACATATGAAGCTGTAGCATCGGAGCAGCAGTGTTAAATTGATCTGTTCTGCATTTCAATGTAATTTCATTATTTAGATTTTAAGGCAGCTCTATTGTGTGGAGAAGGCAGGGGGGCAAAATGTATTATTCTGACAAGTGTGATCTTGTTTTGTCAAAGTGACTCTCGGGGCAGATGGTTTATTCCTGTGTGTGTGTCTGTGTGTATGTGTGTGTGTGTGTGTGTGTGTGTGTGTGTGTGTGTGTGTGTGTGTGTGTGTGTGTGTGTGTGTGTGTGTGTGTGTGTGTGTGTGTGTGTGTGTGTCTGTGTGTCTGTGTGTGTGTGTGTGTGGCTGTGTGTGTGTGTGTGTGTGTGTGTGTGTGTGTGTGTGTGTGTGTGTGTGTGTGTGTGTGTGTGTGTGTGTGTGTAAGCATGCATATGTGTCTGAAATAAAAATACAACTCTCAGTGATTTCAAAGGAAGTGCTTTCCTCCCCAGATTAATTCAGCAACAATAGCATCTTAGGATACCTATAGGGCAAATTCTCTCTGAGCCTAATAGCAGAAAAAATAAGAAAAATCCTCTTTTATATCACGTGAAAAATTACAAGCTGATGCCCTGAATCAATTTAGTTAAACCGAGAGAGAGAGAGAGAGAGAGAGAGAGAGAAAGAAAGAAAAAAAGAAAGAAAGAAAGAAAGAAAGAAAGAAAGAAAGAAAGAAAGAAAGAAAGAAAGAATGAAAGAATGAAAGAAAGAAAGAAAGAAAGAAAGAAAGAAAGAATGAAAGTAAGAATGAAAGAAAGAAAGTAAGAAAGAAAGAAAGAAAGAAAGAATGAAAGAAAGAAAGAAAGAATGACAGAAAGAAAGAAAGAAAGAAAGAAAGAAAGAAAGAAAGAAAGAAAGAAAGAAAGAAAGAAAGAAAGAAAGAAAGAAAGAAAGAAAGAAAGAAAGAAAGAATGAAAGAAAAGTTTCCCCTGAAGGGTTTCACCTAAATTCCCCTGAAAGGTTTTACTCAAGAGCTGAGACCAGAGTAATTGGCATATTGCACACATCAGATATCTTTTATTATGATATTATGGCATAATTTCTCATATACGATGGCAGTATAAGACAGATGTCAGTATGCTCCTATACTCCCATGAAACGCCCCAGATATCTGTCCCAGGTATCAGGCTCAGAAATATCAGGCTTACTGACCGTAGGTAGACACACTCACTCTGAGCTGATATGACCTCAGTACTGCCATGACTAACAATTTGAGGATTACCAGTCGTCAGGCTCAGATTAACTGATCTATGATCAGATTGTTACATCACCATTCAGGGAGAGGCGTCGAGAGGAGTGAGTGATAAGATACCATAACATACTGTACCAATATGATAGCGTACAGTGCAGTACTCATGAGGCCAGAGCAAGAGACACCTGGGTTTCATTCCGGTGATGTATATTTTACACAGAAACCCTCTTTTTCTATTACAGTCCCATAGCCATTACCAATTCACTTCTGCAGATGAATTACAGTAATATATCACTGCAATAATGATTGCAGCAGAATGCGCGAGAGTTCATTTTATTTACATATTTTAGCAAAATAACTCCCTGGGAATAGGAGAAAGAAAACAGTAAATTCCCTTTAGAGTCGAATTGGCCGTGGCTTGATGAAATGTATCCTTTTAATTTGCATCTCATATAATACATAATATGCACTAATTTTAAGAGCTGGAGGAAAACATACGATGTAGGACTGCAAGGAGTAGTTGCACTCCCAACACATAGTCTGGAAGAATTTAACATTGATAGATTGATGCTTCACTCACATTCAGACTGCCTGAATGGAAAAGAGAGAGGGAGAGAGAAAGAGATGAGAAACAGAGAGAGATAGAGAGAGAAAGGGAGAGACAGAGAGAGAGAGAGAGAGAGAGAGAGAAAGGGGGAGACAGAGAGAGAGAGAGAGAGAGAGAGAGAGAGAGAGAGAGAGAGAGAGAAAGAGAGAGAGACAGACAGACAGAGATAGAGAGAGAGAGAGAGAGAGAGAGAGAGAGAGAGAGAGAGAAAGAAAGAAAGGGAGAGACAGATAGAGAGAGAGAGAGAGAGAGACAGAGAGACAGAGAGAGAGACAGAGAGACAGAGAGAGAGACGGATACAAAAACAACAACATTAATGCATACCTTATCAAAGAACCTGAACCCTGCCTGCAGTTAAACAACAATGCCCTCTATTGGTGAGGAGCTGCACTGTTCCTCTCAACAGAAGCCCTGGCTTCAGAAGTAAGCGGTCTGATTGGTTTTCAGTGCAGTCAGCAGAAAAATCACATTGAAGTGCAATCACCTCAAACCTCAAAGACTGTCCTTATTAACCTACTAACTACCGTGGAATATTAGATTATTCATTTACAAATGTTATCCAACTACAACGATTCATGCCGCCGTAATCAGGGCTCTTAATATGACTTAAATGTATTAATTACAAAGATAATGAATGAAACCACAGCAGGTAACCTACAGCTCAGCTCTAGCCGCTGTGCCTGTAGCAGTGAGAGTATGCAGAGTAGACCCAGTACTGCTGTGGGTTCCTGTTCCTATTGATGTGTGGGTGTGAGAGGACTGTTTACAGCAGGGGTCGGCAACAGAGGGATTATGTTAGGGTGGGGTTTAGTTGTTGTTCAAAAATGACTATAAAATCACCTGAAAGTCCCAAGTATTCTCACAAATAAAAACAGTTACATGTGATTGTGTCTCAATGTAATCAAGGTGTGAAATTATAGTTATTTTCAAATACAACCTAGTTTTGGGCTTAGTTGTGGTCAATTTGCAGTGTACAAATTATTATAATTATGTTCTGGACCCCGACTATCCACTCAGACAAAAATCGCCCCGTGGCTGAATCTAGTTGCCTACCCCTGGTTTACAGGATCAGTGGAGGACTGTGTGTTTGACAGGAGTGCACATTGAACCTCCCATCTCCCTGCTGCTCTCTCTGCTGAACCGTAACGTTACCATAGACAAACAAGGCCGCCCGGAGACAGTTGTAAACTAAGTGAGTGAGTGTACAGGTTTAATATGACAGCTACACATCCCTCACCCCCTCAAAGCTCTCTCTTCCAGCCCAGAGAGAGAGACGCAAGTTCTGACTCGACTAGGTCTAGCCCTGGCCCTGGCCCTGGCCCTGGCACAACTATCCAACTCCAAAATGCTGTAACCTAAACACTGAGTCACCCTTTGTGTCTTAGGGTTTAGCTGAGCCCATCCACCTGAGTATGGTGTGTTCAACCCCTTAGACTGACTTGCAGTGCTACAGAGTAAAATACAAAAGTGAGGGTTCTTGCTTGGTCTATCCTGAAATATGGCTACCTTATGCAGTATACCTTTTTCAGAAGGTGTACAACCAGGAAACCAAGTGTAATCAAACACTTCATAACTCTTCTGATCTTCAAGCATGCCTTACATTCAACACACAGAGCCTGTCTGTTCGAGAGCACAGTGTGAGTCTGGTTCACAGTGCCTGTGGTTTGGGCAGGGCTGTATTCAGGCAGCCTGTGTAGCTGTGATGTGCTCCAGTGGAGGTGAAACCTCAGCCAAGGCACGCTTCCCCTCACTCGGCTCCCCTCACTCGGCTCCCCTCGGCCTGCTACACCTGCTCTCTCCTCTCCCTGTGTAGCTAGAGCCTTGGATGTTGGTTGCCACACACACACACACATGCCTACACGCTGGCCTGGCCAGGGGCAATGGGGCAGGAAGGTGGGCTGTAGGGTGCATGGTCGGGTGAGTGTTGGAGTTGCAGAAGATGAAAGGGTACAGTGTACTGAATAGTAGCTTTATTGTTTCACAGCTATTTCAGTTAATCTTGTAAAATACAGTATGTCAAGATGGGGTAAATATGCCAGATAATGTGCAACTCAATTAAGAAACTTTATGTAGCCTTGCCTGCTCTATTTTGGTTCAAACCTGATAAAAGTGTTGTCCAACAATTATACTATGAGAAAGCAAATAAAGAGAGGAGATGAACTTTAACTTCAGAGAGAGAGAGCGAGAGAGAGAGAGAGAGAGAGAGAGTGAGGGAGAGAGAGAGAGAGAGAGAGAGAGAGGGAGAGAGGGAAAGAGAGAGAGAGAGAGAGAGAGAGGGAGAGAGGGAGAGAGAGAGAGAGAGAGAGAGAGAGAGAGAGAGAGAGAGAACGTAATGCAGCGCAGCCAACAGAAGTTATGAGACATGAGTGGAGTGTATTAAACTCAGCTCTTTCCCCCTTTTTATTTCAATTAAACCTCTTTCCACGATTCAAAGGCTCTGAAATCTAAAGAGGCTTTGATCTCCTAACCATAGGACAGACATGAAAATAGAAGTCTAGCTAAGGAGGGGGCAAAAGAGAAAGTTGTAATTACATAACGCGGGGGCAACTTCTTTCCCTGCTGCTGTTTTAACTGGTACATGGGTTACTTAAAAGAGGCTCACTCCTGGTTTGGAGGAAGAGAGGGAACGGCGAACAAAACAATCAGACTTTGAAAAAGAAAAACTCCTGACAGGGCTCTCTTTCATTCCAAATCTCACCTCCCCAAACGTGATTAATCAAGTGTCTCGGCGCTCCACGCATAGAGAGAGGGGAGAAAACGCAGCCTTCATCAAAAGAGAGGATGTAGTAAGCGCTATGAGCACAGACATCACCGCCAGCCAGGTGTAAGAAAGAACAAACTTTCTTTATTTTCCATTAATGATACACAAAAAATTTTGTCATAGAGCCAAGCGCTTAAAATGTGTTTAAATTGAAATAACCCTGTTGGTTCGTGATGCAAGAGTTCAAAGTTTGCCCTGAAGTAGTTTTATAGTTTGTTCTAAATCACTTTTCACAAGAATGAGGCATTGTGGGTGTTTGTTGGAGAGTTGACATGGTAAACTCTTATAACGTTGAATTGACATTGGATTTATGACCACATAAAGAAGCTTTCACTGTTCAAGGTAAAACCTATGAAAAGAGGATTAGACTTGAGAGTGCGAGTGAGAGTGAGAGTGAGAGACGATGAATGTTTGGCACAGCAGGGGGTAAGGAAATTGAGAATGCAGCGAGAGAGAGTGAGCGAGAGAGAGAGAGCAGGAGAGAGACAGAGTCAGCAGAGTCATCTAAATCCCAGTTGAGTTCTGAATGTGTACAACAGCCTTACTCAGTATCTAGGAAACAGAAACTTCTGATGAAGTTGCGTCCCTCTAATTTAAAAACGGTTAGTGCTATCCGGAATGCTTGGGACGTCCCTACCCTAAACCCTAACCTTAACCATAACCCTTTCCTAACACTAACCTTTACCCTTACATTAAACCATGAACTTCAATGGGGTAACGTCAGAGTTGGAAACGTCCAAAATATCCCGGATTGCAAGGACGAGTTTAAAAAGCAAACCCATTATAGCTGCTTAATCTGCCGGCGGCCACCACACTTTGATCCTCTCCTCTCCACAGGGTGGCAGGTAGCCTAGCAGTTAAAGTGTTGGGCCAGTAACCGAAAGGTCGCTGGTTCGAATACCTGAGCCGACAAGGTGAAAAACCTGTCGATTTGCCCTTGAGCAAGGCACTGGCCCTGTAGAACAATGTAGGCTGTTATTGTTAATAACAATTTGTTCATAACTGACTTGCCGTTAAATAAAGGTAAAATAAAACTACCCAGCAGGCTCAGTGAGAAAGGCAGGGTGGAAGAATGAATTCCAACACATTAGGACGTCCCTTGTCCCTATGTGGAGGATTGTGGATGTTTTAAGTCTGTGGCTAAAAGGAAGACACCCCACACTGTGTCTGTATGATGGAGGGTTAGTGAACAACAACAGTGACTCTCCAGGCCCCAGAGGCAGCTTTGATGCCGGGGGCCACACAGACTAGAGGAACACAACCAGTCATCTGTTAGCCTGGGACCATTGGGACTCAGAGCCAAAGAGGGGTCACTCAACACGTCCTACAGACAGGGGATAGAGAGATGCAGAGCGACTCAGGACCAGGAGGGGTAGGGGACATTAGGGTCTAGTGCTCAGCCATCTTTCTTACAAAACATCTTGATCTCCTTTTGAGAGATTAAACCTTTTCTTTTTGCTCGTTCCCTCTCTCTTTTGAAACTCATACGGTATGAGCATGCAGATGAAAGCGAGGCAGCCGAGCATGAAGACAGCTTAATTAGGGCTAATGGCTTGTGATGGAACACATTTCCACTATTTGCATTCATTAGGGAAGCCTAATATCTCGTATTCTGTCAGTCAACTGCAGCCAGCAGCCCTGTGCCAGTTGGGGCTATCGACATAGTGAATCTGCCCCAGAGAGAGAGAAGGGGCCCTTCGGCTGTATATGTTCCAGGTAGAATTCTCTCCTAACCACAGATCTAGGATCAGATTATGCTAATGGGTAAACGTTCTAACCATAACAATAGGTGTCTAGGGAAATAGCGGAACCCTGCATCAGTGGTTGAGTTTAGGTTCATTCTGTAGGTGATGGTCTCATTTTCTTCTACAGAGGTAAGGTAGGTGATGGAAACATTCACGTTCGTACCACACGTGACATGGTGTCTGTCCACAACTACCGTTGAGCACCATTGGTATAAATGTCCTTTATACTACACATGCTAAGCGGTCCGTGACATCACCACCAGTCAAGGCTACACGGAGGTTATACCACACAGCCAGCTAACCCTCCACTGTAGAGACATGGCTTTATTACTGCAGATGAAATCAGCAAGGAATCAATGGTATTAACAAATCATGAATCCCCTACACAATAGAAAACTGATGCTCATTCAAAGCGCATCATTTTGATTTACAACATCTATTTGCACTTTGTCTTATAGCATCGACAAAGACAGCGCTGAATCAATGGTGTCAGTCAGTAATACCGCTATTCTTCACATGTACAGTATGTACGAGGTGGAATGGCATACCATAGTCAGGCCCTTTTAGTGACAAGCATGGCAAATTGTAGAACGGCAAGGTCGTCATGTTTCAAACCAAGCCTAGACTTAGGAAGATTAAAAAGTGATAAAATCTCATTGGGTTTCAGTAAATGAATTGGCTCAAACAGAGAAGGCATTGGAGAATGTGTTTTAGAGGCTGACAGCGACCATGAACCGGCGTGAAACAAAAAGAAACACACACAAAAACCCACAAACACAGGTGGGAATAACTACTACTTAAATAGGCTCCCCATTTAGAGGCAATGCGGCACAGCTCCCTCTAATTGGGGACCAATCCCAAACTGAACATAGAGATTTCCAGAGAGGTCTTTGGACACCAAAACTGAAAATCATAAAGGCCACAAGACTAGTAACACAAGCACGGGGGGGGGGTTCAGGGAGGGGAACAGGCGTTGGTGGGGGTTCTGGACCCAGTGCCGGACATGGCAGCAGGGCTGTAGCCCTTTCCTGGATTGGGCACCGGTGGAGTGGACTGCTCTGGCACTGGAGCTGGGCTGACGACCGGTCCTGGTCCACGCACTGGAGCTACTGGGCTAGGTACCTGCACGGGAGCTACCGGGCTAGGTACCGGCACTTGCGCTACCGAGCTGGGGCCGGAGGTCTGGTGCGTGGGGCAGGCACTGGAGGCACCGGACTGCGTGCACGCACTGGATGTCGGGTGTGGGGAGCCGGCACAGGGCTTACCAGGCTGGGGAGGAAAACCGGAGGTCTGGTGCGTGAGGCTGGCACTGGATGCACCGGGCTGGGCGCACGCACTGGAGGTCGGTGTGTGGGGAGCCGGCACAGGGTTTACCAGGCTGGGGAGGAAAACCGGAGGTCTGGTGTGTGAGGCTGGCACTGGATGCACCGGGCTGGGCGCACGCACTGGAGGTCGGGTGTGGGGAGCCGGCACAGGGCTTACCAGGCTGGGGAGGAAAACCGGAGGTCTGGTGCGTGAGGCTGGCACTGGATGCACCGGGCTGGGCGCACGCACTGGAGGTCGGGTGTGGGGAGCCGGCACAGGGCTTACCAGGCTGGGGAGGCACACCTGAGGTCTGAGTGTAGTGGCCGGGGCTCTTCGTTATCATTCCCCAGCCCCCCCCCCCCCTTCGGGGCTCCAGGCTGGGCCGATCTCCTGCCGCTTCTCAGGACCCCAGCGTTGTTCCTGAGCTCTATAGTAGCTCTCCTTCGAGATGTGTCTGAGGAGTTCCCCCAATGTCCAGCCCTGCTCGGTTCGGTTTTGGGGGTGGGTTTTTCTGTCACGATCGCTATGAGACAGGACCCAAGGCGCAGAGCTGTAGTGCGATAACATTCCTTTTGTTAATACGAAAACAAAAAAATAACAACAGGAGCGACAGTGACCATGAACCGGCGTGAAACAAAAAGGAACACACACAAAAACCCACAAACACAGGTGGGAATAACTACTACTTAAATAGGCTCCACCAAACCTGAAAACCATAAAGGTTTCCAGAGACCTCTCTGGACACCAAACCTGAAAACCATAAAGGTTTCCAGAGACCTCTCTGGACACCAAACCTGAAAACCATAAAGGTTTCCAGAGACCTCTCTGGACACCAAACCTGAAAACCATAAAGGTTTCCAGAGACCTCTCTGAACATAAAACCTTACACTTGGTCTTTGTTAGGAGGGTCTAGAGCCAAGAATCTAGGGCAGTGGTTCCCAGTTCTGGTCCTCAAATACCCCCAACAGTACAGTTGAATCAGGTACTTTTGTCTGGTTCTACAACAAAAATGTGTGCTGTTGGGGGTACTTGAGGACCAGAGTTGGGAACCACTGATCTAGTGTAGGACACCTGAGTTGGGAATCACTGATTTACTGTGTCAGTACACACAATACTCTGCTTACTCCATCCCTATTTCTCTTAAACAGCCACATTAACAACTTAGGACCCCAAACCCAGCAAGCCGGTCTCCCAGGCCAAGGTATTACACCTCAACCACCATGTTTCAACACAATCCGGTCTCCCAGGCCAAGGTATTACACCTCAGCCACCATGTTTCAACACAAGCCGGTCTCCCAGGCCAAGGTATTACACCTCAACCACCATGTTTCAACACAAGCCGGTCTCCCAGGCCAGGGTATTACACCTCAGCCACCAAGTTTCAACACTTGTTTGTATGTCAGACAGACAATTCCCTTATGCTGTTGTATTTCCCTGCAGTTACGCTAGTGCTTTTTACTTTTTATTACCTGAGTGCTCTGGGGGCTCAAAGGCCACATGCACCGAGCCATTTGCAGGTGGGCTCGCTGAATATATAGTGCCATAAAAGTCAGTCTGCCATGCCTGCTCGAGCGCAATTACAAATGGTATTATGTAAACCGATTTGTTTTCTCTAGTAATAGCGTTACCTTTACCTCAGCTGAGACCATTTCACACTGGGCTGAAATTGACTGTTCCCCTCACCTCTAGCCTGCTCAACCAGCTGTCCCATTCCAAGTCAATTATTTGTTAAATGGGCGCATTGACTAGAAGTATTTGGGATCTTACAGCAGGTTTTTGATAGACAAAATTAAGTCAATCAATCAACGTTTAGTAAGGTGTGTTTGTAAAAAAAAAAAAATTATATTCAGAGAATACCACCACATACAGACCTAGTCATAGAGCTAAATACTCACACTATCTCGCACAGAAACACACATGCTCACGCACACAGGTGAACACATGCGCAAGTGCACACACACACACCCACAGGCAGGAGGAGTATGCCCAGAGGAAAGGACATCTCTCTCTCTCTGTGTCAATACTGTTGAAAGTATGTGCTGAATTGGCATTACTGTGTTGGGATTAACACAGACAACCCACAGGGAGACAAGACTCTCCTTACAACCCACACAATAAAGACTGTCCTTACAACCCACACAGTAAAGACGACTGTCCTTACAACCCAAACAGTAAAGAAGACTGTCCTTACAACCCACAAAGTAAAGAAGACTGTCCTTACAACCCACACAGTAAAGACTGTCCTTACAACCCACACAGTAAAGACGACTGTCCTTACAATCCACACAGTAAAGACAACTGTCCTTACAACCCACACAGTAAAGACTGTCCTTACAACCCACACAATAAAGACTGTCCTTACAACCCACACAGTAAAGACGACTGTCCTTACAACCCAAACAGTAAAGAAGACTGTCCTTACAACCCACAAAGTAAAGAAGACTGTCCTTACAACCCACACAGTAAAGACTGTCCTTACAACCCACACAGTAAAGACGACTGTCCTTACAATCCACACAGTAAAGACAACTGTCCTTACAACCCACACAGTAAAGAAGACTGTCCTTACAACCCACACAGTAAAGACTGTCCTTACAACCCACACAGTAAAGAAGACTGTCCTTACAAGTCACATAAAGAGAAAACGCAGCCTATGATGACCCCAAGACAATCATACAGCTAGCACAGTGGTGTGGCACAAAACTGTACAAAACATCATACACCCCAAACACCCTCATATCACTCCCAGTGCATGGTCAAACACTGATCCATTTATTCTCTCCCTCTTCCCTCACCTTCCTCATCCTCTCTCTCTCTCCCTTCCTCCCTTCCTTTGAGTGTGGATATGTTTGAAATTAATTAGTGTTCTCCATCTTATTGAGTAAGTCTAAGGGTTTGGGCTGGAAACTGATGAAATATCAGGTAGAGAGCCGGTGTCTAAGGTACAAGTATGTGGATGGGGTTACAGGCTAATCCTCATTGATTGAACTCAGTCTGTGTACGAGTGCTTGTGAGAGGGAGGGCCAGTCAGCGAGGTAACCACAGACAAAGACCAGGAATCACTGACTCTACAGACACACTATCTGAGAGGCCATCGGTGATATGAGCCAAAATGCACTGAAACACACATGCAAGCACACACACACACGGAAGTGCATATGCACAGACACACACACACCCACACAATCACACACCCACAGGGGCATATGGTAGGGGGCGAGTAGGACGATGTTCCTTCATTGATGTGCATGTCGGGCTGTATTGATAAGGCATGATGGAAATACCCCGCTCTCTGCTGCATCTTCCTCAGACAACAGAGAATCAAATAGGAACGCAGTGCGTGGCTAATGCCCTCTTCCAAACAAACGGAAACACTGATCAATGGCCAGCAATCAGGGGATCGATCTCACATGATGTCATTGGCCTAATCCAGGCAGATAATATCTAATCAACACTGTTCCCTCTCCTCCTCTCCTCCTCTCCTCCTCACTCAGTGGGAGAGCAAACAGTCCCACTGCTTTTTATTTTTTATTTAACCTTAATTTAACTAGGCAAGTCAGTTAAGAACAAATTCTTATTTACAATGACGGCTTACCCGGACGACGCTGGGCCAATTGTGCGCCGCCCTATGGGACTCTCGATCAAGGCTGGTTGTGATACAAGTGGTTCTATATCAGCCAATGAGATGGGAGGAGTTTAGGATTGGGTAAGATAAGATCTGCGCTTTACAGAAGATGCTCTGCTCCTGGGGCTAAAGTACATACTACAGAAAAGAGGATAAAATGGAGACTGTTTAATGTTGACATTTTGACAGCAGTGTCCTTTTAACTGTCACACTAAACATGTTTACAGGGTGAAAATGAACGACATGCAGTAAAGTAGTCCTCTTACCTACGATACAGTGATTACACATTGGGGCTCACATGTTGGTTATTTAGCCACTCCACCTTTCTTGCTCTGCCAATACAGAATCAAGGACATTCTGCCAGCCCCTGATGCACAGTAGCTCCACTGGGCTGTTTGTTTCTATATGCAGAATGAATGGTCACACAATTACTTTATGCTAAATTTCCTTGGAAAAATTATTTAGCAAATTAACTTTCATGATATTTCTCTCTCTCTCTCTCTCTCTCTCTCTCTCTCTCTCTCTCTCTCTCTCTCTCTCTCTCTCTCTCTCTCTCTCTCTGTCTCTCTCTGTCTCTTTCTCTCTCTCTCTCTCTCTCTCTCTCTCTCTCTCTCTCTCTCTCTCTCTCTCTCTCTCTCTCTCTCTCTCTCTCTCTCTCTCTCTCTCTCTCTCTCTCGCTCTCTGTCTGTCTGTCTCTCTCTGTCTCTCCCTTTCTTTCTCTCTCAGCCCAGTAAGTATATGCACCATGAACACATTTAATTTTCTCCTTTAGTCGGCGACAAGAGAACCCAGAGGTGAGCTTTAATAAGGATCAATGGTACTTTATCTGGGACAGGGCCCCACTCCGCCGCATGCAAATCACACAGCAGGCCTGGGATTCAATTAAAAAGAGAACCTCCAACCACCACCACTAGATATTCAATTAAAGGATTTATGTAAAGGATCACTGACTTTTTGTGTTGCTGTTTATGAATGAGCTTTTCATATTAGGAATCGATACATAATCAGGGGGGGTAGCCATACCACTAAGCAATCACTCAAGACATACGAAGGACACTTTAAGAGTCTTGTGTAATCGTATACCCTAGCAATGTAACCTGGGTATTGGAAAGACCCATCGCCACATGTGTGGCCAAAGTCAGTTACGTGTATGTATCGATTGGGACGCACTCTCCGCCGTCTCCAGTGATCCATATTAAAACCATTTACAGAGTTCCCCATCGCACTCAGCCCACCCAACGGGCTAAGAGCAGGGGGCCTCGAGACAGCCCCACCGAGCCAACAGGGGCATGTGTTTTAGCCAAATGAAATGGCATCTATATAGACTATAATCCTTGTAACAGGATTGAGCGGGGACACCCATGTCAATATTAGCAAATGGGATGGCTGGCTTTTCATGTGTGTGCACGTGTGTGTGTGTGTGTGTGTGTGTGTGTGTGTGTGTGTGTGTGTGTGTGTGTGTGTGTGCGTGCGCATGCATGCTTGTGTGTCTGTGTCTATCCTCTCCTTACGTCTCCACTATAGCTTTTAGTGTGACCCAAATCTAAGGGCTTTCGCGTTGGTCTTCCAAGAGCTGGGTGCATATCAATTTCCCCCACCAACATAATTAGGAGATTTAAGACCCTGAAGTTCCTCTGAAGTTTTTTCATTAATCCGCGCCAGATGCACCCAAGTGGGGATGTTCCAAGGTAGAGGCGTGCGTCCACGGGATGCTGTGTCGACAGAAACGGGGGGGGGGCATAAAATCCCAACGATACAGTAAATATCAGGCCAGTTAATTAAGGTCGCCTCAGACATTAGCTACCCCTCTCTCCGCTGCGGCTTGGCAACCCACACCGTGCGGCAGCGTCGAGTTAAGATACTGCCGTTCAGATTACATCGGTTTTGGGGGCACTTTTATGGACTGTAAAATCTGTTGAAAGCCCTGCATCGCTCACATCAGACACGGTGGGTAGTGAGTGCGGGGGGGGGGGTTCACAGGTCTCATGTTTCTACATGCGTTCTTACTAACACCTGTATCCATTCCTGGAGTAGGGTTTTCATTTGCAGTCGATTTCACCCAAATGGAACAGTCTAATAAATGTTTATTTATTTAAAATTATCAACTTCTTTTGGCTAAAGAACAGAAAAGCCCCTCTCCGCTACAGTACTCCTTCATCCTACCTCTTCCTCTCTCTCTGTGTCATAGATTATATCCAGTAAGCCCTCAGCTCCAGAAATGAGAGAGCGAGATTCAGAAAAGGGAGTGAGGGAGGGAGGGAGGGAGGGAGGGAGGGAGGGAGGGAGGGAGGGAGGGAGGGAGGGAGGGAGGAAGGAAAAAATAGGACTGAAATTACCATCTGTATGAAAGGTGAGACTGGACAGTCTATTCACATCCTGGCCATTAGCTATAAATAGTGTGACACGCTCTGCTAATGTGGCTGTATTAGCGGCAGAGGAAGTAGACAGGCAGTCATCACACGCCTGTCACCCCATCTACCACCACCAATCCCAGCAGACGTCACCCCATATACCACCCCCCACCCCAACAGATGTTAACCCATCTACCCCACCCCACACCAGCAGACGTCACCCCATCTACCACCACCCATCCCAGCAGACGTCACCCCATCTACCACCACCCATCCCAGCAGACGTCACCCCATCTACCACCACCCATCCCAGCAGACGTCACCCCATCTATCACCACCCATCCCAGCAGACGTCACCCCATCTACCACCACCCATCCCAGCAGACGTCACCCCATCTATCACCACCCATCCCAGCAGACGTCACCCCATCTACCACCACCCATCCCAGCAGACGTCACCCTATCCACCTAAACCATTATCTGTTGAGGGGCGTCCTCCCTCCCATTCATAAAACAATTTCTACTACACGCAGAGAGCAGACACCGCCCTGGACGACCTCGTCCTCTCCATTCACAAAAAGGGCATACTGGGTTCAGTTTCAGTAGCTGATATTCTAACAGGATGCTGCTCTCTTTTCATCTTTTTTAAACCCCATAAAGTGAGTGTGCAACACGATCCACCCCTCAGGGCCTTTTGTTCATATTTATATAGAGGACAGAAGTGTGTTAGGAGGCTGAAGTGCTCCTCTTTTGAGGTATGACTCATTCAATGAAACACTCAGAAGGATGTTCTTCCCTGTGTGTCTAGGATTACTAACCTGCTTCTTATTCTTGGCAACTGTAGTATGCAAGGCATACCTGCTTTATGAAAAACTAACAATTGAAGCAAGAATGAATAGTTTTGGGTTTGGCTCACATTTGACATAAATTACACTGAACCCCTATCAATGACAGACAGATTATTTGACCACCTATCTACATATCGACTCACCCCTTGTTCTGTGCAGAAACATCTAGAAAGAGTATTTACAAGGTACTACTAGTACAAGCAGTACAGGAATCGTACTGTGTACAAACACATAGAGCTGCAGCTGACTTCTCTGTCTGTGTTAGTGAACAGAGCAGCCTGCTACTTTCCAGCACCACAGCAGCCTGCTATGTGAGACGCTCCCTCACCTTTCCCTCACTCCTAATCACCAATTAGGACTCCATTAGTTTGGCCTGGCAGCTCATTTGCGCTGGAGGTCGGCTGAGGGTGTGGGACCTCTGCCCGCTATGTTCCGCTCGAGCGACCACGGCACTGCACGGCTGTCACGGCAACGCCGCCACGTCTCCCCGCTCCGCCAGCGCACCACCTCCCTGGCTCCCCTCTCTCTCTCTCCCATATCCTTCACCTCTCGCCGATAACAACAGCTGACCCCACCAAAAGCCTTACCGGGGAAATCCACCGCTACGGTGGCAGCCGGCACGCCTCTGAGACTCTCCTTCAGAGCACTAGGAGGAGGAGAGGTGGAGCAGGGGGAGGGGGGGAGGGGGGAAGAAGAGGGGAAGCTGTTTGAGGGAGTGCCTGAGACACCAGAGTCTGGCAGAGCGGGTTGTCAGGCACTTCATTAAATGGCCCCTCGGTGAAGCGAGTGAAGTGGGACCCTTATTAGCCGAGCGGGGAGACATCCTTCAAGGGCTGTGAAACGCGTCACAGTCCTACTGCCAGCTGCCTGGAGGAGGCAGGGAGCAGAGTGGGGAAAGGGGGGAACAGATGACGAGGACAAGGGTTGGGGGAGAAGAGGGTATTGGGGCTGATGAGAGTGAGGGAATGGGAACCGAGTCACATTTAAATCACTGAATTGCCCCTTAGCGACACAGTGAAATTACCCCCAGCGGTACGCGAGACGAGGCCCAGAGCCTCCCAGGAACTTGTTAAGGCCTCTGGCTCTCTCTTCGTCTCCCTCCCCCTCATCCTCCTGGATAATGTCACACTGGAGAGCCCTGGTCAAAAGTTCACCCTGTGCATATGTAAAAAGGTAGCTGAGTGCCAGAGGCAGCAGGCAGGGAGAAGGGGACATGGGATTCAGTGAGCTGTCAGGGGCAGTGAGTGTGTGTGTGTGTGTGTGTGTGTGTGTGTGTGTGTGTGTGTGTGTGTGTGTGTGTGTGTGTGTGTGTGTGTGTGTGTGGGAGGGCCCTGAGGCAGAAGGACCCTGGTGACTGGTCTGTCCAGGTGTCTTTCTGGCACCAGTCCCTCCCCTCCATCCAGGACATTATCCCTACAGCATCTACACTGTACTGTACTGTCTCCTGCCAATCATATTGTTACATTGAGGAGCAAATCCTAACTGGCGATATACAGTACATAAGCTTTCTCATATCAGTTGCATGAACCCTTGTGTAATTCCCACATTATTCAAGTTAGGATTTGGTTATGCATTGGAATTAACTTTAAACAATGACCAAGTGTATAAAACCCTCAACTAAGAGACAGAGACATACAGAGACCCATGAGGTGGTGATCAGGCCAAATGAGACAGAGACATACAGAGACCCGTGTGGTGGTGATCAGGCCAAATGAGACAGAGACATACAGAGACCCGTGTGGTGGTGATCAGGCCAAATGAGACAGAGACATACAGAGACCCGTGTGGTGGTAATCAGGCCAAATGAGACAGAGACATACAGAGACCCGTGTGGTGGTGATCAGGCCAAATGAGACAGAGACATACAGAGACCCGTGTGGTGGTGATCAGGCCAAATGAGACAGAGACATACAGAGACCCGTGTGGTGGTGATCAGGCCAAATGAGACAGAGACAGACAGAGACCCGTGTGGTGGTGATCAGGCCAAATGAGACAGAGACATACAGAGACCCGTGTGGTGGTGATCAGGCCAAATGAGACAGAGACATACAGAGACCCGTGTGGTGGTGATCAGGCCAAATGAGACAGAGACATACAGAGACCCGTGTGGTGGTGATCAGGCCAAATGAGACAGAGACATACAGAGACCCGTGTGGTGGTGATCAGGCCAAATGAGACAGAGACATACAGAGACCCGTGTGGTGGTGATCAGGCCAAATGAGACAGAGACAGACAGAGACCCGTGTGGTGGTGATCAGGCCAAATGAGACAGAGACATACAGAGACCCATGAGGTGGTGATCAGGCCAAATGAGACAGAGAGCGGAGTGGTGCTACAGCATCACTAGTTCAGATCAAGGAAGTGCTTGCTATTAGTGGAACAAAGTGGAGTGAAGAGATTATTAAATGTCAAGGGTCTGTTTTTCATTCAGCTGATTTACATTTCTAGCATAATTGGTGCAGAGGATGTTCACAAGCTACATCATCCTGATCTCTTTGCATGATAGTGTTTACAAAAGCAAAGGCTATCAGAAACCTGTAGAAAGTGAATGGACATTACAAGACCTTCCAGCCTAATGTACGATTACATCAATGAGGTCCAGTTTGTGTCAACTCAATACGACAAAACAATTACTTTATCAATCTTGTCATGAAATCATGAGTGACAAACCAAACCAGACGTACATAATGAATGTGTTGTCTCTCTGTCTTTAGTTTTGTATGGCTTTTCCCCCATCTGCATTATGCTTGCGTCTGCAGCCTGGGGAAATCTCCATGGATCCCAGGAGCATGTACAAGCAATTAGAACAATAGCATCTTTACTCCCCTGCAACCAATAAACAAGCTAATGTCACCAGCACTAGGCGCTACGGCTAAGACACTTAGCATCTGCGGCAATTCTCTTAGCCTGGTCCCAAATGGCATCCTATTCCCTATATAATGCACTACTTTGACAAGGGCCCATAGGGCTCTGGTCAAAAGCACTATATAGGAAATAGGGTGCCATTTGGGATCCACGCTTGGTTGGATTAGACAGAGGCTCTGTGCGTTTAATACCCCGCCGTAAAGAAGGTTTAAATAAATGCAACATGCACTTTATTAAAAGGACTCTAAGGAAATAATATCACACATATAACCACAGAGACAACACATTGCACTTAGGAAGTAAATTTAGAAAGCTCCCCTGTTTAATTTGTAGTGAATATGAATACCGCCGCCGCCATTAATGTTGCTTGGGTCTTGGGGGGTTTTGAGCTCTTATTGTGAAGTGATATCCCACTAAACTGCATGGCAGATAAAAATGTGTAACACAAAGTTGAAGATTGTTGAGTTGATGATATCCATTTTCATCACTCACAGTATGACCTTACCAATACTCAAATAAAAACAATGATATTCCATTCACTACTCCAATATTCTAGACATCCCTAAGACGGTGGGTGGCTATATCTGGAGGCGTGAAGGGGTTGTGATGAGTATCAGTGGCCGGGCCTAAGGCCATGTCTGGAGGCTGTGACCGAGGGCTTGGCCTGGGCTGTGGCTGGGTAATGTGGACAGGGGTTTAGCCGGTTGCATCGCAGGGGTTTGGTAGTGCTGACTGGGCAGAAGACAGGGGATCTCCAGGCCTAACGTCCAGGGCTCCAGAGGGGGAAGGGAGAGAGAACCGAGGTCGCAATGGGAAGCTGCTCAGCCACAGGTGCAGCCTGGTCCTGGGCACTTTCCCACACTTTCCCAGAGGCTCACACAAGGAAGTATTTTCCATGAGTTGGCACTTTCTCTCTCTTCAAACCTTACCATGGCTTTACCAGATAGAAGAACAAGAGGAAGAAAGAGAGGGAGAGAGAGAGGAGCCCTAGTAACACTGGGGCCAAAACGTGTGGGACCATGTCTCAGGTTCCTGCCTGGGTGCTTGGCTTGGCCTCACCCCCAAAGCCCTGTCCCTCCAGTGTCCAGCCCCCAGCTGCCTCTTACTCGCTCTGGCAGATCTTGACTTCGTCTTCACCCCTCCCCTTTTCTCTCTCCTCTTTAAATTCCATTTGATTCTGTGTTTTATGAGAATGTCTGAAGGGACTTTCCTTTACCCCAGGTAAATAAGCCATGCAGCTGAGCAAACAGCACTGAACCTGGAACTGGGCACATGGAGAGAAGTTGGGGAGAGAGAGAGAGATGGGGAGGGAAGGAAAGAGGAGAGGAGAGAGAGAAGTGTCAGAAGTGAATGGGAGCTGGACAGTGTGAAAGAGGAGGAGGATGAGAGGGAGGTTGGTCAGCTGCCGTGTCCGAGACAGAGGAGTGTTTGATGGTCTGAATGTGGGCCCATCCCTGGGTCTGGCTCTGGTCATGGATGAAGTCCAACAGAAGGCCACCCTCCACCACCACCCACAACCAGCAGCATAGCTCCAGTCTGGGCCAGCAGGTGGAAGACAGCCCCATGCAGAGCTCCAAGGCCAGCAGGCAGATTGGTTACACAACCCAGTGCCTAAGTTAGGGGGAGACCTGGCCAAATACTGTTCAAAGGAACCGGGCAGAATGTGACAGAGAGAGAAACAGTGTAACAGTGTAAAGAAAGAGACAGTTATGTTCACCCTCTATAAAACTCTCCACTTCTTCAACAAGTGTTCTAAGATAAAACAGCTTCTGTCTGTGTGCTTTCATCAATCACCATCTGAACTTGTACTACTGCAGATAAATCGTTCCATTACATTCTAAATATACGTTTTTATTTATTGTGTGTGTGTGTGTGTGTGTGTGTTCATAAGAGAGAGCGACTTGTGGTCTGCACATAGACCTTGAGTAGCTCATTAGTCTGTAGCAGTGTGGACACACCTGCAGTCCTACATGCTTTATTGGCATGACAGGACAATGAAGTTGCCAAAGCAGTTCACAGCAAAACTACTAATTAAAATATTTTATCCAAATTCTGCATGAAAATGACACTGAACACAATTCTAACTGTAATATGTTGCCTGAACCCTAAAAGACTCCTGTCTTCCATTTCACAGCTGACTCAGTTGCCTGAACCTTAAAAGACTTCTAGCTTCCATCTAACAGCTGTCTGTCTTAAACCCTTCTCCCATGTTCCGGTTCAATTTGATCCTCAGCTGAGTTTTTAATCACTAACCATGCTTGCATTAGCAGTCTTTATGCAAGTAAAGTCATATTCTATATAAAAAAAAAAAAACACCACAGCTGTGATAGAAACAGGAAGTTTTATAAATGCAGACAGTGATTTGTTCGTTCGCCATAGTGGGATATTTTTGTGTCTGTAAAATGAATTATGCAATAAATGGTGGTGGAAACGGCCTTATGTGCAAATATTTATATAATAAGCATCAAATTGATGTAAACTCGGAGTCACACGATGATATGGTGTGTGCTCCTACCACTTCGACTTGTGAAACCATACAGTTTATTAGTTTACCCTCTACGGGATCCATGTCCCTATATCGGGACGGTTGCTGCTCAATATGCGATATGTGACTAGAACTTTCCAGGACATAGACATGTCTTATATGGGCAGAAAGCTTAAATGATTGTTAATCTAACTGCAGTGTCCAATTTACAGTAGCAATTACAGCAAACAAAATACCATGCTATTGTTTGAGGATAATGCACAACAACAAAACACTTTTATCACGGCAACTGGTTTGGTACATTCACCTCTGAAGGTAAATAATGTACTTACATTCAGTAATCTTGCTCTGATTTGTCATCCTGAGTTATGTTTGAAAAATATTGTTTTATATTCAAATGTAGGAACTGGGTTCTACAGTTTGACCTCACTGCTGTCTCTGGCTACACACCTACCGTGCCCGGACATCTAGATGTGGGAAGGTTAGTGTCATTTCTGTAGGGAAGCTAACGATCCATCATATATGACATTCCTGGGAGTGTGTAAACTTGTATTTTTTTATTACCATAGCATTTTTGTATGTTCTCTATAGTTATGTACTTTAAAATGTATACATTGACCAATTCGGCACATTTGGGAAAACTCCTGGCAGACTTGATACAAAATATTGTGTAGTGATGTAACTCTTCACTGGATCAGTCTGAAACTTTGCACACACACTGATGCTATCTGTTGGAGGACAACATCTAAATCACAACTAGAATCCTACATCACTGTCTGGCCTTTCTTTTGCTTTTTCAAAGATGATGCAACATATAATTTCCTTTCAAATTATATCAAGAATATGCATATCCTTGCTTCAGGTCCTGAGCTACAGGCAGTTAAATTTGGGTATGTCATTTTAGGCAAAAAAAATGTAAAAAGAGGTTACAGATTAAACAAGTTATGAGGAACTTAAAAGTTTGGTGAAAGTGCACGGTGATCTTGATGCTGCTTAACAATAAATATTAAGGGTCTTATTCTGGTGACATGATGATCGATGCTTAACTATTGATTGATAAATAAAAATATTCTCACTCCTATCCATAATAATCTCATCATGTACTTTAGACCCGCCAACCCACACAGCCTACCCGCCGATGCCTCAGTGCTACCTGCACTGTATCTGAGAGCTGTTGGCTAGAGCGCAGGTGCCAAGACCAGAGTAGGCACATTTGCTATTTAATGCAATTTTTTGTGTGACAATGGAAACACATTGGAAACGCATATTCTGCACATGAAAATCTAAGTGAAAAAGTAGGCCTACATTTTCTGTGCAGAATGCCATCAATCACTGATCTTCATCCGCAACAAATATAAGTATGTTTGGTGGGAACACCACTGGTGGAAAAATTGCATATTTTCTTTATGCGGATTGTAGAATATTCGCATGAAAATCGCATGCATAACTTTGACCTTGACCTTTGTGCTAGAGACAAAAGATCTTGATGATTACAAGGATATACACATGTTTTCCCTGTGACATTCAGAGGCTGAGGGACAGTGATCTGAAGTTTAACAAAAAATCAGCAAAATATGGAACAGTTTATGATTTGATAGGGTCTATCAACTCTATCAAATCATAAATCTATGATCTTGATGTACCTACTGTAATCATACGGGTGAAATTGACCAGTAACATAACTCGTGTAGCCTTTTCGAAACATAAGGGAAAGGTTAAATCCCTGCCCTGTATTGCTACAGGTCCACCAAAACGTTCTCTCCACTTATCAGGTCACATTATCCCTCCATCTCTCCTTCTCTCTCATCCTCTGTCCGACCCTGAGAGGGCGAGAATTGAGAGTGCTCCCGCAGGATCCTGGAGGTGTGGGGTGAGACAGAGAGTATCATGCCAGTGGATGATCCATGTCTTGGACACTCCAACTGCTCCGGAGAGGAACTCTCCAGGCATGGAGCTTGGAACCCCAGAATGCTGCTCTCTACTTCCTGGCCAGGACCATTGTTGGGCAAGAGTAACTGAATATCCTTATGGCTTCCAGAAGAGAGGAGAGTGCAGAACAACTCTCCTTGACTTCAAATAACAAAAAGAGAAGAGGAGGAGAGGACAGGCGGATCATAAAGAAGTGTTTGGGGAATTGTCTGGGCTGTTTGCTAAGAGGCCCGGTCCTGTCCAAGAAGAACTGTTCCCCTCTCGCAGGCTGAGGCTGAGGCCTGGTCTGCCAGGAAAAATATTGGTTGTGAATGAGGGGGATGCAGTACTAGCAGGTCTCTAGATAGTTCTCTCTCCGCCGTATTGGATCATCTCATGTGTTGCATACAGTATTGATATACAGCTGGCTTTTACTGTTTACCTGAGGTACTGTTCCAGATTCTACACTTAACCCATGCTAGCCTCTACACACGTTTTATAGATTATTATATCAGATTAACAGTCAACTAAATCGCTTCACATGATCCGTGATTTGAAGCTGGACAAACTCCCATACACTGCACATCACATAATGTATCACCAATCTGTTTTCTTTCAGTAATGATATACTATCAAAAGTAACATATTCTATCTATGTTCAGCATGCCAGATTACAACAGTTTGGCAGTAGCTTCCTTCCTTGTATTACAAACAAACACACAAAAACAAGACAGTCTCATCAGAGTATCTGCAAAAGATGGGCCTGTTTACTCACCCCAAGGCCCAAAGGTCAGAGTATTTGCAACAGATGGGTCTGTTGAGTCACCCCAAGGCCCATACATCAGAGTATCTGCAACAGATGGGTCTGTTGAGTCACCCCAAGGCCCATACGTCAGAGTATCTGCAACAGATGGGCCTGTTTAGTCACCCCAAGTCCCATACGTCAGAGTATCTGCAATAGATGGGCCTCTTTAGTCACCCCAAGGCCCATACATCTGCAGATCTCTTTTCTGTGAGCACTTTGACGCAGCAGCATAACACCAGGATCAACACAGCCTCGCAGGCACACAAGTGGAGGAGGAGGAGGAAACAGAGAGAGCTGGGGAGAGGTAGCAGGAGCGGAGCGTTGGAGGAGGAAACAGAGAGCTGGTGAGAGGAAGCAGGAGCAGAGCGTTGGAGGAGGAAACAGAGAGAGCTGGGGAGAGGTAGCAGGAGCAGAGCGTTGGCAGAGCGCTGCCATGTTTTCACAGCACATTATGTTTGAGTACACATCAAACACGCCACGCGTCGCTCTTTGATTGTCTCTTGCGGGACCTGTTTCTGACAGGTGTTCGACGAGGTCCCTTGGTAATGGAGCTAGCACCGAGCTAGCTAGCTACGACGATGCTGTAAATACACACTGGTAATGACATGACATCGTTTCCAGAGGCGGAGATGACAGGGACCTCCCCGACGAGCGTGTTTGTGTTGAGTTAAAGTTTGCGGATGCAACGCCATTGATATGCCAGTTACATCATAATCTCCGTAATTGCAGGAACATCACGGTGTCAGGTTTTTAATGAGCACACTTGAGTAGGGTCCCTCAAGCGGCTGTCTAGGCTGGCACAGGCTTGAATGGAAACAACTGTGGAGCTTTACTGCCACTCAGCACTGTTGGAAAACCTAAATAAAAGTCCTATTGTACTATCATCAATCCTTCCTCATCATAGGACTATTGAATGAATGAATAGATTGTATTAAGTATTATTGTCCTTCAAGATGAGAGCATTTAGCCTTACCTCATCATTGCCCACCAATCCTTTTAAACTCCTACACTACACTAAGCCTGTTCCCCATCCACTGCAGATACTGTCCAGAGCTAACCTCCTTAAGTTCATGTACTCTTTGAGTCTATTTTTAGCCATACAGTACATCTAATGGGAAGGATCTCCAACCAATGTGATCAACCAACCAATCTCTTTCATCACAAGCCTTTCCAAGCCTTCATCAGCAGTGACCACATAGTGGTGGTAACCCAGGCAGCAGCCATCTTTTAATTAACAAATATAACCTCACTCTGGTGGCCACATGTCTATAGTCTCCAGAGGACCCATTCCCCCCCCATCTCCAACATCAGTGTGCAGTGCAGTCAGTGAGGAGTCAGTGGGGAGGGGGAGTAGTACCATGTGGAGACTGCTTTCATCACATCGCCCCTTCCGCTAGAATAACTCTGAGTACTTTCTTGGCAAAGGCGTCCAAGGCTCAGGGGTTACTGCATGGTCGATCCTCCTGCGAGGTCATTTCCATTCTGATTCAATCAATCTTTATTCCATCCACCGCCAAAATCAATTGCACTCCGCCAGAGGCCGGGATGGGATGCTTGGTTAAGCCGCGGGGAGGGACCGAGTCAGCCAGGGTCCTCCACTCAGGCTGGCCAGCTGAGGCCAAGTCCAAATACTTTCAAATAGCTGCCTTTCTATGGCTCCTGACCCTCCTCTTATAGGCAATTGATCTGGAAGGGATGCAGAGGTGAAAACATCTTTGACATATCATGGGACAGTCAACCATATTTCTGACATTTTGTATTTACCTATCCATGCCTTTCAGACTGGCTGGATGCTCACAGACAGAGTAGAGGGGTCAGAGTGCTGCAAATGTGGAGACAGTGAGTAAATTAACTGGTTGGAAAGCCCATCCATCAAGTTAATTCCCTCCCCCTCCCCCACCCATCCCCCTGCTGATTGGCTAATAAACGTCAGGGGAGTAGCTCAGTGGTACGCCAATTGTTAAGGATGTCTGATTTGTTGTGTGGTTAGGCCTAGAAAAATATAGTACCTTAGATTGTATTGTAGTGTATTGCATATTGTATTGTAGATTGTATTGTTGTTTATTGCATATAGTATTGTAGATAGTATTGTAGTGTATTGTATATTGTATTGCAGATTGTATTGTAGTGTATTGCATATTGTTTTGTAGATTGTATTGTAGTGTATTGCACATTGTATTGTAGATTGTATTGTAGTGTATTATATATTGTATTGTAGATTGTATTGTAGTGTATTGCATATTGTATTGTAGATTGTGTTAAGTATTACATTTTCCTTTTCTTTACTAATCTGATATTCAGCAGTAAACAGTAACAACTGTTGGGAAGATGTGCCGTTCCAAACTCCATGGAACCCTGCTCCACACCCGTCTGACAGTACATAATAAAAACCCCATAGTCATTCAGCCCCAGTCTCAAGGGTCACACTTAATACCAATACTTCTTCTGGGATTGAAAAGCGACAAACCTGAGGTTTAACCCCATTCCTCAGAAGCTCCCCTCCTCCCTCACCTTGCACTTTCCACCCAGGCTAGGTGTGGACACATTGGGTCAATTCAGTTCACCTCATGGCTGGCAGCTGGCAGCTGAACAAATATGAGGCCTGTTTAATGAGCTCTTTAAGAGAGCTGGAAGTGGCTGGTCTCCATGTTCTAACACTCAGGAGTTATGGGACTACATGGGCCTCGCAAGACCTCCTGCCCAGCCTGTCTGGGCTCCACCTCTGGGTCTTTGGATGTTCAGATGAATGGTGGGATGAATGGATCATGATACTGTACCGGTCTGTGTTATTGTGGTGAGGTACTGTATGTTGTTTGTAGTGTGTTGAGCTAGGTGATTGGGAATGAGTAACATGCCTTGAACTTTCACATCTCTCCGTCTGTCCTCTGTCTGTCCATGTCTGTCTTACCTGCTACCTCTCTTTAAGTCTCTTTCCAAATGTCTCTCTCCCTCTCTCTCAATCAGGAGGAGTCTCTTCCAGGCAGGCTAATGACTAGCCCCAGCCCCAGTCCCGTGGTTGAGCTGTTTTTCCAGCAGCTAGCCAGCCATCCCCTGGGGAGAAGAAAGGCTGACTGGCCCTAGCCCTGGACCTGCTCCAACACAAACACAGAGCCTTGAATCTTCATCCCCCAGCCTCACACAGCCTCAGACAGAACACTGCCTCTACTGTGAGAGAAGGGAGGATGAGGAGAAGAGAGGAGGAGGGGATGAGTGTAGGAGACTTGATTAGGAGACCTTAATGAGACTACTCTGTCACATTGCATGAGTTTCTGGGCCCAAGACCAAGCACTACTATACTGACACTGCTCTTTAGTAACAATGAGAAAGGAAGGGACAATACGTTTAGGAGCCACTGAACTTCTTTGAAATATTTTAATTTTCATGGATTGGTGCCGCCCTGTGTGGTCACCTGTTAAGCAGTTTTTCGTGAGTTTTTTTTACAATAGTTCAGGATTATGGAGTGCTACTGTTTTACGAATGTTTTAGCGGTCCTTTTTATCACTGAGGCACTTTTTATTTTTCTCATCGCCGAACGTTCACGAATGTCCTCAATTATTTACAACCGAGCTCAGCTCCTGGATTTAGCACACTCAGCGCTATTGCACCCCGGACGAGTTGAAAAGGTGACGGCGTGGATGCGGGGCAGGTCGGAAGTGTAAGGCAAAGCTGAGTAAGTACAAGCCGGCTATATCGTCTATCATTATGGGCAAAGTGAGATCGCTACATAACAAGGTTGAGGGGCTGGTCCATGGACAAAGAGACTACCGGGAAGCTAGCCTATTGTGCTTTACAGAAACATGGCTAAATAATAAAATCCCCATAGAGAACGTAACTAACGGCGGTTTACAGACCATCAGAGCGGACAGGGATAGCGTTTCTTCCGGTAAGAGTAAGGGAGCTGTTAGCCGTTAGCCTGAGACCCTACTATTTGCCAAGGGAATTCATGGCGGCCATTGTTGTTATTGTTTACATCTCGCCCTCCGAGGATGCAAACATGTGACATCATCTACTCTGCTATCGCGAGGTTACAGACAGCGCATCCCAGTGCCTTCTTTGCCATTTCGGGGGATTTTAACCATGCATCTCTCTCTTCAACGCTGCCCACGTTCAAACAGTTCGTGAAGTGCCCAACCAGAAATAATACAACTCTGGACTTGTTATATGCTAATGTGAAGGATGCATACAACTCCACTGCACTCCCTCCCCTCGGTAGATCAAATCACATCCTTGTCCACCTCACCCCACTCTACAGGCCTATGGTCCAACAGCAGCCTGCAACCACTAGGACCATTAGGAGATGGTCCTAGTCTCCCTCTGGACTGATCTGCAACACCCCCCTTCCCCCACCTCTGGACTGATCCTCAACACCCCACTTCCCCCCACCTCCCCACCTGGGCTGGCTTTCACCACCAACCAAGTGTAGAGAGAGCTGGAGAGACTACATCAGTGGAAAGCGGCGGGCCCTGAGGGTGCTTAGGGTCTATGCTGATCAATTGTGTGGAATACTCAAGCGACGCTTCAACCTGAGCCTATAAAGGGTCCCTGTACTGTGGAATCCTGCATGGTCCCAGTGCCCAAGAAGGCGTACCCCACTATCCTGAATGACTTCAGACCTGTACCGCTAACATCCCACATCATGAAGACCCTGGAAAGGTTAGTCCGCGCTCACCTCAGACCCCTGGTGTGTACATCACTGGACCCTCTGCAGTTCGCATATCAGCACAACATCGGGGTGGATGATGCAATCATCTACCTTCTGCAGAGGGCCTACTCTCACCTGGACAACGCAGGTTGCACTGTGAGTGTTATGTTTTTTTACTTCTCCAGTGCCTTCAACGCCATTCAGCCTCTGCTACTGGGTGAGAAGATTAAGAGGATGAAAGCACCCTTAGTCTCCTGGGTTACGGACTACCTGACCGGTAGGCCACAATTTGTGCGACTACAGAGCTGTGTGTCAGAACAGGCAGTGAGCAACACAGGGGCCCCCCAGGGAACGGTCCTGTCCCCCTTCCTGTTCACCCTCTACACCTCAGACCTCAGATATAACTCTGAAACATGCCACCCACAGAAGTTCTCAGATTACTCCGCAATTGTAGGGGCATCAGGGGTGGGCAGGAGGAGGAGTACAGGAGCACAATCAATGACTTCGTGGTGTGGTGTGTGCAGAACCACCTTCAGCTCAGCATCAGCAAAACAAAGGAGATGGTGGTGGACTTCAGGAGAACCAAGGCCCAACTGACTGCAGTCCCTATACAGGAGTTGGATGTGAAAAAGGTTGGGTCATACAAGTTCCTGGGAGTCCATATGGACAACAGGCTGGAATGGGCTGGTAAAAACGGGGCTCTGTACAAAAAGGGAAAGAGCCGTCTCTACATTCTGAGGAGGCTCAGGTCCTTCAAAGTGTGCAGTAAACTACGGCATTCTTTCTACCATCTGTGCCATCTTTTTTGCAGTGGTCTGCTGGGGCGCCAACATAAAGGCCGGTGATACTTATTGGGTAAATAAGCTGATCAGGAAGGCTAGCTCTGTTCTGTGGATTAGCCTTGACTCTCTAGAGGAGGTAGCGGAGAGATGGATCCTGGCCAAACTGCTGGCCATCATGGACAACCTCACCCACCCTCTGCATGCCATGGTTATGACGCAGAGGAGCACATTCAGTCACAGACTGATGGTGTGCCAGAGAGCGCTACAGGAGGTCCTTCCTGCCGGTGGCTATTAGACTATTTAATGCCTAACCGGGGTGCCGTGCTGTCGGCAACATAGACCTGGAACTGTTGGGGTGTTAGGACCTAGTTTAACAATTAGGCATCCATCCGTGAGTAACTCTGGTCTGTAATCACTCACTCACTCAGGACTTATTTATTCATTCAGGTCTGTATATACATATTCATGTACAGTTATTATATCATATCACGTGCAACATTGTAAGTAATTCTTGGACTGAACTTACGTAGTCATTCACTCAGGAATGCATATTAGTATCCTGTCAGTTGTATATTTTTTCATTGCTTATAGTATATCAAATGTGCAATACGTGCATTTATCTGCAATCAAACCCTACACTAAGGACTGTATTTTAAGGGAATTACTATTATTATCCAAAATTATATCATACACACATTTAGCTATTTAAATATCTCTTCCTGTCATTTTACCTGTACAGTTAATGTAACCATGAAAATATTCACTTACCTGTAAATTTAACTATACATTTACCTGTACAGATAATTTAACCATGCAAAATATTCACTTACCTGTTCATTTAACCAGACTGTATATTAAGTAAACTATTATAACCCCTTATTTATTTCATATGCACATTTAGCTATTTAAGTATTTCTCTGCCATCGACCTGTATAGTATAGTTAACCATGCAAATATTTATCTATATCAACTTGCAATATTTTTATCAACAGTCTGTAACAATGTATTGTGTACATAATATGCAATGTCTTTTTATAGCTTTTTGTACTCGACTTCTTGTATTTTTATACTTTTTCATACTGCCGCGCTATGTATAATGTATAGTGTATATGTCTTTTGTGTATTTTCTTTCTGGCATTTTGCACCTGCCCTGTGTTTTTTCGTAGCTGCTTGACGAAGAAATGTCCCCTCTATCTATCTATCTATCTATCTATCTATCTATCTATCTATCTATCTATCTATCTATCTATCTATCTATCTATCTATCTATCTATCTATCTATCTATCTATCTATCTATCTATCTATCTATCTATCTATCTATCTATCTATCTATCTATCTATCTATCTATCTATCTATCTATATATCTATCTATCTATCTATCTATCTATCTATCTATCTATCTATCTATCTATCTATCTATCTATCTATCTATCTATCTATCTATCTATCTATCTATCTATCTATCTATCTATCTATCTATCTATCTATCTATCTATCTATCTTTCTAATATCTCACTTCAGTTCTCTATATGTGCGGAACTAGCCTCGTGATTAGTTATCTCTCAGATATAAACAACTTGACTATCAAGTCACTCATTATGACACATTAATTTCTAACAGAGGCCTAAATTGTAAACAGGCAAGGCACCAGTATCCAAACTGGAATTCCAACCACTTGAAATATAATAACAGTGTCACACGTTCAAGCAATTACACAAATATTTCAAATGTGGAATTGTAGACGGCTAATTTTGCCCCATTGATTTCCCCTTCCTGAGTCTAAATACAGAATGCCTCCCTCCAGTGAACGGTTACAGTGTGTGTGTATGTGTATGTGTGTTTGTGTGTGCTTGTATGTGCTTGTATGTGTGTTTGTTTCAGTGAGTAGGTTGGGTGGGACTGTGCAGGTTCACTGACAACTGGGAATGGTTGTGGCTAAAGGTGTGGCTGCAGTAGATGGTAACTGCTAGGTGGTCACCGTGCTAATTAAACTTTCTATATAACCTGAAGCCAATGATCAATCTGTCAGATAGACTTCCTGTTGTATTTTATACCCAGACCAAAAAAAAATAAAAAATGAGTCTATAAGCCTCTATATACTGTATGTTTAATGTAATCATATATGAAATTGCATAAAATTACTTAAAATATAATTCACCCTCGACTTTAACCACGGCACTGAATGTCAGCGATTGTTTTTGGCAGTGGAGGGAGTGGGTTCAGTCCTAAAGCAAAC
>CM042381.1:30417423-30577423 GCA_023634145.1 Thymallus thymallus
CAAGGAGATGATGTAGGGAGGGGAGAGGGAGGATAGAGAGAGGAGGAAGGAGGAAGGTATGGGAGCTGGCTGGCTGCTGACCAAGCCAAGGGGCCTGGGGTTCTGGCATGGACACAGGTCTGCTCTGCCTGGGGGCATCCGGCGGCTAGCAGGTCTCTGGGGCTCTCTTGGGGCCGCTAGGCTAGAGGATCCGGCCAGAGGACGCCCAGGGCCCCTGCCCTTCCCTGCCAGCAGGAGCAGCCTCTGGCTTTCTCCCTCCTTCCCTCCCTCCCCGATGTCGACCAGCCGTCCCTCCACCCGCAAACCACCGGGACACGGCAGGAAGTGAAGCGCTGACCCAGACTGAATTCCAGGCGAGCGCCTCTGGCCACGGCGTGACGTCAGCATAACCAATAATGTCTATTATTAGCAACATTCAGATGCCCTGCTCTCATGTCCGCCTGTCCGTCTGCTCAGGGGTCCTGGGAAGGGTGTCCTACGATAAAGCCTGTAACAAACTCGAGCAGTGGCTCAGAGGGTTTTGGGTTTTTTGACAGTGGCCAGCCGCCCGCCTGTGTGCTACCATACCGTACCTAATTTGAAGTTAATTTCAGCCTCTCTTTACGGTATACCTCGCCAGGACGCCTGCATCAGAGTTTGGCTCCGGAGTTAATCCCCGTAAATTACAGTGTATCTGCATCTCTCTCTGGAAAGTCACGGTGGACATGGAGGCCATGTCCCATTCCACCCACAGGGAAGAGACATTTCTGAAAATACCCTGTACTGTAAACCTAGTTTCATTTGGAGATGATTTACTAGCTACACGCCTAAGGCCCATGGCTCGTAGTACGAGCAAAAGGCAGGTGTTCCTGATTGTAATGCTTAAATAGGGAAATGGGTGGTGTGGGAAACGGCATGTGCTGGGTGATCAAAAGTTGTGTACATTTTATTTTCCATTTGAATTATATGTCCTAAAAACGCTTGGGGTTGAATGGCCAAAATGGCTGATTTACTTGCTAAAGTATAAACTAACCGTTTATTCATCCACTTTTATATTTTACCTATCCCTCTGTCTCTTTTTCACACATCAATTGAATTTGTCAACGGTAGAAACTAGTTAACATCCAGTGGGGAGCAGTACCGTAGGAAGGAAGGGGGAGGGGTTGGGGGTAACGCTTTACTCTCAAACTGGAATGTTTGGACAGAACTTTCTCTTCCATCCTCCATTAAAATTTCCTACACATTTCTGTCCAACCAGTCCCTTCAAAGTCCCTGTCAAACATGTATGTACATCTGAAACTCACTTACCCAGCCATCCTGTGGGCAAACATTACTTCCAGCTGAGCAAACACGGCCAGACAGAACAAGCCATACATCACAGACGACCTCTATTTTCTTGCTTTAAATTGGTCAAATCCTATATACAGCATGAATACATATATACTCCAGTCCAGGCTAGTTAGACTCCGAGTTTGATCTTGTAACCTCTACCTTTACAAACGGAGGTACCTAGCAAATTAAAGGCTGCAGTTGTTTGTTCAAATATGTCAATTCTCACCAATCAGATCAAATAATGATGGAATTCTAACCGGAGGGACGTTGAAGTGTAAACACTTGAACTGTAATCTCAATTCAAGGCTGCATCCCTGCCTGTAATCCTAAACCTGTTAATAAAATGATCTTGATGTAGTGTATATTGACAGGCCAGGGTTCCCATGTAGATCCCTCACGCTAACAACATAATGGCAGAAAACCTCCTGTAATGACACACCTCCTGTAATGTCAAACATTCTCCTCTGATATACAAACGCCCGTCAAGGTTTGGCCTTAATTGGTTTAAGTGCAGGGTTGTGGAATAACCAAACAACCCTCTGGATGCCAGTTTCATATAATAATTATGTACTTGTGGGTCAGGTGCACTTTGACCCCTGGGGAGAGGGTCATAAATGTGAGTGTGGCCCCTGGCCTCTGAGTGATTAGAGATCCCATATTAGACCAACCCTATGCATAGGTGATCACATTATTATTAAAAACCCCACCAGGGGGTCAATTTACGCTGTGTCAACGATTAAGACTGGAGGCACAGACAGACCATCTCTTGGATTACCATGACGATTAGAGAAGCCCACTACATTACAATAGCACCTGGGCACTTTCATAATTATGACTAAATAACTATGTGGCACAGCACTCACTGAGCTGTAGATGTAAACTACTGTTCAAAAGTTTGGGGTCACTTAGAAATGTCCTTGTTTTTGAAAGAAAAGCACATTTTTTGTCTTATTAAAATAACATCAAATTGATCAGAAATACAGTGTAGACATTGTTGATGTTGTAAATGACTATTGTAGCTGGAAACGGCAGATTTTTTATGGAATATCTACATAGGCGTACAGAGGCCCATTATCAGCAACCATCACTCCTGTGTTCCAATGGCACATTGTGTTAGCTAATTAAAGTTTATCATTTTAAAGGGCTAATTGATCATTAGAAAACCCTTTTGCAATTCTGTTAGCACAGCTGAAAACTGGCTTCTTTAGACAAGTTGAGTATCTGGAGAATCAGCATTTGTGGGTTCGATTACAGGCTCAAAATGGCCAGAAACAAAGAACTTTCTTCTGAAACTCGTCACTCTATTCTTGTTCTGAGAAATGAAAGCTATTCCATGCGAGAAATTGCCAAGAAACTGAAGATCTCGTACTCTACTCCCTTCACAGAACAGCACAAACTGGCTCTAACCAGAATAGAAAGAGGAGTGGGAGGTCCCGGTGCACAACTGAACAAGAGGACAAGTATATTAGAGTGTCTAGTTTGAGAAACAGGAACTGGAAAGTCCTTTATTTCTGGCCATTTTGAGCCTGTAATTGAAGCCACAAATGCTGATGCTCATGATACTCAACTAGTCTAAAGAAGCCAGTTTTATTGCTTCTTTAATCAGTACAACAGTTTTCAGCTGTGCTAACATAATTGCAAAAGGGTTTTTCTATTGATCAATTAGCCTTTTAAAATGATAAACTTGGATTAGCTAACACAACGTGCCATTGGAGCACAGGAGTGATGGTTGCTGATAATGGGCCTCTGTACGCCTATGTGTCCCTGGTGTCTCAAGCATCATGCTCTACAAACTGAGCCACACAGGACCCTGAGAACAAAACAGAACTGGCTATACAAATGAAGACGTATTATTATAAGACTTGTTATTACCATGGTAATCATGAATGGGCCTGGAGGTCTTTGTAAGTGACATAGCCTTACACTTTCAACAATGACTGAAAAGCACCTCGATCAACAGTATAACTGTGTGGATACTGGATTATTATGAATGGCTGTCTCTTGAAAGATAGCTTCAAAGTGGTGCTTCTGTTTGGGTGAGCGGATATGTTGTGATAAGCTGTGTTTGAGAGAGTTATGACTTTATCTAGCACATATTTTATATGCACTACTGGAGACGATGGAGCACTTTGTGCACATTTATAATAAAACACAAGGACTGGAATGTAAAATGGTTTCTTCCTTCAGCCTCATTGTCTGTGATGGAATCGAACATAAAGTCGCCAGATAAATTATATATGAGCACACCACAGAAAATATGACAGAGAGCCTCTTAGCTCTCCAGACAGTCAGCCATTACACCATAAACACCCTTTATACACAGTTCACTATTTGTTTACAGTCAACCTCAATCAATTTATTACAGTTCGATATCTACTCCACGCGGACACATTATCTGGCTAGTATCCACAATAATCAAAGAGGCACATTGAAACTACAGTACTTCCCATGTATCTCCCTTTCACCTACAGGGAGGAAGAGCTCAACCATGGCAACGTAGCTGAACATCCTTACTGTGAGCTCTCTCCAGGTGACATAAATAAACCTATACAGTACATCCATCCCTCCTAACAGGACGAGAGGAGAGAAGAGGGTGCCTCTGCCGGTATATACCCCGCCAATGGCAGCGTTTAGCAGGTGACAAATAGCGTTTCCCAAGTTGTGCGTGTTGTAGGCGAGCCCAGACGGCCCAGTAGACGCCTCTCTCAAATGGGTTGATGAATGGAGAAGGGAGCCCCGACAGGCAGGTTTATTTTTATTACGTCTGTCATCGCTCTACCTTATCCACAGGGAGCAGGGAGATCTATCACTCACCTCCAGGAGTGGGACTGGGAGGATGTATAATCATAGGAGAGACACAGGAACTGTGGTGGTCTGTAGTGCTGATGCTGAGGTGATCTGCTGCAAGCCAGACGAGGGTGGTAAGGAGCAGGATGATATGGGACTGGAAGGGTTAAGGGTCATGCACATTTCCAATGTATTTCGATCAATGCAACCTTTGTTGGAGCAAGCTATAGTGCTACCACAGCGTCAACTATAGGGGAAAGTGTCTCACTATTTTTGGACAGCGAGGGTCAGTTTCAAGCATACAGGCCCTATATCAGATTGTGTGGAAGTATGGGGTGAAGACTGGGATGAAGACTGGGGTGAAGACTGGGGTGAAGACTGGGGTGAAGACTGGGATGAAGACTGGGATGAAGACTGGGGTGGGTGTTCTGACATCAGGTCATAAGATCCAGTTGAATAGAGAAAATGGAGGCGGTTGTCCAACAGACGTACATCCTCAGAAAAGACAAGGAGATGGAAGGAGAAACAGAGGGAAGGAGAAACAGAGGGAGGGAGAAACAGAGGGAGGGAGAAACAGAGGGAGGGAGAAACAGAGGGAGGGAGAGGGAGAAACAGAGGGAGGGAGAAACAGAGGGAGGGAGAGGGAGAAACAGAGGGAGGGAGAGGGAGAAACAGAGGGAGGGAGAGGGAGAAACAGAGGGAGGGAGAGGGAGAAACAGAGGGAGGGAGAGGGAGAAACAGAGGGAGGGAGAGGGAGAAACAGAGGGAGGGAGAGGGAGAAACAGAGGGAGGGAGAGGGAGAAACAGAGGGAGGGAGAGGGAGAAACAGAGGGAGGGAGAGGGAGAAACAGAAGGAGGGAGAGGGAGAAACAGAGGGAGGGAGAGGGAGAAACAGAAGGAGGGAGAGGGAGAAACAGAGGGAGGGAGAGGGAGAAACAGAAGGAGGGAGAGGGAGAAACAGAGGGAGGGAGAGGGAGAAACAGAGGAAGGGAGAGGGAGAAAAAAGAGAGAGAGAAGGGGAGGTAAGGAATAATGGAAAGCAGAAAGCAAAGTCATTTAGAGGCGGTTGAAGGAGAGCGAGAGACAGAGAGAGAGAGAGAGAGAGAGAGAGAGAGAGAGAGAGAGAGAGAGAGAGAGAGAGAGAGAGAGAGAGAGAGAGAGAGAGAGAGACAGAGAGAGAGAGAGAGAGAGAGAGAGAGAGAGGCAACGAGCATTCACTGTTTAACTTTGCTCTAACTGCTGAGCGAGCAGCACCAAAAGCACAGGTGACAGTGCTAACAGCGAGTTGCAAAATAGCCTCCACTATCGTATATCGTCTACCACTTCTAACTAGGGAAACGTATGATGGAAAAAAAGAAAACATTTGTTTCTTTATTTGGCTTGCATCTTAGTGTACTTTATCTATTTGACAGTGAGAAAGGAAGTCACAGAAAAGGAGGGAGAGGAGGAAAGAGGGGAGGAAAGGGGTGGGGGTACTCCTTTTTTAAAGAATGATTCATGGGCCGTGGGCTGGATAGCTCATGAGTCAACAATGTACTGCAGGGTGTCTTTGGGGGCGCGCTCAGAGAGTGGGTGTATCAATAGGTGATAAATCTCCCTGCATTCCCTGGGTGAGGGCACAACGTAGAGCAACTAGCAAGTGTCCTCACATGTAGTACTAGGCATCCTATCCTCACTACTACAGTACACATACAGTTACATGTGGCACCGCCTCCCTACATACACACAGACATCCTATTTCTAACACCACTACCTCATGTACAGTTCATGGATTGGTGACTAATAAAGAGGTAGAACAACCATAAAGAGGAAGAAGGAGACGAGTTGATGAGATGAAGTGAGACATGATTAAGGGATGGCTGGAGAGACAGGATGATGGCTGGAGAGACAGGATGATGGCTGGAGAAACAGGATGATGGCTGGAGAGACAGGATGATGGCTGGAGAGACAGGATGATGGCTGGAGAGACAGGTTGATGGCTTGAGAGACAGGGTTGATGGCTTGAGAGACAGGATGATGGCTGGAGAGACAGGTTTGATGGCTGGAGAGACAGGATGATGGCTGGAGAGACAGGTTGATGGCTGGAGAGACAGGATGATGGCTGGAGAGACAGGATGATAGCTGGAGAGACAGGATTGATGGCTGGAGAGACAGGATGATGGCTGGAGAGACAGGATTGATGGCTGGAGAGACAGGATGATGGCTGGAGAGACAGGATGATGGCTGGAGAGACAGGATGATGGCCGGAGAGACAGGGTTGATGGCTTGAGAGACAGGATGATGGCTGGAGAGACAGGATGATGGCTGGAGAGACAGGATTGATGGCTGGAGAGACAGGATGATGGCTGGAGAGACAGGATGATGGCTGGAGAGACAGGATTGCTGGCTGGAGAGACAGGATTGATGGCTGGAGAGACAGGATGATGGCTGGAGAGACCGGGTTGATGGCTGGAGAGACAGATTTGATGAAAAGCCAGACAGACATTGAGGCCTTAGCCTTGCTTTCACCTTGTTATATGTTGAGTTGGCCACAGAACACAATCAAATTAAGAGGAGGTGAGATGAGCCCCACTCTTTTCCGCTCAAACGAGCAAGGAGAGACATTGTGACCTGTTTAATGGCAATGGAAAGGTCTTTAATGGCGACAGCGTGAGACAGATTTAATGTAGTGACTTAATGCTGTGACCTCTCACCTCTTCCTCAGGCTCCAGGGTGAACCACCATTATGTGATCAAAAACCCTTGCCACCTGATGGGCCAGAGGGAGACCATGTATATTCAAGGTCATACAGGGCCTCTGGGTAATGTAGTGTGGACTCACTGGGCCAAACATCTGTGTCCCATGCTTTTATCCAGATCAGATCAGAACAACAATTCAAAATGTAATCACTGTGTTAATAACCGTTTTGGTAAATGTTCAAATTAATTATAGCTACTATTTTGATTTCTCAATTGCAATTGAAGCAAGCCTCCCATTCACCATTCAAGTGCAGGCAACAGGCTATCAGTGTGTCACAGACCACTTTACAATGAGAGCTGGAGGCAGCATGCATTTTGAAAACATACTTAATTTTTTGAAACCTGAATATTTTTTTTCATATTATGAGGCATGTCTTACCTAGCTTCAAAGTAGCCTATGGGCAACATTTGACCATGGAAACGTGGAGGCAATTATTTGATAAAGACTTCATAGGCGGTAAGTTTCAAGTTTGGGGAAGCTTACAATTTATCTGACCATTTCTACCGTTCTGCGTGCCAGTTATGATATTTTTGTACGCAGTTTCATTGTCATGTGGTTAATCATAAAAATCTAAAAGATAAAAGTAAACTAATGTGAGATCACCAGCCTCTCCCATAATGTACACATGGAACTCATAGCATAGGCCAATGTAGTAGTAAGCCTATAAAATCCATAGCTCTTTCACACCAATAATTGTTGATTATCGATTATCGATTGTTGGAGAGACTTTTCAAATAGCTTACTGTGAGGAACTATAGTTTTAATATAGACTACGTGACCAAAGGTCAGTGGACACCTGCTCGTCGAACGTCTCATTCCAAAATCATGGGCATTAATATGGAGTTGCTCCCCCCTGTGCTGTTATAACATCCTCCACTCTTATGGGAAGGCTTTCCACTAGATGTTGGAACATTGCTGCGGGAACCTGCTTCCATTTAGTCACAAGAGCATTAGTGAGGTTGGGCGATTAGGCCTGGCTCGCAGTCGCCGTCCCAATTCATCCCTAAGGTGTTTGATGGGGTTGAGGTCAGGGCTCTGTGCAGACCAGATCTTCCACACTGATCTCAACAAACCATTTCAGTATGGACCTCGCTTTGTGCACAGGGCCATTGTCATGCTGAATGCGGAAAGGGCCACAAACTGTTGCCACAAAGTTGGAAGCACAGAATGTCATTCTATGCTGTAGCGTTAAGTTTCTCTGAAACTAAGAGGCCTAGCCCGAACTATGAAAAACAGTCCCAGACCATTATTCCTCCTCCACCAAAATTTACTTTAGGCACTATGCATTCGGGCAGGTAGCGTTCTCCCGGCATTCGCCAAACCCAGATTTGTCCCTCAGACTGCCAGATGGTGAAGCTTGATTCCACTCCAGCCGACGCTTGGCATTGCGCATGGTGACCTTAGGCTTGTGTGCGGCTGCTCGACCATGGAAACCCATTTCATATGAAGCTCCTGACATTGCTTCCAGAGGCCATTTGGAACTAGGTAGTGAGTGTTGCAACCGAGGACAGATGATTTTTACTTTACGGCTGAGCCGTTGTTGCTCCTAGATGTTTGCACTTCACAATAACAGCACTCACAGTTGACCGGGGTAGCCGAATCCACTAATTTGAAGGGGTGTCCACAATTTTTTGTATGTATAGTGTATTATCATTCACAACGGATGTAAAAAATAAATACTTTCTTACATTTATGCTCACCAAGTGAGGTACTTCTATGCGACCTCAGGCGCTCCCTCAACAATATCAGGGGGAGGCAAACAATTCACACACTGGAACAATGAATGAGCAAAAATTGGTGGGAGACAGACATTGTGGAGAGACACTTGGCCGCACACCCCAGCCCTTCTTCTTGTCTCAACATTTTAAATTATACTCAACACAAATTATCTATATTTTAGATGCTTTTTTACTGACAGTCGTAACCAGCTAGGCCTATTGCCACACTCGCTTCCCATATAGGCACGGGCCTAATACTTTGTGATTTGAAACAATCCACATCAATTTTCTTTTAAGAAGCTAATGACCCTCAATTCCTCTGTGGCTAAGTCATGCTTTCTGGTGAAGTATTTTGAATTATATTATTTATTTCTGCATAGAAAGGAGTAATTATATTAATATAATTATATCATTTCTGTCATTCTGAGCACCATGGGTGGACACCCTAATGGGTTATGCACCCAATGGCTGGTCATTTAAAATCTTCCCAGTCACATTGTCCGACGCCACATTTTTCTAACAGAAACCCTGCTATAATGATATCATTGAAACACCTATGCGATTGCCCATTGTGCTTTCAAACAACCAGAGATTTTACTGACCATCGAGCTGGAGAGAATCTAATGTTGTAACGTAGAGCTTTGTTCCAGTTCACACACAGTCACACACTCACATAGAGAGAGGTCCTTGGGCCATTTCTTCCATTTACATGTTGAATAATGCACCCCAGCAGATCCATTCAAGCATATGTAGACTCCCCTTTTCCCTCTTCCCCCAAACCCATAATACTCCTTACAAATCAATTACAACAGAGCCACAGAGAAACCGGCTAAAATGGCCGCCTTAAAATGTGGGCCCTATAGAGTAGCCGGAGATCAAATGATTATAAATGGGAATCTCTCTGCCTGCTCCACCTCCACTCCTGCCTTCTCCTCTTTATGTTGTATCCTTTTCTCTATTTTATATGTGTAACCAGAGGGGGAATTTGGTCTCCAGTTCATATAGAGTTCAAATAGAGCATCAGGGATTGTTCACCACTCTGCCTGTTTTCTGGGAGGTGTCTGTTATAAGGAGCAGCCAGGGAGAAAGCCCCTTCAATTATACTGATTTATGGAGGACTTTACGGAGCTTATTACACGTGGACGAAGCATATGAGTTTTCTGGGAGCTAGCTAGCTAGCTTGAACCTTCATTTATGTGTTGATTACGTGGCAAAGAATGGGAAGCTTGATAAACCAACAGACAGTATTGGATCTCATCCTGTGGGTCATTCATCTCCAAATAATTTGCGCTACATAGATCTGTACCTTCTCATAGTCCATCACTCTATCACTATTTCTCAGCAACAACTAGAAGAGTTGTTATGTGCCTGAATGGTCTTAATTTGTAGTGAATTTACATAGGGCCACATTATTGTTTTGCTAGGTCCTTTAGCTAACGCTGCATATTTTTCGAGCAGATGCCTGGACCACCGCCTTTTCACACAAACCCAGCCTAATGGTAGTACTTTTAATGCAATGGACTATAATGTCTCTGCAAAGTAAGCCTTAAATCTCACACAATTATATAGAGCTCATTAGGCAATCCAGCAAAGGGATTCAGCTAATAATGCTCCAACTTATTCAAGATAAAAAATAGATCTCCACCATCGCTCTGAGGTATAAACACGTTATTTTCCCCTGGTCCTGCCTTAAACTATTAAGGTGGAGAGACTCAAAGGGATAGTTAAAGGACAACACTGTGGTTTTAGACATCAGCAGAAAAAGTATTCTTCATGGAAAAGAAGGGTTCTTTGTATTATCATGATGTGTTCTCTCTAAATCAGAGTCGGCCCTCCTTGGGCCCAAGGCTTGAGAGAGATGATGGAGCTTTTCCACTTGTGTCCATGTTTGTAGCTCCCCACTGAGAAGACGTGAAGATGCTCTCATGCCTTTGATATAAGTTTATTAATGTAATAGATAGAACCATACCTCTCAAACTTTTGTTTCAATAGGGAAGAGAAAAGTATTTGCACCATTACGCCTACAGAGGCTTTTTGATCCCATTATAGGTTTTCAGATGCTCCAATAATTTTCTGAAATTGAAATAACACTAAATATTATGTTACCCACACACATAAAAGCATTGAAACATCATTTACATTTTTTTTTCAAACACATTTTTTTGTGTTCCTTTTGTTACACATTTTTACAGTGTATTTTCTCAGACAGGTAGTCATTTTGGATGATATTATTATTTTATGAAAGTATACATATGAAACATAACAAGAGTTCTCTCAACAACATGGGGTTCAAACATAAAGCCCAGGGTAAGAGTTGATTAATACAAGAACTGAAACCATCTCCACAATACTGCGGCATAGATTCCTATCTCCATTGGTATAAGCAGGACCACTGTGGCTGAGTTTGGCTTAATTGGTTTGGAGGCTCCTAGCCAGGCACAAGGTGCATTCGTCACATTACAGAAAGATACTATGTGCACTGGGGCATACAACTCTCTGATTGGATGCTGATGAGTACATCCATATGTGTTTTCCTCTCCTCTGTATTTAATTGAGATGGCAGAACAGGCCTGGAATGACAACAGATATAAAACACATTCCATCCAGACAGCTACCAGAATGGGTTGACTTTTATGAAATGGGATGTGTAAACATTTTTTTCCCCTTTTAAGACTAAAAACATTGGCTCATTTCCTTCCTACAGGGATGAGTTCCTGGATTTTACGCCAATCTATGAAGGTAATGCAATACTGTTTGGACTGCTCAGCTTTCAATATTATTTGCATTACTTACTTACACACACACACACACACACACACACACACACACACACACACACACACACACACACACACACACACACACACACACACACACACACACACACACACACACACACACACACACACACACACACACACACACACACACACACACACAGAGCAATAGAGAGAGGAGAGAAGAGAGAGAAATGTAGAAATTATATTGGAATCTACTCCCTGCTCCAGGTAATTACCCAGAGTTCTTAGCCCCGGCCCTGCTGATGAGAAGTGCTCATGTTTATGCACACAGAGGAGATTATGCATTCACAACAGTCAAACCACCGCCGCCGCCCCACTTCCTCACTCTGTAATTAGAAACGGATTAGGCCACCCGCTAAAATGAAAAGAAAACCTTACTTTGAACCATATCCTGCGGCGAACAATATTGTCCATATTAATATGCTTGTCTGGTGGCCTTTCCTTTTGGTGGGAATATATGGCTAGTGACAAAATTTGTAATGATTTGTCCGTTTTTCTCAAAAGAGGTTTAGGTTTTACATCAGAAAGAAAAACCCATTTCCAATACAACTTCAAGAAGACAGGACAAGAGTTTACAAAAACTGAGTTCTAGAAGAAGTCAGACAGGGCTGGAGGCGATGAGAGGAGAAGGAGAGGTGACTTAATCAAGCTGACAAAGAGAGAAGGCCCTGTGCTGACCCCTCCATGGTGTCCTCGCTCCCCATTACTGGAATGTCACTAATTAAGGATCAGCGGTTCACACGATTCGAGGGGATTGAGAGATGTTAGTCACTGCATCCATCACTCCCTTAGTCATTCTAATAACTCACTTCTGACACGCCCACGAACAAAGGTGGAAATCATAACGAGTGCCTATTGATCTCTTTGCTTTGACCTCGTTTAAATTGCTGGATGTCTACGGATGGTGTCTGTGGATGGTGATGATGGCCTATTAATGCAAGAGAGGTGGAGAGACACATGCACTGTGAACTCCAATGTGATGTCGTTACTCAAAAGTTTTGAGTAAACCCTGAGTACAGTTACTTAAAGTGATTTTGTATTCATTACTCAAACAGATAGTCACTGTGACCCTGTAGGAGGCTTGAAAATGTTGACTAACACCCCACAAAGCCATGCCTCCAATATCATTTCCCAGTGTGCCTTGCCTTTTCGAGTGAACTGTAGAGTTATCACCCATGACTGTATTTGTTGGTGACAGAGACATGGTTGTTAAATTCCTTCATTTTCAGTCATGTGGCTTTCACCAAGTGAGTTCCTAGGCAAATGTTATCATTATAATTAAACTCTTTACGAAAATATTTTACATATTTATTTAACTAGGCAAGTCAGTTAAGAACAAATTCGTATTTACAATGACGGCCTAGGAACAGTGGGTTAAATGCCTTGTTCAGGGGCAGAACGACAGATTTTTACCTTGTCAGCTCAGGGATTCAATCCAGCAACCTTTCGGTTACAGGCACATCGCTCTAACCACTCGGCTACCTGCCACCCCATACATATCTCATAAGGACTTATTTTTAGGCCTAGCTTTACCCTAATACAGTGGCCTGAACTAATGGTTTACAGGCCATATCAGGCCTACAAGTAGGGTTGCAAAATTCCAGTAACTTTCCCCAAATTCCCTGTTGGGAATTTTGGGAAAACCTGGGAAATGTATCAGAATTGTGCAACCGTACATTATGCTGGTTTGCAAAGTGAATTCCTATTGGAATCCAGACAGATTTAGCATATCCAACAGTTGATTTTTATTCACCCGCATCCTGCATTGGCTATCTATGTCATTTAAACTGGAACAACCATTTCAGTAACTCAATTATTGGATTAGTTTAGAAAAATGTATGTTATTTATTTTTGTGTGGCGTAAGATTAATCAGTCAATCACTTAATGTATACCCAAAAACACAGATAATAAAAACTATTCCCTAAAATCTACCTGCAGTAGAGCATCTTGGGAAATAAGTTGATTTGTTATCATAACTTCTAAGATATTAGATTATGTGACTTCTCATTTAGTTTTGAATCACTACCACATAAACATTTTAAGTACTAATGACTTTACGTTGACTTTGAGTTCAACTTACTAGAAGTGTTTGAATTAACAATGCCTTAGGGTTTACAGTAGAATGTTTCTGTGTGCAGATCAATACAAAGTCAGATGTCTTTTTTGGTTTTCTTTTGTTATGGTTATATTTACACGTACGTTGCAATTATTAAGAAAAAGCTGAGGGGGTGCTGTACTGTATTGCTGTAAACTAAACGCTTGACCACACCAAACAACACATGTTACGCATTAAAATGTTGTAATATAACATGTTGCCATTTGTAGCCTCGGGCGCATGCAGGCACGCATGTGCACACACACGCATACGCACACGAGTACACACACATATTTATAATCACATCAGCAGTGGAATAGAGGGCGACAATATAAGGCTGTAATCCATCTGCTGTTTACGGAACCATGAAGAGGTCAGGATTATATACTAGAAGGGGCTGCCATTGGAACAACCCCCAACAGGAAATGGATTTGTCTCACAGACCTAATACATGCAGCACAATCCCATGTGTGTACTGTGGGGGTCCGACGCTAGAATGACACCGGAGATGGCAGCAAGGACCGGCAGACCCACCTGACCAGATGATAAATGATAACAGGTAAAAAGTGGATGGACAGAGGGGGGAAGGTAGCCAGTGGTCATCTACACGAGTGGCTGGATCATGCAATATTTATTTTTTTCAAAGACAAAACAATCGTCTCTCTCTATTTACCGTCACACCATTGCTGTAATCATCATTTTGGGGATTTTGATCATTTTCACTGCTTTGCTATTCTTTGGTCTCACTTTTCACCACAACGAACCAAGACTACAGTAGCCTTATGTTGGACAATGAGAGAGAGTGAAGCCCTAATGGCACATAAATGAGAGAGCAACACATATTTTCCTCATTAAGGTACAGGAATAAATGCGTCAAAGCATGAAATTAGAAGCCCACCTACACCTCGAAATAACCTGATTTGCAAACGAATGATCCGTGCAGAGCGCTAGAAATGCTGATGAATAGAATAATATGCGGGTTTTGCCTTTTTGCGTTTCCAAGGCGATTCTATTCTGCCCATAGTGTGAAATTATGTTTTTTTGTAATTAGTCCTCCTCTACCTTTCTACTGTTGTTGGACCAGCCTACTCTATACTGTAATGTTAATTATCTGGTAATGTGCAATATGGTGTTGGTCCTCTTTACCTCAAACGGTAAGGTAATGGGAGTTGTCCTATTGCACAATAAGTCCATTGTCTATTGTTGCCGTGAGGAGAGTCCCTCTCCAGAACCCCATAATGCTCTGAGACGTAATATTATCGCTGAGGGAGACTCCTGCTGCATTAGAGCGAGATCGAGGGTAATGGAGCAGGCCTTAGTCCTTCCCACAATAAGGAAAAGTCGCACCACAGACACAAACAATAACCACACTTCCTCCTCACCGGTGCCCCGATGCACCCAAATGTAGAAAAATGACAGGGGGTGACGCTCACCGCTGCATTACTTTTGAGTTACGGGGGCCATTTGCAATTCAAAGTGTGCAGAATGCTGACCACACCACTAACACCTACATAGGCCCACTGAGGCAAATAAGGCTGGGGGCAATTTGCAGCCCCCGACGCTTCGAAACACACTTTTGGGCCACGTCATGTAAAAATATGATAAATACCTAAACTAATGAGGTCAAATTTGTTTTTCTGAAAACAAAAATAGAGGTGTGAGGCAAGAGTTAACTTCATACGCCAAGGTTGCCTTTGACTTGCTTTGATAATGTTGGACTTGGCTACACAAATTAAGTATTTGCAAATCAATTACTATTTTTACATATCTGAGGAAATATTGGACAGCACCTAATAATATGATTGATTACTCATTGTATTGATTTCTATCAGGGGCAGATTGAATATTAGGAGAGGACAGAATATTGATGATTTGTAAGCACACCTGCTTGGGAGTAAAATGAGCAATAAAAAAAAAAAAACACACAGAAAGCTTGAGTTTCTTGAATCATGATCGGACATTATCCCGAAAACATAATCTCGTCCGAAGCATTAATCAAATAGTGCGGCTCCTGTGCAGCCATATGGAGGAGCAGCATGTGAAGTGCGTCCAAACTTGCTGATCCTTAGTAACTGGGCCCAATTAAGTGTTCCGGCTGCATCCAGCACATCAGGCTGCGCTCCAGCCAGAGAGAAGCACTAGTACAGTATTTCTCCCAGCACCGTGCCCAGTCAGAAACAGGAGCACTCACCTAGCCTCTGATTAATGATGGAGGCTGTAGCACTACCAGAGAGGGTTCAGGAGGTGATGGGAGAGGGAAGGGAGAAGTGGAATCAGACAGAACTTTAGGGGTTATCTGGTTATGATAGGGCTGAAAGTTATTGCTTCCTGTTAAATAGACAATTGTTATATGAACCAAGGGTCCAGTTGACATTTTATTGTGGTTGGAAATATATGATTCATATTAGATTGTCAAGATGAAATGAAACAGAACATGTTAGTAATGATGACAAGAATGAATACAAATTGGGAAAATAGGAACTTTCACTGACATATTGGACAATTTAATAACTGATACAATTTTACTCATTGATTTGGGATGAATACCCAAAATTATATCATACACACATCTAGCTATTTAATTATCTCTTCCTGTCATTTACCTGTACAGTTAATTTAACAATGCAAAATATTCACTTACCTGTAAATTTAACTGTATATTAACCTGTGCAGTTAATTTAACCATGCAAAATATTCACTTACCTGTTCATTTAACCAGACTGTATATTAAGTAAACTGTTATTACCATCACTTATATCATACACACTTTTAGCTATTTAAGTATCTTTCTCTGCCATCGACCTGTATAGTATAGTTAACCATGCACCATACACCAATGTATATATTCAGTCATCCACCCATACTATGCAATGTCTTTTTATAGCTTTTTTTGCACTCCGGACTTTTTCATACTGCCGCTCTATGTATCATGTATTGTGTATCTGTCTTTTGTGTATTTTCGTTCTGGCATTTTGCACATGCCCTCTGGGATCAATAAAGTACCTATCTATCTATCTATCTATCTATCTATCTATCTATCTATCTATCTATCTATCTATCTATCTATCAATCTATCTATCTATCTATCTATCTATCTATCTATCTATCTATCTATCTATCTATCTATCTATCTATCTATCTATCTATCTATCTATCTATCTATCTATCTATCTATCTATCTATCTATCTATCTATCTATCTATCTATCTATCTATCTATCTATCTATCTATCTATCTATCTATCTAATATTCACAAAAGATGCTATCAGTGGTGTTCTTATTACCACATCCACAATGGTTCGCTTGGGTGTGATCTACCCTCAGATGGGGGTTGACATACTTTAAAGCCATGTCTGTTAAATACACCTGTATAACCATATTCTGAATAGCACACTGAGGACCATGAACATTTTAATATGGGGCATTAATAGATCTGGACCCTGCAGTAACGGAGGAGACATAATGAAACAGCCCTACTGCACAACACTTTAATAAGAACTTCCCTATCACTCACAAACCGGTCTTCAATATTTTAATGTGGAGGGATGGTACATTATTAAAAGGAAGGACTAAGTGTGTGTTTTAAAATTGTGATATCACTGTTACTTTCCAAGCATTCAGAAATCTTTTGAACATTTTATGTTTACAGATTACATTTCCCGAAACACCCTGCAATGTAACCAACTAACACAGCTATTGCCAGCACTGATTTCCTCAATGAAAAAATCAATATCCCATTGCACTCTGAGATCGATTCAAACATTTCCACACCAAAATCATGCAGAACGGATGGTCAGTGGTGGTCTGGTCTACACAAGGAATTATTGCCGATAAGCATTGATCACCTATTGCTAAATACATAACCCCTGCGTTATTGACCGATAAACCTTGTTGATTTTGTCTCTTTTTAATCTGAGCAACCCACTCCAGCTTTGAAGTGCCCTCATATGGAGTGTGTGGTAATCCTCAGTAGCATAGTAACCTTTAACTCCTAGGAAGTGCATGTGGCTGTTTCATTGATGAGATGCTATTCTTGATCCTTTGGCTGCCTTACTGAGACAGTATGGAGCTGGTGCCCAGTCTGGTTGGCTCTATATCTTACTGAGACAGTATGGAGCTGATGCCCAGTCTGGTTGGCTCTATATCTTACTGAGACAGTATGGAGCTGAGGCCCAGTCTGGTTGGCTCTATATCTTACTGAGACAGTATGGAGCTGAGGCTCAGTCTGGTTGGCTCTATATCTTACTGAGACAGTATGGAGCTGAGGCCCAGTCTGGTTGGCTCTGTATCTTACTGAGACAGTATGGAGCTGGTGCCCAGTCTGGTTGGCTCTATATCTTACTGAGACAGTATGGAGCTGAGGCCCAGTCTGGTTGGCTCTGTATCTTACTGAGACAGTATGGAGCTGGTGCCCAGTCTGGTTGGCTCTATATCTTCCTTAGACAGTATGGAGCTGAGGCCCAGTCTGGTTGGCTCTGTATCTTACTGAGACAGTATGGAGCTGGGGCCCAGTCTGGTTATGGATATGTCTGAATCGTCGTATCCATACATAGGCAGTCACACTATGTCACACAGGAAGCTATCTTAAAACCAAGGGCAAGATGTAGGACCCATTCTGACGTGCAAGTGGTGTCTACCTGTGTAGCCAATGGATTGATTGATTGTCCTCTGCAATGTGAGAAGGAAGAAGCTACTTTCTCATGCAAGAGGATCAATCTGCACTGCAAGGTGAATCTATTGGCGCTAATCGGCTAATCGCATGGTTAAAGGTGAGGTCCGTCTGCAAAGCTCTCTGATTTTAACCTTGACTAGGGTTCTATTGGAGACATGGAGCAGTTACAGGGGTCACTTTTAAAACCTCAACACTGAACTTAGTCTGCTTAAAGTCTGGCTACATCTTGGTCCACTGCTAATAGCTGACATGTATGGTATGGACAAAGAAAAATAATCAATAGAATTATTTGTGTGTCTCTGTTCTCTGTCTATAACCAGGTTTCCATCCAACATTTTTATCAGAGTAAAGTACATGTTGGATAAAGCATTTCATGACAGGCCTGATATAAACAGCACGTCAGAAAACGTTTCAAATGTCGAAAAAAAATAGATATGCTAGACGAGGTGGGATCTTTTTGTGTCGGTAAATTGAATGATGCGAGAAATGGCGGAAATGCCTTTATGTGGAAATATTGATGTATTAACTGTCATATCGAAGTAATCTTGGAGTCACACGATGACTTGTGTGGTCCTCCCACTACGACACGGGAATGCATGTGTATTAGGGCTACAGATGAAATAAACGATGATGAACTTCACACGGTGGTGAGCTTGAAGCTCTTTTCTAATAAATATCAAAGGTCTTATTCTGGTGACATGATGATTAGGGATGTAACGATTCACCGATATGCCTAGGTCCCAGGTTTAAACGTTTAATATATGAGTGCATCGGACTGCAGGACCCCAAACCGATACAAATGTAGGATGCGTTGGTCAGAAAATCGATTCGAACGAATCGCTGGTTCACAATTTGTATTGTTCAAATAACTTTATTTTTACCTTCCGAAAATACCTCTCATCTTTTGTGACAACTGCGTCTTGTCCTTCATTGTCGCACTAAGCATGTAATTATGTTGACAGTCATTGATCTACAAGTCATTTTGCATATCAACCACAGGCAATATCAGTAGTATAGTCAAACTGCGTGCTGTGTGCAGCTTTGCACGCTATAGGTAGGCTATATGTTGATCAGGGCTTACGTTAGATTTTATTTAGATTTTTCAGGTTCACCATCAGCATTAGTTTGGGTAATTTTGCTTTAAAACAATCAGTTGACTGAGTGCGCCTGGCACCTACTCCCATACCCCGTTCAAAGGCACTTCAATATTTGGTCTTGCCCATTCATCCTCTGAATGGCACACATACACAATCCATGTCTCAATTATCTCAAGGTTTAAATATCTTTTTTTTTTTTTTTACCTGTCTCCTCCCCTTCATCTACACGAAATGCAAACGTTATTTTTATGTCCACTACGTACAGCCTTTTATCCTCAACAAGTACATTTGATGGAAACGCATCTCTGGTGGGAAAATGCACATATTGTTTTTATGCTCTGATTTTAAGAATATTCACATGAAAATCTGTCGGCAATTGGATGGAAATCTAGCTTACATTAAAGGAATCAGTGTGTAGTCTTTATTGCTTGTTCTAACAGTTGATTTCATCAGAATATAGAGCACACTGTCACAACTGTGTGGCTTTTCGACTCAATTTATAGAAATAATGATTTATTAACATTGAAACAGAATTGGCTCTGGATTCTAATGAAATAGTGTGTTTCTGCGAGCATGTATGTGCGTGTGTGATGGTGTAGACTTATAGAGATACTGTATTTTACTCTTCATGTTTCAGACATGTTTGAACCTACAAAATAAATAGTTATTATGACCTTTGGCAGAGAACAGAAACATATATTGTTTTGGTGAAAACTGCAGATTTTAAGGACTTGGCTGCTCACGATAAACGACTGAACCACACAACTGCGGATAATTATCACAACATCCATAACAGTTAGCCTGCACATATTTTCTTTAAAGTCCCTTTGATTGTGTTTGACTTGAGCGATAACCAAACCAGTTGGACCGCAGTCTATCTGTGCTTTCCTGTAACTCAAACCAACACTGCTTACGTTCAATGCGGCATCTGGCTTTCACATTACATTTGAGGCTGGCTTTTTGAGGTGCCTCTCAAATGTGTTGGAATTAAATTAAAATCTGCCTAGGCAAACTGGACATTTTCCAAGACTACATTTCACACACCATAAACACTAGAGAAATGTTTAAACATATCATAACCTAAAAGGCTGCAGCCAGGCTTGTCAGATTTGCGTGGCAGCATTGTGCATTTAAAGATCCCTCCAAAAATAACAAGCTGTTTTGCATTTGAAAGAAAACGGTCGGCACTGATTTTCCCTGAATTTATGGTTGTGGAAATCCAAAGTTATATTTTTTCTTATTTTACATCTTCACAATATTTCAAATTGACTTTAAGATTGCTTCAGTCGTGCAAGGTAGATAACTCTCTGGATGCATGTGAATACATTACTGTAAATGACGACTGCAATGATTAAAATCCACACAAATAAGAAAAAGTAGATATTTCTCATAGAAAAGTAATTGAGATGTAAATGCAGAGTTAATGTATACAGCACTCTGACTTCCTTGCATATGCTCCAGGACCCTGTTATCGGAGCACTGTCATAATCCTCTGTTTCAATTAACACCACAGCTTACGTGGTGCGCTGCACACCAAACATCTGATTACATTTCTTCAGCTTGTTTATGCTATGTACAATTCAATCAGATGAACTAGACGACAGTGGGAGAAAACAAGATTAGCAACACAGCATCTACAAAGCTACCGTAGGTGTTCACACACAATGTATTCATGTAAAACAAAAAAAAGCTAAACAAGAAATGTCTCCAAACCACAAAGCACATAATATTTTGAGGTATATTTCTCAACAGAGAGGCTCCAATCTGGGATCTAAATCCATTCCTAATGCTGTAATATCAAGAAGAGTTATCAAATTGAGGTTCACATCAGGTTTGCCATCTGGCAAAGTCCAAAAAAGCTTCGTAAGCCCCAAAATTCATGTTAAATAACCGCAAACTGTGCCCAAGCCGTTTTAAAGTAAAACCGTTTGCGTCACAAGCAAAAATGGTGTACGATATGTGAGCAGATGTCCCTGTGCCTTCCGTGGTCACGCTTCCCTCCGGGGAATCCTGACCTCGTCGCTCCCTGTCGCCGGCCTATTAGCTGCTACCGTCCATTCCTCCGTCTGTCAGCAATCCATTCAACTACACACCCCGGACTCTCCATGATTATGCACACCTGTTTCTCATCACCACAGCCTATAACTGTTCTTGTGTTTGTCGGTGTCTTCGTGGAGTATTGCCTTGTATATGTCAGTGTGTGTTACATGTGTTTTCTCTCGCTACGAGCGCTATTTAGTTTGTACCGGCCTTTTGCCGTTTCAGTGTGCTTTAGTAAACTCCTGTTCATCGTTCATCCTGCGCCTGGTCTCCTTCTTACCACACACCGTGACAGAATACTCCAGCGAACATAGACCAGCAGGATGGAGGGTGCACCACCAGCACAACAGCCAGAAGGATGGAATGCGGCCAGCCTGGTCGAGGAAGTACAACGCCAAGGAGCCCGCCTAACACGACTGGAGACGACGATGCACCAAGTCGTCAGCGAACTCCAGCAGATCAGGCTGGTCCTGCCTACCGCAGCGGTCGCCAGTTCTTCATCCCCCGTGGCATCTGGAGGGACAGGCTCACCACCAACGCCGTCTGGAGAGAGAGGCCACGTCACGGTCTCCATGCCCGAAAAAGCATCAGAGAGGGACTGCGGGCTTCCTGCACCAGATGGACATCTACCTGTCCCTCCAGGAGAAGAACATGGCGATCTACTCGTGCTTCACCGGTCGGGCGCATGAGTGGGCGACTGCCGCCTGGGATCAGGGTGATTCCGTAACACTACGACGCCTTCGTCACCCTGATTCAGTTGGTATTCGACCATCCCCCCTACCGACGGGACCCAGGTGAGTGGATCCAACAGTTGTGCCAGGGCCAGCGGTCCGTCGCTGAATACGCTGCGGCGTTCCGGATGATAGCTGCCGCCTATGGATGGAATGAAACATCCCTCCGTAGCGTATTCCGAATGGGGCTGCGGCAGGACGTCCAAAGGGAGTTGGCATGTAGAGGCGACTCTTCGTCTCTCACCCAGCTCATGCAGATGGCCATTAGGCTTGACAGCCTGTTGCAGTCCCGTGGGTGGGTTACCGCTAGGCCAGTTTCTACCCTGATGCAGCAGACCACTTCAGAACCGATGGAGTTGGGATCCGCCCTGGTTCCAGAGGCACAAGAGGACCGACGAGGTGAACGTGGGGAGTGCTGTTACTGCAGGGAGAGGGGGCATTATTCCGCCAGGGAATCCGCCTACTGCTACCTAAGTCAGGCCCACCAGGGAGGAGGAGACAAGCCGCGCAGTCCTGCGACCACCCAGGTAGGCCTGGTCTCCCCTGTGTCTTCCTCTTCCCATAATCATGTTTTAGTGTCGGTGGAGTTCCCGGGGTCTCCGGGCCCTCATTGATTCGGGGGGGCTGGGAATTTCATCGACAGAGCCCTAGTCCGCCACCTGGGCTTACCGTTAGCCCTATTGTCACCTCCGTTGACCGTGGCCACCCTCAACAACCGACGACTGGGGTCTGGTCAGGTTGAGGAGGTCACGATTCCCTCTCTAATGGGGGTTAGCGGTGGGCACAGTTTGTTATCGATTCACCTAACTTCCCCATAGTGTTAGGTCTCCCCTGGCTAGGTCTACGCGACCCTATAATTTCCTGGTCGGCTGGGGCGATTCAGTGTTGGTCGCAGGGCTGCCAAGGGAGGTGTCTGCCGACTGTCGTCTGCGCCACATCGGTGGAGAGCTCCGCCAGTACCGCCCACGTCGCCATCCCGGAGGAATTCCAGGACCTAGCCCCGTCTTCTCCAAAACCCAGGCAACGCGGCTGCCTCCTCATCGGCCCAGTGACTGCGCTACAGACCTGAGTAGAGACGCGCCACTGCCAAGAAGCCACATCATATTGGTGTATTCGGCCATGCTCGCTCAGCAAGTCGCCTTGGTTCTCACAGTGCTTGGAAGACTGTTGGAGCATGAACTGTATGTTAACTTGGAGAAGTGTTTGTTCTTTCAGTCGTCCATCTCCTTTTTAGGCTTCCATATTAGGGTGGAGATGGAGGGATCTGTCAGCAATCCATTCAACTACACACCCCGGACTCTCCATGATTACGCACACCAGTTTCTCATCACCACAGCCTATAACTGTTCTTGTGTTTGTCGGTGTCTTTGTGGAGTATTGCCTTGTATATGTCAGTGCGTGTTTCATGTGTTTTCTCTCGTTACGAGCGCTATTTAGTTTGTACCGGCCTTATGCTTTTTCAATGTGTTGTTTATTATACGTCGGACGCACAGTCTGCTTTAGTAAACTCCTGTTCATCCTTCATCCTGCACCTGGTCTCCTTCTTACCACACACCGTGACAGCAGATATGATTATATAACATAATATGATAACAAATCAGTTGAAACTAAGCAGGGGGGACAGAGAGAACCATGTCTTATTATCAATCTACAAATCAAATCCTGGTGGACAATAAACAATAAACAACATAAATGCTTCTAAAATTATTAAAGGCCTCTGAAATATGTCTGGAGGGGAGGAGAGAGACTAGAGAGACTATTTGACTTACAGTTTTTTTGGATTGCTTACACACTAAAATTAAAAGTGGTACACTATTAGCAAAACCTTACACTCAAGAAGCAAAACATCAGCCCACATTTGCACAACTATAAGCACATTGTCAACCTCACACTTGTTGCAAAACTATACACACAGTGATTTGCAAAACACTAAACACACTTAACATACATTACACACAAAAATCTATCATGAAGTCACTTCCTTGCAATACCAAAGCACTGACTGTCAAATTACCACACCGTCCAACCAATTGGTTCAACACAGTGTGCAAACACTTGTTTGCTTAATTGTAGACACACCAATCAGGTGTATAAGCACTATAAAAAGCAGCAGGTGAGTTCATCGGTCTTCAAGCACAATGGAAAGAGTCAGAGAAAGAGTAAGACAAGGAGGAGGACGAGGAGGTAGACGAGGAGGAGAACGAGGAGGAGGACAAGGAGGAGGACAAGGAGGAGGAGGAGGAGGAGGAGGAGGAATCAACAGAGGAAGAGGAAGAGATGGAGGCCATGCTGAAGGTAGAGGTAGAGGTAGAGGTAGAGGAAGAGGAAGAGGAAGAGGAAGAGGAAGACAAGAAGGTGCTCAAAGAGGACCGAATCTGACAAATGAGATCCGCGCAACACTGGTTGACCACGTTGTCAACCACGGCCTGACACTGAGGGAGGCTGGACTGCGAGTACAGCCAAATCTAAGCCGATACACAGTGGCAAGTGTGATAAGAACATTTCGACTGGAAAATAGGTATTGTAGAAATATCATCATATCAAAAACATCTGCACGGTTTCAGTAATTGCTTACAGTACTGTATTCTATGCACTATCAGCACTTCTGTTACCTTTTCCTGTGAAATTACTGTACTATTGTATACTGTTTTTTTTTCTACATAGGATTGAGGGTCAGGAACGACAAGGGGGAAGGCCTCCTATGTTCACAGAACAGCAAGAGAGGGAGATAGTAAACATGGTTTTGGCCAACAATGCTATAACACTCAATCAGCTCCAAGCTAACATTGTCAATAACCACGCCAGTTTCAACGATATCCATCAGGTCTCAACATCAACACTGGCACGCATCCTAAAAAAAAAACATATTCAAATGAAGCAAATTTATCGAGTGCCTTTTGAGCGCAATTCCGAAAGGGTGAAACGACTGCGGCATGATTATGCAGAGGTATGTATTCACTTTAGCAGTGTGATCTTGCATACTGTCTCATAATCTTTTACTGTACTGTAATATGTATACTAGAACTACACTGAACTAAACAATTTTGCCTGACACTGTTCTTCAGGGAGTTTTACGAATGGATGGAGAGGAGATCCAGCATGTGTTCATTTACGTAGATGAGGCTGGGTTCAACCTGACGAGAACACGAAGGAGGGGAAGAAACATCATTGGACACAGGGCTATAGTCAATGTCCCAGGGCAACGTGGGGGTAATATAACACTCTGTGCAGCCATTACACAAAATGGGGTTCTCCACCGCCATGCCCATATGGGCCCTTACAACACAGCACTCATACTTACATTCCTGGACCAATTGCACAACATAACAGCAGCAAATCAAATCGATCACATGCAATACATTGTTGTCTGGGACAATGTGTCTTTCCACCGCTCTGCTCTGGTTCAGAACTGGTTTCAGCAACATCCACATTTCACCGTCCTATATCTTCCGCCATACTCTCCATTCCTCAACCCTATAGAAGAGTTTTTCTCGGCATGGCGGTGGAAGGTATATGATCTCCGTCTCCAGGCTGAGGTACCCCTCATCCAAGCCATGGAGGAGGCCTGTGACCAGATGGAGGTAGCAGCAATGCAAGGATGGATTCGTCATTCAAGACGTTTCTTTCCAAGGTGTCTTGCTAATGACAACATTGCCTGCGATGTTGATGAAATTCTCTGGCCAGATCCAGCTAGGCGAAGAGACAATGTCTAGGGTTTTTTTTACAGAAAACTTACTGTAACAAAATGTCACTTTACGTATTGTACTGTATTATGAATGTCCATGTCAATATTTTGGGCGTGTTGAGAAACAAATGAGTTTCTTCAGTCTGCAACATTGGTCTTGTGTAGTGTTTGGTGGATTTACATTATATTTGTACTTTGTTGATGGTAGCCTACTCTAATCATAGGAAAGTAGAAGTGCTAAAAGTGTTTTAGATTTATCACAGCAGAGTGTAACTCATGCAAACAGAGTATAGTAATGTGAAACCTGTGTGTTTCATATGGAAACAAAGTGTGGTTTTTAAACAGAAGTGTATAGTTTTTACAAGAGTGTTTAATTATGCAAAGGATCTGTAGTGTTTTGCTAACTGGGTGTGTGGTTGTGCTAATTGTGTGTAGTGTTTTGAAAACACGGGCCCTGTTTTGAAAATCGTGTTTAAGCAATCCAAAAAAACTGTAAACATGGTTAAACACACAGAAGCAAAGCATCCGTAGAAAGTGAGTGTGAGGCTCTGGGCTGGAGGGGTCCATGTCTAGTGGTTCTCCAAATAGAGGCTGGGTCAGGGCTGAACACTGGGATGTGGCTTGAAATATCACTGCAGGGTTTTCTTGGTAGGTCACTAGAACATTCCTGAAGATTCAAAGGGGTCAAAACTACAGAAAAGGTCAGTCTTTTAGGGGCAAGTAGTAGGAAAATCATCTCTTATTGGTCATCTGAATATTATTATATTTTTTACTTGCCCTGTTATCAAACTGACTTCAACATGTCAGTATTCAAGTCTTTTTTTAAATTCATAAAACTGCCACTTTACACTTCAGCGTTGGTTATAGACATTTACCATTAACAGTCTTACATTACCATATTTGCCTTGGCAGTTGACTTGTCTCTCCATGTGAGGTTATGTGGCTCTGTGGAGAGGTCCAGAACTACTGACAGCCAGTAATATGCGGGTACAGTCATATTTACACACATTGGCGTACAGTGTGTAAGTGAAATAACCTTTTACAGTGGGCTGGAAAGACAAAGCTGAAAACCGAAATGAAAGAAAGAGAGAGTACAACCATAATTCTAGCTGTCAATTTACATTAGGGCAGGTATTACTCCTCAGTACACACACACACAACACTTCCCTGTAACGGAGTACAGGCCAGGCCAGGGTGTGTGATGAACGGTCCTCCCCTCCACAGGACCACCTACCCAGCCTGGAAAACAGGTCACCCACCTGGAAGTGGTCAGGGTGACTAACGCTAACAAACTATGGATGATTAAAAGTGGCCTTTACCCAAGACCTTGGCCAACACCACCCGGGCCAAGAGGAAGGGAGGTGTGTGTGTGTTAGGAGAACCCTTACATACCACCTTTGAAATACACCTCTACCCACAGACTAACTCCTGTTTGCCTAGGAGAAGAGGGGATACAGAGCCTAGATGACGGATGAAAGGAGAGATATATCCCTAGTGTCATTGCAACAGTCTTGACAAGTAATCTACTGGATGAATTCACATTCTGTTATGTACAAGTAGGTAAAAATATGATATGATATGAAATGGCAGCTTTCCAGATTTTTACACAAGGTATAATTCACCCTGTATTGAGTTAAATCAATCCACAGGTGTTACTCTAAGTAATACCAGAGAGCCTTAACCCTCGCACTTTAGTAAATCCTACCACTTGCATAGAAGTCATTATCTGCCATCCAAGCCCCTTCTGGTATTTTCTGTGCAAGTTGTGTTCTGCAAAAAAAAAATATGAAAATAAATAGAGGAATGAGAGAAAGAAGGATGAGTTGGAAAATGGAGGAAAGATTGCCTTTCAGTTTTTTGGACGGCGGACAAACATGTTTCCAATTGTTTGTGCTGTAGATCCCATTGTACTCCACAATGCCTCCCCTCCCATCAACCTGCAGTCTACTGACACCTCCCACTGTGACACATTCATTATAAGTTGTAGATTCGATTAGTAATAGAGTTATAATAATTCATAGCTACAGCTTCTTTTGACCAAGTAGAAACAGAAAAGATAATAATAATAATAATAATAATAATAATAATAAAAATAATACAACCAGCCAGGTCACAGGTGAAATGATTTGCTGTATTCCGAAACATGAACAATTGTTAAGGATGAATTGCATAAAGAAATATATTAGTGGAAATGTATTGATGACAACATATAAAAACAGTTATTTGTTGATTGTATCAGGCTGTATTGTGCCTTTTTACCCGTGCCTTTACACATGAATCAATCTCGTCTTCTCTTTATGCTTCGGGGCTTTGTGTGAGCGAGCCCCACAAACAAATCGGCTGCACTGCACACAGTTGTCATGGGCCTTGTTTCGTGTGCACCTACCGACTTGACATTGTGTCTTATTTTTCCCCAGTGGGAGCTGTGGTGCTTGGGGAAGAGGGAGCGCAGGACCTGTTGCCTTGGCGGCCTGCTTGGCGGCTGTAGATTCTTTCTTGGCGTTCATGTGGTTGTCACAAAGCTGACATGGCAGATCCAGTGGGATGCATGGTGCTGAGGATGCAAACACTCTTATTTATTTTACATCTGTACACCGTGTGTGTTTATTTTTCACTCTTCATCACTGATGTGGAGTACAGCTCTGCTTGTGTGTTGTGTTTCTCAGAGAGGGGCAGCTCCCTCCTTTGTTCACTTTTCCGACCAGGCTAGTCTTCTCTGTAATCATCGTGTCTGCCAGGGACATTGATGTTAAGAAGTCGTCCATGGTCACATTTCTGCAGTTGCTCATGTAAGGCTGCACGAGTCTCAAAACCACAGTCTGAGACAGTCGCTCACCCGCTGGCCTGGTTTCATCTTTCTCCAGATATAGAAAGCCATTGAGCAAGTACTTGGTTTCGACATCGGCGGCTAAGCAAAACTTAACTGAAATCACATAAACCATGATCAGTTTCCATATTATCAGCCCATTCATCCATTGATGACAGAATAGCATATTATCAGCCCCTTCATCCATTGATGACAGAATAGCATCTTATCAGCCCATTCATCCATTGATGACAGAATAGCATCTTATCACCCATCAGATTATTGCAAATTTAATCTTGTCCATAGATTAACTTATTATGTGTGAAATTAGTTTCGGTATAGTTTAGGTGTAGTTTTGATTGGCCGACTGTGCAGGCTGACTGGCATCGTCTGTTTCCCGCTCATCAATTTGGATAGAGTCAAGGATATGTTTTGCATTATTCTAAAGGCCTATTGCAACACATGGCATGTTCTCATTTACCTTACAATACATTTGATTAGTAATAGAGTAACAGTAAATAAAACTGTCCTGTAACAGCTTATGTAAAAGAGAATGGTATCAACCTGCAAGGGGCGGTCAAATTATTAAAATGACAATAACACAGACTCATCATTATACTGTTGTCTTCCTAAATTAAATCAACCTCTTCTCCCTCCTACAGCACATTGTCTTGACGGGTTAAGTTAGGAATAGGTCTGAAAAAAACAGCTAAAAATGCTGTAAATACTTTTCTGTTTGTGATTTCAAAATTCTGGCAAATTAACAGTGAAAAAGACAAACATTTAGGAACAGTCAGGGAAGCAGCAGGACTTAAAAATATAAAATGTCTGTGGCCTTTGGCGGTTCTAGTGTTAAGGCCTCTGTGTGTGTGTGGTGTAACACGCTCCTAAAGACGTGGAGACATGCACTGGAACAGAGGCCATTTGTCACTGCTGTCCCTGGGGGGGGGGGGCGGAGGGGGGGTTGATTGCTACATGTTGAAAAATGGTCCTGCTGAAACGTTTCAGATGTCTAATGACAGCCTATAAAAGCTAAGCTGTCTATAAAGTCACCTAATCAGAAATCAAGCCACACAATTGGCTGTGTTCCTACAATGGGAAGCAGTTAAGGTTTTAGTAAGTGGAACTGCCATAACAATATGTAACAGAGAGTCCTAGAGGTTCAGAGGCGACCTATTTGGAATAAAAATATGGATTTTATTCATTCATCTGAACTGTCATAATCCTCCTTCATTTCTCCCTGTCTTGAAAGACAACTACGTTCATCCCTGCATTGCATCTTCTCATCTCTCTGGTTAGTTGTTACGTATAGCTTATCTGTCTGGTGTAAGGTTCTGACATTCCAGAATCCAATTGTCTCTCTTGACTTGAGCTGTAGCAGACGTTTTATCCCCTGTGCTATCAGCTGAGTTTGACACCGGGGATTCACGGGCATCTTTTTAGGGTTGTCTGTTTGGCTCAGACCTGTAGAGGAGAATGAACCAGGTGGACATCAGCAGTGTGGCCAGAAGAAGAAAATGAAGATGAAAATACATAAAAGCCAAGCACTGGATTACAACCCACATGGAAAAAGAATGCAGGAGACCAAAAACATACTGAAGACCCCATTCTGCAAGAACTGAGTAAAGCAGGGATCTGTAACAGCCCACTACTCCTCTCCATCACTCCCCGGCATACTCACCGTCACCCCACTCCTCCGTCCTTCTCCATCCATCTACTTCCTGATACATCCCCACCCTGTTTCTCCTCTCTCTGTTAACGCTCCTCCTGCTCCTCATGTATGTTAAGTCAGCATGACATTTTATGACACCTGGTTATTAAATAACAGATTCTGTTATGTGCGAGGGAAAGTGGAAATGGCTATGCTCATACAAGGTAATTAGGGTCGAGCAGGAGAGGGGATATTTATGAATGCAAGGGGAGAGCAGAGGGAGAGAGCAGGGGAATTGGTGGGTAATGTCCTGCTGTCAGTAACACTTTTCCCCTTAACTCCAAACACTACACAGTTAACGTGGGAATGGCTCAAAATCTCATTTGTGATTCACGATTCCCATGAATCATTTCACATTCATTTAGCTCATTTGCGAGTTAAGTGGATGATGCACCTTACGAGGATTATTTTAGTGAAAGTAGTGCTACTAATGTTTAGGGGAAACAGGACCTACATTTGATTCGGCCTGAATAAAAACAAGAACTAGGAAACACAATCACATGTAAAGAGGTTGTATTACTAGGCTAATGTGTGTCTTCACCAGTAGGATTACATTGTGATGGCGACTAATATCCAATAGAATTAATGTATTTCCCCCAAAAAAGACAACATTCACAGGCAGACAGGACCATGCATATTATACTTGCAGATTTGTCCAACAAACAACCCAGAGAAAATGTTTTGTAATATGCGGCTTGGTCTAAAATTACATTCGCTTTTTACAGGGTGCGTTTGGCGCCATTGGCAAAGTCCCGCAGATCTCCAAAGCAGATACATTATAAACCCATTCTGTTATAGACCCCTGATGTGGTCTGATGTGGTCTGTGTATCTGGTTCTGATATTTGGTGCAGAACGTTGATCTGCTCAGTGACCACAAACAGAGAAATGTCATCTTCATAGAAACCAAACTGTAATAATAAGTTAACCGGACTTGAATAACATGACAGGAAAAGCCCACTATTTGATGCTATTCAAAGGCAAACAAGTACCTTTAAATATACTGGCCAAGTTAAATAATTGTTGATCAATGTTTGCTGGCTCATCTGTGTTGATTTAATTCATGAACATACACATACACACACACACACACACACACACACACACACACACACACACACACACACACACACACACACACACACACACACACACACACACACACACACACACACACACACACACACACACACACACACACACACACACACACACACAAAATCCCACTCTCTGTTCACAAGCATTCAACAATATCTCTGGGCCGTCCCCAGCAGGCTTGCAGCTCAATGAATGTTTGAAACTGTAAGGGAAACGAGTGGACGTGGTTCAGACACCTCGGGGAAAAAAGGGTCTGTGTCTGACACTTCTGGGAGTTATGGGGCAGTTCTGGGGCCCAGCTCTGGGCCCTACCAGAGACCAAAGATCACTGAGAAGTTAGTTGCTTTTTGTTGTTTTGCAGAGCCCAGAGACAAAATGAGGCCTTAACCTCGTAATCTACACGGCATGTCCCCTGGTAGCACTTCTGGATTTAGTGCTGGGATATTAGAACTGGGCTGGACTGGGCTGAGAGAGAAAGACAGAAAGAGAGAGAAGTAGACACAGAGAGAGAAAGAGAGAGAGAGAGAGAGAGAGAGAGAGAGAGAGAGAGAGGAGAGAGAGTGAGGGAGAGAGAGAGAGAGAGAGAGAGAGAGAGAGAGAGAGAGAGAGAGAGAGAGAGAGAGAGATACTCTGATGCTCAACTGAAGTTCTTGGTTATGAAACTAAAGATTAGATATCATAGAGATGTCTCTGCCTGCACAAAAAGAAAATACCAGAAATTCTGACTTGCACTCTATATTGTATTTCACATGCAAAGAGATGCAAAAAAGTTAAGAATGTTGTTTATTTCTGTTCTATCCAAAATGGTCTCAGGTTGAGTGGAAGAGATTTAATGTGACACCTCTCCCACTGCCACTTGTCATAGTGTGGCTTTGGAGGGAAAATGTTCAGCGCTGCACCTCCACAGAGAGAGAACCTCTCCTCTCCACTAACTCCTCACAATCAGACCTCTGTTCCAGTCTCAGGGTAGGTCCTACTCCCTCCAACTATGAAAACAACCTAAGTACTCACACACACACACACTCAATCACACACACATACACTCAATCACACACACATACACTCAATCACACACACATACACTCAATCACACACACATACACTCAATCACACACACATAGACTCAATCACACACACACACACTCCTTCCACGCCCCTAAACCCGTTTCCAAATCCCCCACCATGCGGCGGTGCAACAGGACCTACGGGGAACCTAACCCCGCTCCTGCCACTTACCATTACTCCCCTGGCCTATCTGCCTCATTGAAAACACCTTTGTGTGTGTGTGTGTGTGTGTGTGTGTGTGTGTGTGTGTGTGTGTGTGTGTGTGTGTGTGTGTGTGTGTGTGTGTGTGTGTGTGTGTGTGTGTGTGTGTGTGTGTGTTTGGCTATTATGTGGATGTGAATGTGGGTCTGCCGACACATTCCCTACATTTCTAGGTGTGATTGTGCATACATAGTTCAGCTTCATCAAAGGGCTGAGGGAGTGGGCTGGGTACACCATTCCTGCTCTCCTCCCCTCCCCTCCCCTCCCCTCCCCTCCCCTCCCCTCCCCTCCCCTCCCTTCCTCTGCTCCCTTTGCTTTTTTCAGGTCTATTTACACAAGCAGTGGAGTTGAAAGATCTTGACGTAGCTGCTCTCTGAATATTTATGCTCGGCCATGTTAATAACGTAGCTACAATCAAGGAGCCATCAAGTATCACTACAGGATAGAATACACTGGCTCCCAGTAACTACAGCCTGCCAGCCAGCCAGCCAGCTAGCCAGCCAGCCAGCCAGCCAGCCAGCCAGCCAGCCAGCCAGCCAGCCAACCAGCCAGCTAGCCAGCCAGCCAGCCAGCCAGCCAGCCAGCTAGCCAGCCAGCCAGCCAGCTAGCCAGCCAGCCAGCCAGCTAGCCAGCCAGCCAGCCAGCCAGCCAGCTAGCCAGCCAGCCAGCCAGCCAGCCAGCCAGCCTACCCTGTGCCATCAACACTACGGCAGCTCCACCACCAGAATAGAACAGAGAGGGGTAAAGATCACCTGGAGAGAGAATGACAATCTTCTCCCATTGTCTGTGATGACACTGTGGGATCCTAATGCATAATGATGAAAATGTTCTGCCACGGTAACATCTTTGACAAAGTAACATCTTTGCTCCAGTGTAAGAGGCCCATGAGCCAACATATGGTTCGGTGAATTGCTGCCGACATTGACATATTGCGCATGGAGCTGGAGCGGGACTCAAATGGAGAGGAGGCTCGTCCAAACCACTTACTCTATAGATCATCAGAGACAGGAGAGATCTCCCCTCTGCTAGTAGGATCTCCCACAGTGAGGCTAGCTCAGTTACAAAGGAGACCGTGCGTAAGGGGTGACAGGAAGAGTGTGTGTGTGTGTGTGTGTGTGTGTGTGTGTGTGTGTGTGTGTGTGTGTGTGTGTGGGTGTGTGTTTGTGTGTGTGTGTGTGTGTGTGTGTGTGTGTGTGTGTGTGTGTGTGTGTGTGTGTGTGTGTGTGTGTGTGTGTGTGTGTGTGGTGTGGTGTGTGTTATTAAACTGTACAGGGGACCCTCAGAGTTGGCTTAGTAGGTCTTTCTTAGACCACACACATGTACGCAAGAACACACATACCGGTATACACACACTTAAACACACATACACACTTAGACACACACAGGCTGGCACAGGCCAAAACACACAGGGCTTCAATGTTGCCATATCCCCTTTCAGCAACAGAGAGAGACCAAACAAGCCTTACCATTTTCCACGGCTGGGTGCGCTGGCTAAACGCTCTCAGAAGTGACGTCTCTTTGATGAGCTGTGTTAAGTGATATAATAATCACAGTATGCCTAGCACTAGCTAGCCGTGAAGTGCTGTATGCTAGTTCCACGCTGCCCTGCCAGGCCTACACCCTCGGGGAGCTCAACCCAAATAAACAGATCTAATTTCTAAAGGCAGAGACTGGTAATGAGGGTACTGCCAGCCAGAACCCCTCTCCTCCTCTATTCCCCCTCTCCTCTCCCCTCTCCTCCTCTATTCCCCCTCTCCTCTCCTCTCCTCTCCCCTCTCCTCTCCCCTCTCCTCCTCTATTCCCCCTCTCCTCTCCTCTCCCCTCTCCTCTCCCCTCTCCTCTCCTCTCCCCTCTCCTCTCCTACGCTAAAGTGCTCTTCCTGTTAACATTCATGCTCCACAACAGCCGTATCATTGCTGTTGGAGGGGGTTCTGAAGTTTACGCTAGCTGCCTCTGACGAAGGCCGTCCGTCATCCAGACTGGAGCACACTGAAGGGCTTTGTGTCAGCTCCTACGTTCCAGACAGACAGACAGACAGACACACAGACAGACAAAGAGACAGACAGACAGACAGACAGACAGACAGACAGACAGACAGACAGACAGACAGACAGACAGACAGACAGACAGACAGACAGACAGACAGACAGACAGACAGACAGACAGACGAGAGGACGGGAGGGTGTATCACTGTTATTAACACAAACACAGAGGCACGCTGGCCAAACACTTTGATCTTTCACTGATGTCTCTCCACCACCATCACTTACTGCAATCTCTCTTTCCACTACCTGCTCAAACTCTACAGTGGATTGATAAGCCTGTCAGGGGGTTCAAACGTGTGAATATCAACTCACAAACAAATGAAAGATGATGTTGTGGTCCATCACTTCCAAGATGATGTTGTGGTCCATCGCTTCCAAGATGATGTTGTGGTCCATCGCTTCCAAGATGATGTTGTGGTCCATCGCTTCCAAGATGATGTTGTGGTCCATCGCTTCCAAGATGATGTTGTGGTCCATCGCTTCCAAGATGATGTTGTGGTCCATCGCTTCCAAGATGATGTTGTGGTCCATCGATTCCAATATTACCATGTAAAGTATTCATCTCTCCCCATCTATCTCTCTGTTTCTCCCCTTTTCTGTCCCTCTCTCCCTCACTCTCCTGCCACCTCCTGTCTCCTTCTCCACCTGTCTGGATCCATGATGTTCCCATTTCCTCCTTGATAATAAATACCTGAATACAGAAAAGATACCTGAAAAGTCCTTCCTGTTTATGTTCATGTTTTATTTAGTGTTTTGTATTATCATAATCAAAGTACATATAAAAATAATAAAGTAGAATAAAATATACATATCAAGTGTCAGGGTAGTTCCTTAACCTGTCCCACGTGGAATCTTGATGTTATGTTAACAAACAAATTAGCATTTAAATGAGTCCTCCATTTTATCCTTCAAGGTTATGTTGTTATGGATATTCAATTAGGGTGTGTGTGTGTGTGTGTGTGTGTGTGAGTTTGTGTGTGTCTGTTTGTGTGTGTGTGTAGAGGTGTTATAGTATGGTTTGTGTAGGGAGGGATGAAAGAGGGGGATCGGTGGGTGTGTATGAGCGTGCATGTGTGTATGAGTGTGTGTGCGTGTGCATATTTGTGGTTATTGATGCAGAATAGGGTTTAACAAAACATGCATGACCAAGTCCAGAAGGAACAGAGCACAATAGTTTGGTTATTTCTGAGTTATTTCAGAGATATGCTGCACACTTCATACCACAGGAAGTGATAACACAACAAGACATCCTTTAAGGTTTTTCAAGAACAACAAACAGTGAGTTTCTCTTAAAACCACACAAGGACAAAGAGAGGTGCCGGTGCGTTCCCTGTGTTATCATCTTGGCCCTTCTCCTAAAGCCACATTACCAGGGATGAAAGTGTGAGGCCTGATATTATTACAGGCCTGCTACACAGAGACTGTTTAAACACCAAACAGGCTGCGCACACACACATACACACACACACACTGCACCCAACAGTTTATAAAATAAATGTTTAACTCAGTCTATTCCGGTGCAGGCGTTAGTGCCAGTCACCGCAGGGTGTGTTCCTTCATCTCCACGGAGCTGTCTCAAACCTATTACTCTCACAGTGTTCTGATCTGATAAGATGCCTGGTGACTAGCAGAGTCCTGGACAGTACGTCTCTAGTGGAGTATCACTTATATTTTGACCTGTAATGAATTGAGTGCCTATAGTATTCTGAATATTTTCTGTCTCAACCCTGTTCATCGTAACCCTCCAAACACAAGCCACTTGTTAGTTAGGAAAGGGGGTGGTCTCCCAGCCCATAGAGGTGTTGATAGAACCATGTCATCGTGATAATTGTCCTCTCTGAGAGCAGGCCGAAAGCTATTTATTTAACCCTGTATTGGGAGCTCGCACAGCAGTCAAATAAAGAACTATGTTCTTTAGCTAAATGCTTGTAAACCAGTGCTTGCATACGACCACAGACAATGGGGTACGCAGTACGGGCATGAGGTAGATGAAGAATAGTACTGTACTGCACATTTTTTGTGTGAATTTCTTTTAATTCCCCAATGATAATGTGGTGAGTTGCCTGTTAATCTCTAAAAGCAAAACTAATCTCCCTTTTAATATAGTTGATTCATGAACCTGCTCAAAAACATGTTGTTTTTAATTAATCTACTCCTCACCGGCTCACCAGCCATAATAAAATTTGGATTCACTTGTGAGCTGGGTGATATGTGGAGTTTTTTACTGGTTCTAACGGCATAGCGTCTCCTTCCGTCTGCTACAGTAAATATGTATGCTAATACGCTAGCTCATACAGTCATTAAAAAACACCTCGGCTCATATTATTGAGGAAGAGAACACACACTAACACACACAAACGTCAAGCGCACACACAGTGATGACTTTGCCTCAGGCAGTTTATGTCAGTAAGGCATATTCACTGTTTTTATAAATACATTTCCTCAATTATTCAGCCTGTTTTAAGACTTCAGATTATGTCCAATTGCAGCCAGGGGTGTGATGGCTGGAGGGCTAATGAGTGTGTTGATTGCCAGGACTAGGGTTTCAAAGGGAGGGTATATTGCCAGTAATCTTTTATAATTTTGGTATCTTTCAAAGATTTTATGTAATCTATCACAAGACATCTAGTGGCCCCTTTTGGCCCTTTTGGTGTAATTATCTACAGTGCTTTCGGAAAGTATTCAGACCCCTACAAATTATTCAGCAATCTACACACAATACCCCATAATGACAAAGCAAAAAACTTTTTTTAAATTTTTTGCAACATTTATTACAAATAAAAAACAGAAATACCTTGTTTATATAAGTATTCAAACCCTTTGCTATGAGACTCAAAATTACGCTCAGGTGCATCCAGTTTCCATTGATCATCCTTGAGATGTTTCTACAACTTGATTGGAGTCCACCTGTGGTAAATTCAATTGATTGGACATGATTTGGGAAGGCACACACCTCTCTACAGTGCCTTCGGAAAGTATTCCGAATGATTAAATAATGACAAATCCAAAAGAGGTTTTTGGAAAATTTTGCTAATTTATAAATAAAACAAAAACCCTGAAAATCACATTTACATCAGTATTCAGACCTTTTACTCAGTACTTTGCTGAAGCACCTTTGGAAACGATTACAGCATTGAGTCTTCTTGGGTATGACGCTACAAGCTTGGCACACCTGTATTTGGGGAGTTTCTCCCATTCTTCTCTGGAGGTCCTCTCAAGCTCTGTCAGGATGGATGGGGAGTGCACAGTTATTTTAGGGTCTCCCCAGAGATGTTCGATCGGGTTCATGTCCGGGCTCTGTCTGGGCCACTCAAGGACATTCAGAGACTTGTCCCGAAGCCACTCCTGCGTTGTCTTGGCTGTGTGCTTAGGGTAGTTTTCCTGTTGGAAGGTGAACCTTCGTCCCAGTCTGAGGTCCTGAGCGGTCTGGAGCAGGTTTTCATCAAGGATCTCTCTGTAATTTTCTCCGTTCATCTTTGCCTCGATCCTGACTAGTCTCCCAGTCCCTGTATCTGAAAAACCTCCCCACTGCATGATGCTGCCCCCACCAGGGATGGTGCCAGGTGAGTCTTGGCATTCAGACCAAAGAGTTCAACTTGGTTTCATCAGACCAGAGAATCTTGTTTCTCATGGTCTGAGAGTCTTTAGGTGCATTATGGAAAACTCTAAGCGGGCTGTCAAATCAATCAAATCAAATCAAATTGTATTGGTCACATACACGTAGGTAGCAGATGTTATTGCGGGTGTAGCGAAATGCTTGTGCTTCTAGCTCCGACAGTGCAGTAGTATCTAACAAGTAATATCTAACAGTTTCACAACATATACCCAAACACACATAAATCTAAGTAAGAAAGGATTGAAAAATGTATACATAAATGTCAGGGCGACTAAGATACAGTGGCATAGTAAGTTTTATAGTAAACAGTATACACATAAGAGATTGGTGATGCAGAATGTAAACACGATTAAGTGACAAAGGGGGGAGGACAGGAAATAAAGATTATCTAGTCGAGTCGTCCCACGTTATGGCATGCCATGGAAGGGTGGGTTGCTGTTATTACAACAAAGTCTGAAAAGCTTGTCTCCACCCCAAGAACACATATACTGTAATGCTGGTGGCTGGGATTAAATATAAAAATAAATACAAATAAATAAAATATAAATATAGGACCAAACACACATCACGACAAGAGAGACAAAACAACACTGACCTTTTACTGAGGAGTGGCTTCCATCTGGCCACTCTATCATAAACGCCTGATTGGTGGAGTGCTGCATAGATGGTTGTCCTTCTGGAAGGTTCTCCCATCTCCACAGAGGAACTTTAGAGCTCTGTCAGAGTGACCATCGGGTTCTTGGTCACCTCCCTGACCAAGGCCCTTCTCCCCCGATTGCTCAGTTTGGCTGGGGAGCCAGCTCTAGGAAGAGTCTTGGTGGTTCCAAACTTCTTCCATTTAATGATGGAGGCCACTGTGTTCTTGAGGACCTTCAATGCTGCAGACATTTTTTGGGACCCTTCCCCAGATCTGTGCCTCGACATAATCGTGTCTCGGATCTCAACAAAATGTGGAAAAAGTCAAGGCGTCTGAATACTTTCCGAAGGTACTGTATATATGCAGTGTATATACTGTATATACTGTATATATATATATACTGCCATCCTGGGATCTTTTTCTATTCTATTATTTTACTTTTTATTACTACTATATAGTATTACTACTATTACTACTATATAGTATTACTACTATTATTACTATATAGTATTACTAATATTACTACTATATAGTATTAATACTATTATTACTATATAGTATTACTACTATTATTACTATATATTATTACTACTATTATTACTATATAGTATTACTACTATTATTACTATATAGTATTACTACAATTATTACTATATAGTATTACTACTATTACTAATATATAGTATTACTACTATTATTACTATATAGTATTACTACTATTATTACTATATAGTATTACTAATATTATTACTATATAGTATTACTAATATTATTATTTGTATTATTGTTTCACTCACTTCTCTTTGACCTGTATTGTTGATCAAAGAGGATTCCACATTACCCTGCAATTACTTCTGCGACCCTGTGCATGTGACTAATAAACTCTTATTTGAGGTCAGGAAACCTTACAAAACTCTTAGGGGAAGGACAAGAAATAAAGATTATCTAGTCGAATCGTCACACGTTATGGCATGCCATGGAAGGGTGGGTTGCTGTTATTACAACAAAGTCTGAAAAGCTTGTCTCCACCCCAGGAACACATACAGCTAGTGAAATAAGTATTGAACACGTCACCATTTTTCTCAGTAAATATATTTCCAAAGGTGCTATTGACATGAAATTTTTACCAGATGTTGGTAACAATCCAAGTAATCCATACATACAAAACCAAAACAAATAAGTTCAGAAATTAAGTTATGTGTAATAATGGGAAATGACACAGGGAAAAAGTATTGAACACACTTACTGATATTTATTTAATACTTTGTACAAAAGCCTTTGTTTGTAATGACAGCTTCAAGACACCTCCTGTATGGAGAAACTAGTCGCATGCATTGCTCTGATGTGATTTTGGCCCATTCTTCCACACAAACAGTCTTCAAATCTTGAAGGTTCCGTGGGCCTCTTCTATGAATCTTGATATTCAGTTCTTTCCATAGATTTTCAATGGGATTTAAGTCAGGTGATTGGCTGGGCCATTCTAGCAGCTTTATTTTCTTTCTTTGAAACCAATTGAGAGTTTCCTTGGGTTTGTGTTTGGGATCATTGTCTTGCTGAAATGTCCACCCTCTTTTCATTTTCATCATCCTGGTAGATGGCAGCAGATTTTTGTCAAGAATGTCTCGGTGAATTTGCCCATTCATCCTTCCTTCAATTATGTGAAGTTTGCCAGTACCATTTGCTGAAAAGCAGCCCCACACCATGATGTTCCCACCTCCAAACTTCACTGTTGGTATGGTGTTTTTAGGGTGATGTGCAGTGCCATTTCTCCTGTGCATTATGACATCCAAACAGTTCAATTTTGCTCTCATCTGACCACACTATATTCTCCCAGTATTTCACTGGCTTTTCCAAATGTTGTGCAGCAAACTTGAAACGAGCTTCAACATGCTTTTTTTTCAGCAATGGAGTCTTGCGTGGTGAGCGTGCATACAGGCCATGGCGGTGGAGTGCATTACTTACTGTTTTCTTTGAGACAACAGTACCTGCTAATTGCAGGTCTTTGGACAACTCTTCTGATTATTCTTTTCACTCCTCTGTCAGAAATCTTGCGAGGAGCACCTGGTCGAGGCAAATTTATGGTGAAATGATTGTCTTTCCACTTCGGTATTATGGCCCCAACACTGCTTACTGGAATATTCAGAAGCTTAGAAATGCGCCTATAATCAATGCCATCATTATGTTTTGCAACAATTAGGTTGTGAATGTCTTGAGACAGCTCTTTGCTTTTACCCATCATGAGATGTGTCTTGTGTGACACCTTGGCAATGAGACCTTTTTGTAGGCCATCAGTTGGGACTGAACCAGCTGATATTAATTTGCACTGACAGGGGGCTGGATTGCTTTTTAATTACTGATAGTTTTCAGCTGTTGTCTTGGCTTTCCATGCCTTTTTGCACCTCCCTTTCTTCATGTGTTCAATACTTTTTCCCTGTGCCATTTCACATTATTACACATAACTTAATATCTGAACTTATTTGTTTTGGTTTCTTTGTATGTATGGATTACTTCTTGGGTTGTTACCAACATCTGGTGAAACTTTCATGTCAATAGCACCTTTGGAAATATATTTACTGAGAAAATTGGTGACGTGTTCAATACTTCTTTCACCCGCTGTATACTGTAATGCCATATCCACAAACCAGCTAGCTAGGGGTTAAGACTAACACTGCAGGCCCGTATCCTTTGTCTAAGAAAAATATTTTTCAGTATCAATGAGACTTTCATATAAATTATGAAAGAGAATAATCAACCATCACCTCAGAGAAGGCAGACTAGCTCCATTGTCGGCTATTTGAACAGCCATTGTGGTTTAAAGTTAGTGACCTTTACAGTGTAGAACAGGGGTGTCAAACTCATTACACAGAGGGCCGAGTGTCTGCGGGTTTTTGTTTTTTCCTTTCAATTAAGACCTAGACAACCAGGTGAGGGGAGTTCCGTGCTAATTAGTGACCTTAATTCATCAATCAAGTGCAAGGTTGGAGCGAAAACCCTCAGACACTCGGCCCTCCGTGGAATGAGTTAGACATATGTGGTCTAGCAGGTGATAACAATAAGATGACACACTTACTTTTGGCGGGATTTCAAAGTTCACAACCTCTGATGTCAGAAAGGTGCCCCACCACCTGGCTTCAGTGGGTACGAAGCCAACAGCTACTGGACTCTATCTGAGGACTCAACCACAGGGAGGAGAGGAAGCAGGTGAGAGCCTGGGTCACCGTTTACTTTACACTACAGAGAGCTAGCGCTGTCAGCAGTCCTTCAGACCACTCTTTCATTAGAGAGATGCACAGGCCCCTTTCTGGCAAGGACCGCAAAGAGAGAGCCAAGCATACACACACACATACACGCACACCGCACCCGCAAACATACACACACACCAGATAGGGGACTTAAAAGGCCTCTCCCAGGCGTTTGAACTGTGTTCCCATCATTACCCTTTCAGCCTGGGGAGCTCTCCCACTGACAGCCTTGTTGATCGATTGTAATTGTACAATCCTAATTGATTGACTGCACTTCACTCAATGTAATATGCATTTGTTGGAGGTGACAGGTAAAAGGAGGGAGAACGTGGGTAATGACCTCCTTTATGTCCTTTGGTGAATGACCCCACACGGTAGAACTCACGGACACTTCACCATCTTGAGGATGGAGAGAGGAGAGAGACTTTCTCTCCTATGTGCTATATTCTGCTGACCCGGGCAAAAGAAGGCTTCTGCTTCCCTTTTAATCAAATTTCAATTATTCCAATGGAGGAGAGGAAACACATTGGTTTTGCGGTGGCTCTCTCTATGTTCTTTAAAATCTACTATTTTCCCCCAGCTGGTCCAGGTAATTAATCATCCATACATGTTTTAAAACATCAGCGACTCTCCTCTCCTCCTCTCTTCGCTCCCTCACTTCTTTCCCTCTGTTGTCGAAATGTGTGAGTGATTACCACCAGCCTAAATATATTACATATTCCAAAGTGTGGAAAATACACATATGGTGCCGGGTGCTTTGAAACAGCTCTTTATTTGAAGCATAAGCGGAAAAGAGAGAAGCAAGCTGAATGGAGTGTGACTTCCAATGCACAGGTGCGGCTAATGAACTAGCAGGAAAGACGCAAAAGTAGACAGTACAGTAGCAGGTCAACACTTTTACTTTTTACTGTAACAAGCCAAGGAACGGCAAAGGACTCTTTTATTTTTACTACTGCAGTCAGTTTCTCAAATCATAGAATGTGTACAGGTTTATCTAAACTACATCAAGCTCATTGACAATTTCTCCACATGGATTTCAAGGCATTAAATCTAAAAGCCTCTTGAACACAGTGTGTGTGGACGTGTCCGAGTGTGTGTTGATAAGTAGGAACTACCGTTAGAGTCAGGCCCAATGTGTCTGTGTGTGACAAAAAAGCTGAGAAGAGGCAGAGTTGAAATCAAACCTTGAGCATAACACCGTTTTAGAATCAAGGGAGAAGGTAGGGCTTTGAAACAGGCATTTCATGGCACCGACAGGGCGACACGAAGGAAAAAATACACACCGCAACTCCCTAATGATAGAGACTCAGAGAGGCAGAGAGAGAGAGAGAGAGAGAGAGAGAGAGAGAGAGAGAGAGAGAGAGAGAGAGAGAGAGAGAAAGAGAGAGAGAGAGAGAGAAGAGATGAACAACTAAAAATATATACAAATATATATATTAAAAATAGAGATGCTAAAGCAATCGTCAGTCCCGGGGACAGAGAGTACGTAAATAATGTATAGGCTATTTCTGAGTTTAAATATTAGAGTCCAGTTGGTGGCTTCGTGGCCTGGCATGTACAGATCAGGCTGTGCATTAAGTGGCCTCCCTGGGTGTGTTTTGTAGGCTCAGCATATTCCCCATCAGAAGAGCCGGCATGTACTGTACTGTACACCCCTCAATGACGTTGATTCAGACGCGTAACTAGACTGTCATAGGCCACAAGGTTATGCATAACTATGTGAGGTCATGAATGGATAACCCCTACTAGACCTTATGATACTACCCATTGACTCTGTAAGTCACAGTTTTAAAAAAACTGAATGAAATAAAATATGAACTTATTAAAGTAAGTTAGTGTGAACTTAGTGTGAATAGTAACTGTTGTGGCTTGTTCTTTCTCTCACAACTAACACAACTTTGAAATAAATGGCAGGTAATAAAGTATGACTATTTTCGGTGTCTCTTTCACATAAAATGCCCAAACAGTTGAGTTGACCCAGGAAAACAGTTGACCAAGGAAAATGTTTTTGTGGGGAAATATTTCATTCTGATGGGTTCTGTTTGCTCCTGAGAGTATCAGCATCCTTTACTATAAGATCATAGCTCCATACGTAGGTTGGGTCAGCGATTTAGAGATGGCACCAACCTCACACCACACTTACACTCTATCTCACCCTCCCTCGCCCGCCATGGGCCTACGGTCACTGCGGTCATAAGAACAATGCACGTTCCGACCGCTTTGGTGAGGTGACACCGGAGGTTATTACAAACCCCCAGGAGGGTCCACCAAATATGCTCCCTCTTCAGAAGCTAGAAACAGCCCCTGCAGCATATTGTATGACCCTGGACTGTCTACTGTATGCCCATACACACACATATTTATACACACAAACACACTGTGTACATACACACGTCCATGTGTCTCACAATTTCTGCCGTAATTATTTTGTTTCATAGGGGCAACTGTCGAGGTGGCCAGCAGACGGAACTGTAAATATAGCCCCAAATCCCCCCCCTAAAAGCTTGATATGAGTCTGAGATGTTTCCTGAGTCTATCTGACAAAGTCAGAGACAGATCGGTTTCAGACTCATTTACCCCTCCTCCTCCATCCCTCCATCCCTCTCCCTCCTGCCTTTCTGAGACACAGTGGCCCTCTATCCAGGCCTATCTGGCTGTGCATCTGGATCATAGGAGGCCTGTCGTGTCCCACCAGAAATAGAGCACCGGAAAAAGACTCCCGCCTGTCTACGTCACCTTATCGAGAACAGGGGACGCTGGGGAGAGGGAGAGAGTAGATTACCGGCGAACTAAAAATAAATATGAAATATGGCTTCTGTTCTGCAATCTATCTCTACCACTCTCTTCCTATCCCTCAGAAGGGTCTCACTCTCTCTCTCAGGTAGGTGTCCCCTTCTAACCAGTACCACACCTAATGCCTGGACACACATTTGACTGTGTGTCATCAGTCCAATAGGGGTCCCCTTCTAACCAGTACTAAATCGAATGCCTGGACACACATTTGACTGTGTGTCATCTGCGCATTTACATGAAGCTGGCCCTTACTCAATAGGACAGGGGCTCTATAAAGTCATTATCACATGAAGCAGGCCCTTACTCAATAGGACAGGGGCTCTATAAAGTCATTATCACATGAAGCTGGCCCTTACTCAATAGGATAGGGGCTCTATAAAGTCATTATCACATGAAGCTGGCCCTTACACAATAGGATAGGGGCTCTATAAAGTCATTATCACATGAAGCAGGCCCTTACTCAATAGGACAGGGGCTCTATAAAGTCATTATCACATGAAGCTGGCCCTTACTCAATAGGATAGGGGCTCTATAAAGTCATTATCAAATGAAGCAGGCCCACTCTCAATAGGATAGGGGCTCTATAAAGTCATTATCACATGAAGCTGGCCCATACTCAATAGGACAGGGGCTCTATAAAGTCATTATCACATGAAGCAGGCCCATACTCGATAGGATAGGGGCTCTATAAAGTCATTATCACATGAAGCAGGCCCACTCTCAATAGGATAGGGGCTCTATAAAGTCATTATCACATGAAGCTGGCCCATACTCAATAGGACAGGGGCTCTATAAAGTCATTAACACATGAAGCAGGCCCATACTCAATAGGATAGGGGCTCTATAAAGTCATTATCACATGAAGCAGGCCCACTCTCAATAGGATAGGGGCTCTATAAAGTCATTATCATATGAAGCTGGCCCATACTCAATAGGACAGGGGCTCTATAAAGTCATTATCACATGAAGCAGGCCCATACTCAATAGGATAGGGGCTCTATAAAGTCATTATCACATGAAGCAGGCCCACTCTCAATAGGACAGGGGCTCTATAAAGTCATTATCACATGAAGCTGGCCCTTACTCAATAGGATAGGGGCTCTATAAAGTCATTATCATGAAGCAGGCCCATACTCAATAGGACAGGGGCTCTATAAAGTCATTATCACATGAAGCAGGCCCATTCTCAATAGGACAGGGGCTCTATAAAGTCATTATCACATGAAGCAGGCCCATACTCAATAGGACAGGGGCTCTATAAAGTCATTATCACATGAAGCAGGCCCATTCTCAATAGGACAGGGGCTCTATAAAGTCATTATCACATGAAGCAGGCCCATTCTCAATGGGACAGGGGCTCTATAAAGTCATTATCACATGAAGCAGGCCCATTCTCAATAGGACAGGGGCTCTATAAAGTCATTATCACACGGACACACACCGCACAGGAGTGTAATTGTTCAAAGCTTCGCCTCTCGCTCTGGTTTTAGCGGTCTCTGAGGACAGTGGGCATTGAGTCCTAATTGGGTCCAGAGCGAATCCTAACTCTGCGGTCTCCACCGGCAACCACTCGTGTTCATCACTGCATGACCATAACGAGCGTTTTGCCAACAACACAGAGCAGCTGATAAAAGGCCAGGTGGGTAATTGATGTGGTTACTAAGTGGCTAATTTGCATTCTTTACGCATATCAAACTAAGCAGCGGGTGGGGTATGAGAGAGAGGGGTGTTTTAGATGGGGATTAGGGGGGCGGGGCTTCGTTAAAAGGTAACATGGATGTTACATTTTAGTCAGGAGAGCAGAGAAACCTTGGAGGACGCTCCAATTGTTAATTGAGCTCTTTTGGGGGCTCCTCCCTTCCCTCTTTTATTTTCCATCCATCCCTTTATCCCCCTTACCTTCCATCTACCCCTCCTTCTATCTCTCCATCTCTAGGGAAAGGGAATGAAAAGATAAGCAGAGACCTTACAGGTAGTAAGGGATATTAGACATGCACGCTGCCGGTGTGGCTTCGGTTGTTAACCATCAGCTTAACCTGCCTTTAGAATAACTACAGCACCTCCCTTAGGGCATTGGACAGAGGAGTGATGGGCAACACCATAGAGGCCCCTACCATTTCCTTATAACTCCAGTATGAGGACGTAGGCCATGTACGTGACAGAGAGGAATTTGCCATAATAAAATTCCATCAATTATCAACAAGGTTGATTTCTCAAGGTCTTTAGGGTTCATTTAGTTTTCAGTTCCAGACCTGAGTCTGATACAGGCCTATTGTGGTGGATATGTTAGTATTACACCTCTAATACTGCTCACTAAAAGCTCACAGCTGTTCCCTAATTCGAGACGTACAACAAACCGGCTAACAGGCAAAGTGGAACCACAAGGCCCTGGGTGTTGTTCCCTGAAGTCAGGGAGCCCTTCCAAGATGTAACACAAGAACATTCCATGCATGAATGGAGAGTATTCTTCAGCTCGTTTCTCTCCACACATGGGGAGATTTCCATTAAAATAAATAAGAGCCATATAAAGGCAACGAGAGGAGAGGAGACACGGGAGGAAAGGAGACACGGGAGGAGAGGAGACATGGGAGGAGAGGAGACACGGGAGGAGAGGAGACACGGGAGGAGAGGACACACGGGAGGAGAGGAGACACGGGAGGAGAGGAGACACGGGAGGAAAGGAGACAAGGGAGGAGAGGAGACACGGTATGAGAGGAGACACAGGAGGAGAGGAGACACGGGAGGAAAGGAGACACGGGAGGAGAGGAGACACGGTAGGAAAGGAGACACGGGAGGAGAGGAGACACGGGAGGAGAGGAGACAAGGGAGGCAGCTGCAGTGTGATCACACGTGTCTGTCGGTGTGAGTGTTTTTCAGTAGGTATGGTTGGAGAGGTGGATGATGTCGGATGAGGATGAGGATGAATGATTAGCAAAATGTTTGTGATGAAGGCATCCCTCAGATCTGTTCCTGCCGGTTCCAGTGTTGTGGAGATGCCCTACTGTACTGTAGCTGATATTTGCCATCTTAACACTGCACTAAAGACAGGCGGGCAGGCTGGTGAAACGTAAGAGTCCCAGTCCCTGGCATGAGGTGTGTTAGTTGGATGGCTAATGCTGGTCTCTGAAGAGCACATGTGCTGTTTTAACACTCCACTGTGGTTTATGGAGGTCTCAGCGCTGGGCCATAAGAGCTGCACCTGCGGAACCATCCAAACAAGAGGAACAGCGCTCGTATTGTAAAAGGCCCTCGTAACATAAATATTTCTCCTCTCTTAACTCTAAACTCACATAATGAAGCTGACAAAACTCAAGCACATGTGTCTAGGATGTGGTGCTGAGGGAGAGAGAGGAAGGAATGATGGAGAGAGGAGGGAGAGATGGAGAGAGGAGGAGAAGAAAGTAAAAAGAGAGTGAGAGTAAGTGAGAGAAAGATGGAGAGAAAGAAAGTGAGGGGTGGGGAGAGAAAAAAATCGGAGAGAGAGGAGAAAGTTAACAGGGAGAAAGTGAGAGAGAAAGTGACAGAGTGAGAGGGTAGAAAAAAGAGAAAGCCCTTGCCCCGGTTGTCAATCCATCGCCTGCATGAAAAATCACTGGGGCCACCTGTGCCAGATGCTGGCTGCGATCATTAGGCGTGTGACTGGAGGAGAGGTGCTTACCCAAAGAGGAGAACTGTGTACCCGGCCCACCTGCCCGGGGAAAACAATCTCCCTGGGACCCTTAAGCTGAAAGGAAAAGAGTGGCTAGTCTCTCTTATGCAGATGAAGCTAAATAAACCCAGGCTATTTATCAGTGTGAGGGCCCTCGGCCTGTCATCCCACTGCATGCCTCCACTCCATTCACCCATTCATCCACAGCACTGCAATGGACCAACACAAAGGAAATCTTACGCAGGGAATCGGGGAGGGAGAACGTTATGGCTGAAGTAAGCCAAAAAATTTAATCTCCAGCTGGCCAAGAGGACAAATTAATATACAGAGACTGGACACTACATTAGTGCAGACGCTTGTGCTTGTCTTTCAGTGTACATTGGTTGAAGTTGCACCTCGAGATGTATCCTAACGTTGACGTGTTGTTGTTGTGTAGGAGGGCATTGCAGCCATGGTGTACAGTAAAGTCAGAAGAGGACTCATCGACCACATTACAACCACAGCCCGACCGCACATGACCGTTCATCCTTCACACAGGGAAAGTCCCTGAGTTTTCACCCTGGGATCAAACGGACCATCAAAAATCACACATCCACTCTCAAAACACGGTCATGTTTGCTAAACGCCAACCACGGGTTGTTTCCCTGCCCCTTGTCCCTGTTTTCTGTGCACCCTCTCTCTGCTCCGCCAGGGCGATTTCCACGCTCAATCCGTCATGTGTGGAGCTCCCAGTTAAATCCCTGTCGGAGAGCGGAGAAGCGTGGAGAGCGATTCCTGCTGCTTGGTTGCATCTGTGAGGTTGCTCCCCTGTGGCACAGTGAATTTCCCAACGTACACACAAACTAGGAGACTGATTATCAACGCCACACTCCCTCTCTCCGGGGGCTATCTGTCTGCGTTAAGATGCCCTTAGTCACCGGAGTAGGAGGATTGGGCTCAGCTTAAGTATTTGTTGAGCTCCACTCTCTTTCTGTCACTTCTATGATGGACAAGTAGTGTTCAAGGCATCATGACTGTAAGTATATCTCACAGTATAACTAGATAGATTTGGACTAGCTTTATTTTAACTAGCTGTATTTAAACCTTTGCTATTATTTCTCACACCTTTGTGTTGAATACATATCATATAATCGGGCTTGGTTATGAAGGAAATTGGCACAATGGGACATACCGAAAAGGACAAAAGCTTCATTGTGACACATTATAAGCACTGTTTGGGGCACTGACTTGGGCATTTAGTAATTTTGGCCTCAGACAGTTGTTTTAATAAGCACCATTACCATTAGAACCTGCACTATCCATAGCAAACTGCTGAAGCAGGTGAATTAAGTGAGTATTACTTCCTGACTTTCTACTGAAATGTCCACCTGGCCAATGAGCTCTCTTTACCAACCTTCACCCTTGAGTAATCCTAACGACCATCTCCAACACAACGGCTTGCTCTTAAAATAGATGTACCTTGTTACACTGCTGCCTAGGTGTTTGTTTTTCCAGGCGTCCTATAATGGGGTCTGGTATGGCCTATTATGGAGATTCTATGGGTCTCCCTGGTTTCACTCCAGGCCTAATAAGTGATCATTTGGAGGAAGACGTATCATTCTGAGCGGCGGCCATATCTAATTAGAACCATAATGCTGGGTGGAATGGCTCAATCAGCTGGGGAGACGCAGCCTGCTTATCAGACCCTCAGGCCAATCGCCTCAGGTTTATTTCTCAGGAAATCATTAAGTGTTTCATAATTTTCAGCATTTAAATGCTGTGTTTTGATCACTGAGCTGTGTGATTAAGGGTGTTTTTAATGGTTACTATTCCGCCCGGTTAGATGCAATTAAAATGTTTGAGCCAAAGGTTTTATGGGTGTATTGTTGAATCCTTCCCCAAAAAATGTGCAGCTCCAAAGCTGTCGTAGATAAACGTGGGGAATGACTCCTTTATTTCAAATCTGTCGTAGATAAACGTGGGGAATGACTCCTTTATTTCAAAGATGTCGTAGATAAACGTGGGGAATGACTCCTTTATTTCAAAGATGTCGTAGATAAACGTGGGGAATGACTGCTTTATTTAATTTGATTTTATTCCTTTATTCGTGGTGTGCAGGTCTCTGAGGAGCGCTGGCATCGATTGCTGATTTAATGAAGCGTCTGTTTCTCCTGGCTTCCCTCTCGCTCGCTCTCCCATTCCTCACTCCTCCGGGTCACTCCGCTTAAAATGCCTCCGTTAATCAGATTTCTGTTAAAAGCCGTAAATAGAATCAGAGCTCCGTTGCCAAGACACCCTCCTCTCTCTCCCGCCCTCTTTCATTCTCTCTCCCTCTCTACCTCTTTCTCTCTACCTCTCTCTCTCGCTACCTCTCTCTCTCTCTAACTCTCTCTCTCTCTCTGCTCCACTCCCAGAGCCTGTTCCAACTCCAGCACCTGGGCTCAGAGCTCGGAGGCAGGCATTGGACCAACAAGTGCTCTGCAGCCCTTTCTGGGTGTCTGATTATGGGATAGAGATCTGGCCAAGTGGCTGGGTGGTTAAAATATGGACAGGGTAGAACCTAATAATGCTGGAAGGTCCAGAATATAACCAGTCAGTCTTTTCTGTGGGTGGGCTTGTGTTTTGTTTCCACTGCTACTGTAACATGGTACAGAAGACTGACAATAGACATTATTGATTACATGTTCTATTTGTACAGTATTCTGAATAGTTGACGGGCCAAATTTGTTTAATGTGTCTGAAAATAAAAATTGTATACACTTTGGATCACTTTGGATCAGCAACAGTCAAAGTTGATGTGAGTCTGTACTGTTATAAGCGAGACAACAGGTCAAAAAGTGTTCTTAGACGCATTAACCAATGAAGAGTACTGCTTGTTGCTCACAGTGCCTAGTTGAATAGTACTCAATGCTTCTTCAGTGAGGATTTCATAAGTCATAACACAGTGAAAATCCATTTTTACAACCTTCTCCAGTTGTTCAGTGTGCCGTCCATATGGAAGTGATCATTACATCTAAATCCTCCACATTCATTTTGGCACAGCTCTGTCTCTGCTCTGTCAGAACCATATAAAATATGATCTGTTTCTAGCCCTGTACAGGACGTGCAGAAGCGTGAAAGACTCGACTTTGCATTTACCACACGTTTGGTTTACGTTGGGCCTATTTAAACTATAGGCACTACTGTAGAAGGAAAACACAAACTGAGAAAATAAAAAACTAACTGCCATATTTTCCAAGCTAATATCACTGTGGGGTCCTGAGCAGAACTTTTGGTTCTATAAATATTGACCCATGAAAGGGAATCTGAATGAGGATCAGAGTCCCGGCCCGGGCCAGGCAGGGTGGTACCTTACAGTACAGGCAGGGTGGTACCTTACAGTACAGGCAGGGTGGTACCTTACAGTACAGGCAGGGTGGTACCTTACAGTAAAGGCAGGGTGGTACCTTACAGTACAGGCAGGGTGGTACCTTACAGTACAGGCAGGGTGGTACATTACAGTAAAGGCAGGGTGGTACATTACAGTAAAGGCAGGGTGGTACCTTACAGTACAGGCAGGGTGGTACGTTACAGTACAGGCAGGGTGGTACATTACAGTAAAGGCAGGGTGGTACCTTACAGTACAGGCAGGGTGGTACCTTACAGTACAGGCAGGGTGGTACGTTACAGTAAAGGCAGGGTGGTACATTACAGTAAAGGCAGGGTGGTATGTTACAGTACAGGTAGGTTGGTACCTTACAGTACAGGCAGGGTGGTACGTTACAGTAAAGGCAGGGTGGTACGTTTCAATACAGGCAGGGTGGTATGTTACAGTACAGGCAAGGTGGTACGTTTCAATACAGGCAGGGTGGTATGTTACAGTACAGGGTGGGTGTCTCTAACTTCTCCTGGCTTCTCCCAGCTTCTTCTAGCTCCCTCTGCACTGTACCACACACTCACATGGGCTCAAAGACACACACAAACGCACCCCCACTCACTCCAACACACACACATTCACACAAATACAAATATTCCAAAACATGCATCCTGTTTGCAACATGGCACTAAAGTAATACTGTAAAAAAATGCGGCAAAGCAAAACAAAGTGTTAGGTTTGGGGCAAATCCAATACAACACATTACTGAGTACCACTCTCCATATTTTCAAGCATAGTGGTGGCTGCATCATGTTATGGGTATGCTTGTAATTATTTGGACAGGGGAGTTTTTCAGGATAAAAAAATAAACTGAATTTAGCTAAACACCTGATACAGTCTGCTTTCCACCAGATACTGTCACACCCTGATCTGTTTCACCTGTCTGTGTGCTTGTCTCCACCCCCCTCCAGGTGTCGCCCATCTTCCTCATTATCCCCTGGGTACTTTAACCTGTGTTCTATGTTTGGCTTGTTGCCAGTTCATTTTGCTTGTTCAAGCCTACCAGCATTTTTCTCCTTTGCTCCTGCCTTGCTATTGTTACTAATCTCCTAGATTTTCCCAGCCCTGACCCCGAGCATGCCTGCCCTGACCCCGAGCCTGCCTGCCCTGACCCCGAGCCTGCCTGCCCTGACCCCGAGCCTGCCTGCCCTGACCCCGAGCCTGCCTGCCCTGACCCCGAGCCTGCCTGCCCTGACCCCGAGCCTGCCTGCCCTGACCCCGAGCCTGCCTGCCCTGACCCCGAGCCTGCCTGCCCTGACCCCGAGCCTGCATGCCCTGACCCCGAGCCTGCATGCCCTGACCCCGAGCCTGCCTGCCCTGACCCCGAGCCTGCCTGCCCTGACCCCGAGCCTGCCTGCCCTGACCCCGAGCCTGCCTGCCCTGACCCCGAGCCTGCCTGCCCTGACCCCGAGCCTGCATGCCCTGACCCCGAGCCTGCATGCCATCTTGTACCTCTACTCCACTACTCTGGATTACCGAACTCTGCTTGCCCCTGACCTGTCTTTTGCCTTCCCCTGTTTTGATAATAAACATTTGTTATTCCGACGTTGTCTGCGCCTGGGTCTGACCTTCGAACGTGATAGATACTCGGAGATGAATTCGCCTTTCAGCAGTACAATAACCTAAAACTGAAAGCCAAGTCTACACAGGAGTTGCTTAGAAAGAAGACAGCGATATGTTCCTGAGTGGCCGAGTTACAGTTTTAATTTAAATCTACTTGAACATATATGGCAATACCTGAAAATGGTTCTCTAGCAATGATCAACAACCAATTGGGCTGAGCTTGACGAATTTTGAAAAGAATAAATGGGCAAATGTTGCACAATCCAGGTGAGGAAAGATTTTAGAAACTTACATAGAAAAACTCTCAGAGCTTTAACTATTGACACAGGGGTGTGAATACTTACTGTATGTAAATTAGATATTTCTGTATTTCATTGTAAATTAATTAGAAGAAATGTCTAAAAACATGTTTTGACTTTGTCATTATGGGGTATTGTGTGTAGAGAGAAAAAAACACAACAAAATATGGAGTAAGTCAAGGGGTATTAACACATTCTGAAGGCACTGTATATTCTGTTTTCTAGACTAGGGGGTTGGCGCCGCCCTGCTGGTCGCCTGTTAAGAAGCTCCCATTGTTTGTTAATTGTTGTTTTAGTATGGTTTTTTTTTTTGCAACAGTTGAACTATAATTTTTTTTTAAGGTTTCCAGTATTCAGGTAAAAACAGTCCACAATGCTGCAAGGTGTAATAACCACATTGTTCCTGATGAATAGGGAGCCAAAATTGTTACGGCCTCGACTAAAACTTAATTAGCAAAGCCCCCCCCCCCCTTTTCAATCAATTATCTGAATTACATTTATACAGTTCAATGATCACTGACCAAAATGAGGATTATATGTTCTGCCATAAACTGACCCATTTAATCGGTGACCACTCGATGAGTGAATCATGTCGTGATAATTAAATTGTATGGCGTATGGGTAGTGTTAACTTCACTGGGTGCACATTGTACGGCCCAGTATTTTCAATAGGCTTTTAAGGCAATTATGTGATGGGCTTGGACAATCATTCCTCTTTTCCCAGTCATTGATCTTTCTTCCTTTTGGCTCAGTCAGACCCATTTCTCTCTTCGGCTGGAGACCTGCGTTCAATGATTCCTTCCCGATTACTATAAATCCATATTCAAGCCACAGAGTGGAGGGAAAGGTTTGGATCTGTCAAAAGAGTTGCACTGATATTTCATCAACAGTGGACAACTTTTACCTCTCTCACTTTCAAAGTGTTAACGCTGTTATTACATTAATAGTGATTCATTAATTAGTAACATTTGATCATATCGGTTACGTAGTGAATAATCAACTACAGTGGCAGCATTCAAATAATCATTTGTATTCAGATTAGCTTGTTCCACTCATGGTCCACTTTTTGTTATCGGTATTCAGAATCATATTCCATATGAGAAGTTATTTGCCATGATCAAGCCATGCAATGTTAAAATCAGAGACTGGCTAAATGAAGTCCCCATGTGTGGTAGGAGGGAGAACACTACCCTCTAGAGCACAAACCTGGGCAAGTCCTCATCCAGACAAGGTGAGTGGTAATTCAGGGATAAGTACTATTTAGCCAGGGTTCGATACAATAAAAACCAATGGCTGGGTTTTGCCTTTGTTTTAGGCTATGCTGCAAGAATGAATGTTTTCAATAATGTATTTAACTCAACATACAAGACAACAACAATTGTTTCACAGATTCCAGGTGTTACTGGTTTGGATCAGCAGTGATAGGATAGGACCTTCAGACTTTTCCCTGTCTATGTTACTTTCTCTGTCACATACTGGGACATGCTAAAACAATGCATCAAATACAAATACATATCCACATGTATCCAAATCTAGTGGCATTCTGTATTTTTCTGGGAGTTGTACAGTATAATTGAACTATGTGGATGGAATAAAGCCACATTACGTATTTATTGCTGGGATGGAGTCACTTTATCCCTTCAAAAGCTCCATGATGTGTTTTCTGTGTTTGTGAAAGAGCTTTCATTTGGGGCTGGTTAGTAGACCATTAGACATGGCAAGCATGGCATCCATTTTCTCCATCCCCAGCTATCGCAGGCTTGTGTATTTTGCTTTAGATAGATGGATTGTAAGTGGCTGTTACTAACCCCACTTTAAAGAGCTTAAATTACTGTAATTGCAGTAGATATATATACGTAAGTCTGGGTTATGCCTCCTTTCCAGAGGCAGAAAGCAGAAACAAGCAGCTGTCATGGGATCTGAAATCTCATTATTTCAAACAGCCCACTCCAGTCCCCATAAAGCTCCTCGCAGTCACCGGAACATTTGTTAAACGCGCCGATTTTGTCGGTGAGGGCAAATTAGTCACATCATATAGGTTCTTTTCTTTGAATGCTTGTTTTTTTCTCTCTTTGTTTGACTTTAGAGAGCTGTGATCTATTAGCATCCGTCAATTAATCAAACGGTTGCCGTTGCGGCGTCGGCGGCGGCCGGGGGGAGTGTTGTGTTGTTGCCATAACATCATCTTCTCTCTCCACTCAAGCACCTGCATTTTATTTGTTTATGTTTCACCCAGCCGTAAATCTGGGCGACTTGTCAGTGTGCCATAATATTAGGCCAATAATCAAAGTCAATTATCGTCCTCGTTCTTCCCCCCTCCCTCCCTCCCTCCCTCCCTCCCTCCACCCCTCAACACCACTCTCACTGCTATTGAAAACAACAGTTATTAAGGACCTCGCTCTGTCTTTTTTCTCTCTCTTTCTTCCCCTTTCTCTCTCTCTCTCTCTCTCTCTCTCTCTTTATATATATATATATATATACTGTATATATATATATATATATATATATATAAATATATATATATATATATATATATATATATATATACTCGGTACTGTACAATACCATCTCTCACTTCCCCAAAAGGTCTGACTGATGCTGATGGGCTGATGAGTGACAGATCTCCTCTGTCTTCTGCCTTATTACTGATACAGCATTATTACTCCAGAGTCAGAGTACCCCTCTCTCATCTCATCTCTCTCCATCTTGTGCACGTCATCAAAAAAGTGCTTCCTGGTGTCAAACGGCGTATGATAGACGAGCATTTCTCTAGCACGAGGCCAGGTTGGGTATTGTGCCGTGCCATGAAGCCGGTTTTATAAGGTCCATGATAGATGTTGTTTAGAGTGATTTAAGTGCCCCTTACGTTGGTGTCAGCATCTGACCCACGGCAGTGATCAAGCTATCAGATATAGAGAACGGAAACAGACGTGAAATATGAAAGGAGGGAGGGAGGGAAGGAGGGAGGGATAAACTCCTGCAGGTCTGGCACCCTGCCAGGGTTAGGAGGGGGAAGCCTATAGCCTTAGTTGTGGAACTGAAATAAAACCAGAGAGGAAGGCTACTTTGGTGAATTTGCGAGGCATGCTAGACAAGACTACCAAAAGATATGTGCATCACGGTTCTTTCTGCAAGCCCCCTCCTCTCTCGCCTGAGGAATATTCATTATGCCGATTCTGTTACAAAAACGTTTCGGAACGGATGCAAACGGAACAAAACAGGGAGGGACCTATCTTAATTTGTCCATTAGAAACTTAGTTGAAACTGTTTGGACTAATGATTACACCACTGCTCTTTCTCTTCTCTAATGGTGTGAGTCTTCAGTCTGTTGAGTGTAGAATATCCTAGCTTATTCATTGATAATAGGCCCTGCTTAGCGAGACATTGCAAGCCAAGAAATTGCAAGATACATCATTCCATTGCGATAGATAGATAGGCCTAATGCACGGTTCTGACTGTCTGACTGGTGGCCGACCTGCCTATACTGTGCTGTGTCCCTACCCTCTCTCTCGGTCCCTCGCTAGCTCGCTATGAAAGATGTAAATGTTTGGTTTTCAGAAGTACGGCAACTAAACCAGTCTCCTCCGTTCCAAAAACACTGAATCTTAGGAGTTGATTCCGTTAATCTTGACACTCAGAAATGGGAGTCAACTCCCCACCACTACGTCATCGTCAGAGAAAGGCAAGCGACGTCAGTGAAGTCCTGTATGGTAATGCATTGAGAAGTTAAATGAGAAGGAAATGCAAACATTGTGAGGTGGAATTGAGGTACAGTAATGGTAGTACATGTGCAATGCTTAACCATCTGAAAGGGATGATCCATGAGACCCAAACTGTTGCTAGCAGCTGCATAGCTGCATTGTGAATTCACATGGAATTCTATGAATTATTTATATTTTTTAACGGATAAACTATTCAACTGAAATCTGTTTAAACTTTCAGAAAAATTGTCCGTTTGTCACATCCCTAACACACACACACCTGAGCACCCTGGCCTGGCTCTTGACGTGCTGTCCAAGTGTCCAAAGCTCCAGAGTTCAGCTGTGTAAACAGAGGTCTGTCTCCCTCTCCGATACTCGCTATGCCTGGGCCTCTACTGAATTGTACTGTACCTGTGGGCTACAGCCATGCCAGAAACACAGCCAGCCCTGCCAAAACCTGTCAGTCTGCAGCCCACCCTCTCCTGTACCTCTCACTATACCGGCCAAGTAATCCAGAGCACTGGGGATGTGTGTGTGTGTGTGTGTGTGTGTGTGTGTGTGTGTGTGTGTGTGTGTGTGTGTGTGTGTGTGTGTGTGTGTGTGTGTGTGTGTGTGTGTGTGTGTGTGTGTGTGTGTGTGTGTGTGTGTGTGTGTGTGTGTGTGTGTGTGTGTGCGCTTTTTTTTGTGCTTCATGCTGTACTTCCTTCCAGTGGTTGTACCCTGGGTACTCTCCCCTGAGACCAGTGAATCCTGATGTCCTGGGTACTCTCCCTTGAGACCAGTGGTAGTTTCCTGATGCCCAGGGTACTCTCCCCTGAGACCAGTGGTAGTTTCCTGATGCCCAGGGTACTCTCCCCTGAGACCAGTGGTAGTTTCCTGATGCCCAGGGTACTCTCCCCTGAGACCAGTGGTAGTTTCCTGAGTAATTCCAGCTGACACGCACCTGACCCAAACCAACAGTCAAATGCAGAGGTCCAGGTGGGCTATATCAAGACTCTGCAGCTGTCTTAACTACACTCTACATGCACTCTACATCATCCTCTCAGATGAGAGATGCTTTGTTGGTCATGATGAACACACCAGTGTATGTTTGGATTGTGTATTCATCTTCAAATACAGTAATATTGATGTATGGCTTAGTATTTGAATTGCTTTATATTTATTTTTATATTTACTGAAATGTAAACACATTATCCGAATGTTATTATGCAGCCATACACCAATATGCATTCTGTTTTCGAGATAATAAAGGATGAATGCACGTTTGACCCGCCAAAATAGAGGATTGTACAGTAACACTTCATACACATTTGATACAGTTTTTGGAGTATGTTTGTTTTGTTGATTTAATTAACTTCTTGGCAACTTTCCCCCACCATGAATTCATCATCAAATAAATCTGAGTTAGTATTTAGTCCTTGTGGTAAGAAAATTAAAAGCTATTGCCAAGCAAAATTGAAAGTCAGCCATTTCATGAGAAACATGATTAACTCAAATTTGTTTTAGAAAAACATATCCAAATAAAAACAGGCACAGTGAAATTAATTTGTTTGTCAAGGACTACCAAAGCCAACAGTACCACTCCCTATGCCATAGACTAATATTTGTAAATGTGTTGAGAACTTTCCAGGATAACAAAATTAATGTCCCTCCCTCCCTCCCTCCTTCCTCCCTCTCCCACTCCCTCCCTCTCTCCCTCCTTGCCTCCCTCCGACAGCTTACAGGTGTTTAGGCAGCAGCGTATTTGCTGTTAGTCATGGCATCTATGGTGCACTTTAACAGTAAGAGGGATCTTCTCTCCGTGGGTGTTAAGACAGAAAAGGCACCCTGCAGTGAGATAGAGAGATGACATCTTCTTCCTGTCTCTGTCTAAGACAGCAACACAACACACTGCACTAGCAGGTGACAAGCCTCAGGTCTCTTTCTGGAACACATTACATTAGATAACATCACACTCTCACCCTATACAGGTAGATTATGTCACAGACTCAAACTGTAACCAATCACATCACAGGCAGATATTGTCATTGTATCATTCTGTGACCAAGTACAATTTGAAGGTAGATAATAGCACGGCCGTACTCCTATAACAAAGTGAATTTTGTAAATTCTTGATGTCTATAGTATTCTTTCTGGTATGCAATCTGGTTTCCGCTCAGGTTATGGATGTGTCACTGCAACCTTAAAGGTCCTCAATGATGTCAACATTGCCCTTGATTCTAAGCAATGTGCTGATATTTTTATTGACTTGGCCAAAGCTTTTCATATGGTAGATCATTCCATTCCTGTGGGCCGGCAAAGGAGTATTGGTGTCTCTGAGGGGTCTTTGGCCTGATTTGCTAACTACCTCTCAAAGAGTGCAGTGTATAAAGTCAGAACATCTGCTGTCTCAGCCATTGCCTGTCACCAAGGGTGTACCCCAAGGCTCTTCTCAATTCACATCAACAACATAGCTCAGGCAGTAGGAAGCTCTCTTATCCATTATCCTATATGCAGATGATACAGTCTTATACTCATCTGGTCCCTCCCCCGATTTTGTATTAAATGCTCTACAAGAAAGCTTTCTTAGTGTCCAATAAGCTTTCTCTTCCCTTAACCTTGTTCTGAACACCTCAAAAAGTAATGTGGTTTGGTAAGAAAACCCCACCTGTGTGATTACTACCTCTGAGGGTTTAGAGCTTGAGGTAGTCACCTCATACAACTACTTGGGAGTATGGCTAGACGATACACTGTCCTTCTCTCAGCAAACATCAAAGCTGCAGGCTAAAGTTAAATCTAGACTTGGTTTCCTATATCGTAATCGCTCCTCTTTCACCCCAACTGCCAAACTAACCCTGATTCAGATGACCATCCTACCCATGCTAGATTATGGAGACGTAATTTATAGATCGGGAGGTAAGGGTGTTCTCGAGCGGCTAGATGTTCTTCACCATTCGGCCATCAGATTTGCCACCAATGCTCCTTATAGGACACGTCACTGCACTCTATACTCCTCTGTAAACTGGTCATCTCTGTATAACCTTCGCAAGACCTACTGGTTGATGCTTATTTATAAAACCCTCTTAGGCCTCACTCCCCCCTATCTGAGATATCTACTGCAGCCTTCATCCTCTACATACAACACCCGTTCTGCCAGTCACATTCTGTTAAAGGTCCCCAAAGCACACACATCCCTGGGTCGCTCGTCTTTTCAGTTCGCTGCAGCTAGCGACTGGAACGAGCTGCAACAAACACTCAAACTGGACAGTTTTATCTCAATCTCTAGTTGTGGCTGCTTTGCGTGATGCATTGTTGTCTCTACCTTCTTGCACTTTGTGCTGTTGTCAGTGCCCAATAATGTTCGTACCCTGTTTTGTGCTGCTACCATGTTTTGTTGCTGCCATGTTGTGTTGCTACCATGTTGTTGTCATGTTGCGTTGCTGCCATGCTGTGTTGCTACCATGTTGTTGTCATGTTGCGTTGCTACCATGTTGTTGTCATGTTGCGTTGCTGCCATGCTGTGTTGTTGTCTTGGTGCTCTCTTTATGTAGTGTTGTCTCTCTTGTTGTGATATGTGTTTTATTTTATTTTATTAATTTATATTTTTAATCGCAGCCCCCGTCCCCACAGGAGGCCTTTTGCCTTTTGGTAGGTCGTCATTGTAAATAAGAATTTGTTCTTAACTGACTTGCCTAGTTAAATAAAGGTTCAATAACAAAAAGGAAAAAAAAATACATTGTACAGGACAAATGTTCTAGTCAAGACTTTGCCTGAGAACTGTGGGACAAAATATTGCACAGCTGGGTAGACAAGGATCTGTGTCACAAACATACTGTAAACCTATGTTACAAACATCTCAATTCTCGATGTGCTCTCGTACAATCAATCAAAGCAACACGCAGCTTTCACAGGCCCAAAGAACAGAAAACTCCCATTCAACATCTTCCTCCCCTCATTCATCCGTTGAAATGACTGTTACAGCGGCCAATTTCATGGATGTCTTCCTGAAACCCTTCACTTCCCTGGAGTGAGGAGAGACTTCCAGGCCTTCATAACTCATATTCTCTAGCCAACAGGCAACGTTTCCACACCATCATTCACTTTTGCTTTTACAGGGATAGCGTGAGCTGTTCTCTATGTCTCCCTGTTGGGTGAAATATGAGCAAATATCTATTTGTCATGCTGGTTATGAATGGATGAGTGCTCAAATGTACGCTAAGAACTGGTCATTTATTACCACACTGCTACAAACAATCATATGTATGTAAAACATGGATGGCTAATGTACAGTGTATGCCTTTATTTTGCCTGATGGATTATTGACAACAACTTATACTGTACTGTACAATCTCCTTTTCAAATAAGACCTGTAAGAGATTTAGCCTACAGAGACAATGATTATTTCACCCAAAAATTGTCCTCTTCTTCTCTAGACTCAACCTTTGACCCTTGAACTGGTACTCTGTTTCTCTGACATGTTTCCCAATCTGATGCAGAGATTGTGGCTAAGGGATCTGGGTATGTTTTTATTCGAGAGGAAACTGATTCAGTGTTGCTTTACCCTCTCTCTTTCTCTCAGTCCTGACTGGCTGAGATTGAAGGTGTCAGAGGTCAGCTGTTAAGCTGCTCATGACACATCCCTTGAGAATTATCTGTATGCGTGTATGCTCACAGGCATTGGCCTGAGTAGTCTGCAGTTATAAAACTCACTTTCATTGATAAAATAAACCTTACCCCAAAGAGATATATTGTGTTCGACGTGGCTATATATGATACAGTATTGTGGAATTGATTGCCATTCATAATCCATTTATTTCCAATAGCTGTTATGAAATACTGCACTGGGACATGTTATTGTAAGCATGTCAATGGCAATACTAACATAAAGCAATGGGGTCAATAGTTCAATAGAGGTCAAGAAAGGTCAAGAGAAACTTACTCTTTTGTATTAAGTGCAAGTGCCTACATTTAGTTGTGGAACATCCTGACGAGGGAAAAACAGCTAGTTCCGGAAATAACTCTGGGCTTAGTTATAGCCTACATCTAGGGCCAAGAGTTTCTCCAGGTCATATGACCAGGACCAACTCCTGTCCCTACACACAGTACACTAACCCTGGCCTGAGTACCATGGTTGCTGTTAGCCTCCATGTCTTCGTGTCTCCATGTACGTAACTCCATTTGACACTTTAACACTGCATGATGAGGTGTTCATGTTAGCCTGATCTCAGAGGGGCTTCAGCTATGGCTGACATCTGGTGTACATTGACTCTACAGAGCACAGCAATCACACAGGCTAGGTTACATTGACTCTACAGAGCACAGCAGTCACACAGGCTAGTTTACATTGACTCTACAGAGCACAGCAGTCACACAGGCTAGGTTACATTGACTCTACAGAGCACAGCAGTCACACAGGCTAGTTTACATTGACTCTACAGAGCACAGCAGTCACACAGGCTAGTTTACATTGACTCTACAGAGCAAAGCAGTCACACAGGCTAGTTTACATTGACTCTACAGAGCACAGCAGTCACACAGGCTAGGTTACATTGACTCTACAGAGCACAGCAGTCACACAGGCTAGTTTACATTGACTCTACAGAGCACAGGACTCACACAGGCTAGGTTACATTGACTCTACAGAGCACAGGACTCACACAGGCTAGGTTACATTGACTCTACAGAGCACAGGACTCACACAGGCTAGTTTACATTGACTCTACAGAGCACAGCAGTCACACATGCTAGGTTACATTGACTCTACAGAGCACAGCAGTCACACAGGCTAGTTTACATTGACTCTACAGAGCAAAGCAGTCACACAGGCTAGTTTACATTGACTCTACAGAGCACAGCAGTCACACAGGCTAGGTTACATTGACTCTACAGAGCACAGCAGTCACACAGGCTAGTTTACATTGACTCTACAGAGCACAGGACTCACACAGGCTAGGTTACATTGACTCTACAGAGCACAGCAGTCACACAGGCTAGTTTACATTGACTCTACAGAGCACAGGACTCACACAGGCTAGTTTACATTGACTCTACAGAGCACAGCAGTCACACAGGCTAGGTTACATTGACTCTACAGAGCACAGCAGTCACACAGGCTAGTTTACATTGACTCTACAGAGCACAGCAGTCACACAGGCTAACCCCTTTCATCCACTGGATGATCCACTCCTTTACCTACATAACTTGACCCATTGACCCATTTCGTCCATCCCACTTGGTTTGAAATTGTTTCATGTTACACCAGTGAGCACACTCCTAACATAACCATGTTGAACACTTAAGACAGGGAGGGAATGGTCCTGGATAAAGAACTGCCAGAGTCTGAGACTTTTGACAGTAAATTATTCAAACACTAACTTCTATTAGTAGTTGACAAGAGTGAGGCCAGTAATCTTCAACGATGACATGACAAATAGCAATGGTCCCTTTGAGGACTCAACGTGTGACTATAAGCAAGATTGATTGACAGTCATGCCTAAGCATCAAATTATATCCTGACCTTAACTGACACAACACTGTTTTTCCACCATACACATCTGCTTACTGTTAATGCCCACAGTGCCCACGTTATGCCCACATTATGCCCATTGGCTACTCTGTAGCGGTTCTCTTACATAAGCAATAAATGCCAAAGTCATGACAGGACTACCCTGGGCTGTCCCTCTTCTCCCACGTTCATCAGTACTGTCATTAAACCACAAAGGATTTCCCCACCACTGTCATAGAAATCTGGCGCCTGGCGATTAGGGCTTAAGCCTTGTGCAGTATGATTATAGAATGTTCTGGATGTATCTCTGACTCTGACCATTAGCTATTAACACCAGACTGAAATGTTTTCCTCAGTACAGTTTAAATAAAATGTGTGGTCCTCTAATGCACAGATGGGAAAAACATGAACCTTGTAGTGTTCTTTAAGACCCTACAGGGACTACTGCTACAGGGACTACAGCTACAGGGACTACAGCTACAGGGTCCACTGCTACAGGGACTACTGCTACAGGGACTACTGCTACAGGGACTACAGCTACAGGGTCCACTGCTACAGGGACTACAGCTACAGGGTCCACTGCTACAGGGACTACTGCTACAGGGACTACTGCTACAGGGTCCACTGCTACAGGGACTACAGCTACAGGGTCCACAGCTACAGGGACCACTGCTACAGGGACTACTGCTACAGGGACTACAGCTACAGGGACTACAGCTACAGGGTCCACTGCTACAGGGACTACTGCTACAGGGACTACTGCTACAGGGACTACAGCTACAGGGTCCACTGCTACAGGGACTACTGCTACAGGGACTACTGCTACAGGGACTACATCTGACTACAGGGGATGACAACTGAACTCCCTGCATGTTCTAATGATGAAAATGAAACATGAAACTAACTAACACACACACACATACAAGTCCTACCTGCTCATGGAATGTGTAAGTAGAGGGGAAAACATGAGATTTTGTGAACCCAGCAAGTGGTTTTCCTAAATCCCCTCTGACAGAATGGGTGGCAAGACACAGGGCAAACAGCCAGACTGTGTGTGTGTGTGCATGTGTGTGTGTGTGTGTGTGTGTGTGTGTGTGTGTGTGTGTGTGTGTGTGTGTGTGTGTGTGTGTGTGTGTGTGTGTGTGTGTGTGTGTGTGTGTGTGTGTGTGTGTGTGTGTGTGTGTGTGTGTGTGTGTGTGTGTGTGTGTGTGTGTGTGTGTGTGTGTAGAACAGTGTTCAGGCCTATTCAAGCCCAGCATGGTGAGACAGTCCACTGGCGTCTTCACACTCTCCACCCCAGAAACTGGTTCTGGTCTTTCTGAGGGGGGCTCTCATTCTCCCCTCACACTATATACCACATCCTGGCCCCTGCCCCTCCAAGTGGTGAGAAGGAGAGAGGGAGAGAGGGAGAGAGAGAGAGAGAGAGAGAGAGAGAGAGAGAGAGAGAGAGAGAGAGAGAGAGAGAGAGAGAGAGAGAGAGAGAGAGAGAGAGAGAGAGAGAGAGAGAGAGAGAGAGAGAGAGAGAGAGAGAGAGAGAGAGAGAGAGAGAGAGAGAGAGAGAGAGAGAGAGAGACTGTTGATGTTGGAAGCCACCAGCGGAGAAGGCGCCAAGCCAAACTCCAGGAGCTGGGCTGACATGCGGGCCCTCCCCCATCCTACCCTTCTCTCTTCTCCTCTCTCATCTTCTCTATTTTTAAAACACTATGTTCCTCTTCTCCATTATTCCTGGTCCATTCAACCCCTCTCTCTTCTCCCCCATCCTCTTCTACCCACTCATATCTCCTATCTTCTACTCTTCCCACTCATATCTCCTATCTTCTACTCTACCCACTCATATCTCCTATCTTCTACTATACCCACTCATATCTCCTATCTTCTACTCTACCCACTCATATATTCTACTCTAACCACTCATATTGATTGCACACGCATATTGCACTGTTTTTGATAAGTAATCCAAGGTGTTGTAATCCCTGGTTGTGCTCTCTTCAGGGATTATATGACCCATATATGGAATCAGGAAACCCAACTCTTTCCATTTTCTTAAATAAACTAAAACTAACGACAATAACTGTTGGCATTCCATTTTCCCACTATACTGAAAAAGAACTTTTCTTTCAATTATTTGTCTTGAGTTCAATATGAAATAAAGAGCATTATATAATGTTACATGAGTCTATTATGGTAAAGCCAAACCCTCTTCCATAAAGCCATATTGGAAAAGTGGATCATGTTCTTATATAATGTCTTTAAAAAAAGACGTCTCTCCGGTGCCAGGGTCTAGACACTCTTGGATCTGAGGGAGGAAATGGAACTTTACAAAAAAAAATACTGAATGGCCGCAGCGGAACAGGTCCAAAGCCAGACTCCCCACAACACAATGAGCTGAAACCCAACCTATCACACCACAGGATGGAGAGAAGGAGTGATGGAGAGATGGAGATGATGAAGAGAAGCAGTTCCACTATATGTAAGGGAAACATCAGTACATCGTGGTACTTTTTTTTTCCGGCCTCAAATTGTTCTTCTCTACGTGCTACTCTGAGGCAGACAACATTAACCAAAGGGAGCTTTATATTCCATCCCATGACACTGAAGTTACCCCAGTTGAATTGGAGTTCATGGTGTTGTCATGAGAAATTGAGACCAATGATTTGTAATCAGCAGAGTCTACAAAGGCCCTGTCCCCTTCAGAGGTGACCTCTAGTCCCACGCCTCCTCCTCCTGTTCTCTCCATCCACCTCTCCTCCTTAGGCTTCACAATCTCCACGCTTTATTCTCCACGTCCTCTCTCTCTCTCTCTCTCTCTCTGTCTCTCTCTCTCTAACTCACATACACACCCAAACACACACAAACACACACAAACACACACACACACACACACACACACACCCATCTGCCACCTCGTGCAGTTTTTCACCCCACTGCTCTGATTACTGGTTACACTGTCTAGTTCACCCCACTGCTCTGATTACTGGTTACACTGTTTAGTTCACCCCACTGCTCTGATTACTGGTTACACTGTTTAGTTCACCCCACTGCTCTGATTACAGGTTACACTGTCTAGTTCACCCCACTGCTCTGATTACAGGTTACACTGTCTAGTTCACCCAACTGTGTGTGTGTGTGTGTGTGTGTGTGTGTGTGTGTGTGTGTGTGTGTGTGTGTGTGTGTGTGTGTGTGTGTGTGTGTGTGTGTGTGTGTGTGTGTGTGTGTGTGTGTGTGTGTGTGTGTGTGTGTGTGTGTGTGTGTGTGTGTGTTACACCTTGTGATAGTGCTAGTTGGATAAATCCCTAAAGCGTTATTTAGGATTGTGTAAATACAGCATTTGTTACAATCCAGTTTGTAGGTTATGTTTTCTCCTTCCCGTCACCACTTCAGTTATATGGAGAAGATAATCAGTATTGATCACTGGGCTTGGATGTAATTTTCTAGCATGTTAATACAGGTTGGCTGCTCAGTGTTGTCCTCTGCGGAACGCAGATGTTCGATAATTGACTAACCAAGCATGTGGAGGGTTTGTTATAGGCCTGATAAACACATTAATCAAAGGAGATTAAATAAACATCATTGAGAAACCCAACTCCATATCTCAGGAATAATGACAGGGATAATGACAGGAATAAAGACAGGAATAAAGACAGGAATAAAGACAGGAATAATGACAGGGATAATGACAGGAATAATGACAGGAATAATGACAGGAATAATGACAGGAATAATGACAGGAATAATGACAGGAGTAATGACAGGAGTAATGACAGGAATAATGACAGGAATAATGACAGGAATAATGGCAGGAATAATGACAGGAATAATGACAGGAATAATGACAGGAATAATGGCAGGAATAATGACAGGAATAATGACAGGAATAATGACAGGAATAATGACAGGAATAATGGCAGGAATAATGACAGGAATAATGGCAGGAATAATGACAGGAATAATGGCAGGAATAATGACAGGAATAATGGCAGGAATAATGACAGGAATAATGGCAGGAATAATGACAGGAATAATGACAGGAATAATGACAGGGAAGAAGAGATGAAAGAAGAAACCACATAGAAAGAAAGAGAAAATGTGTTCTATGATTTCCATACCACTCCTCTCATACAGTATGTGTGTAAATCATATCACATGTTTTACACTCATTTAAGAGCGGACACTTTATAAACACACATCTCTCCTCTAGTCATTTGATAACTTCACCACAAATCCATCTGCCATTTCCTTCCTCTTAGTCCAAGTCAGTCTTTCCATGTCCAGACGCAGAGTTTTCAACTAAATGCAAAACCCATATTGAATGCAGATCATATTTTTGGAGTGTGTAGCATTTCCAGGTGTCGGCCAAAGGGGAGTTGGCCGATGAGGGATGGAGGAGGGGTAAGAGGGGATGTGGAGTGTCCTGAATAAATTCCAATTAAATCTTGAATAAATCAAACCGCCACACCGCCTAGCAAATATCTCAGAGTAACAGAGATGTTCACAGGCAATACTGTATACTGGGTCTATGAACATCGTTTCAAAATGGTTTACAATTTATATGGTAAATATATATTCTCAGAATAAACGTTTTATTAATTATATTTTAATGCTTATCTATTTCAAACATTTCTAAAACATGTGATTGAAACCTTTTTTTCACTATAATGTTGTTGATGGTTATCTGACCAGGAGGGTGGAGGCACCAGTATGCTGCCTGCTGAGTCATCAAACCACGGGAGATGATGGTTATCTGACCAGGAGGGTGGAGGCACCAGTATGCTGCCTGCTGAGTCATCAAACCACGGGAGATGATGGTTATCTGACCAGGAGGGTGGAGGCACCAGTATGCTGCCTGCTAAGGCATCAAACCACAGGAGATGATGGTTATCTGACCAGAAGGGTGGAGGCACCAGAATGCTGCCTGCTGAGGCAACATACCACGGGAGATGATGGTTATCTGACCAGGAGGGTGGAGGCACCAGTATGCTGCCTGCTGAGTCATCAAACCACGGGAGATGATGGTTATCTGACCAGGAGGGTGGTGGCACCAGTATGCTGCCTGCTGAGTCATCAAACCACGGGAGATGATGGTTATCTGACCAGGAGGGTGGAGGCACCAGTATGCTGCCTGCTAAGGCATCAAACCACAGGAGATTATGTTTATCTGACCAGAAGGGTGGAGGCACCAGTATGCTGCCTGCTGAGGCATCAAACCACGGGAGATGATGGTTATCTGACCAGGAGGGTGGAGGCACCAGTATGCTGCCTGCTGAGGCATCAAACCACGGGAGATGAGGCTGTTGTCCATGACTGAGGGACAAAGTAGAACAAATGAGCTCATATTCTGGAATACCTTAACAGACAGAGATCGATTGAAGTGAGGAGATAAATAGAGCTAGTTTATAAATACACACAGGCCTACCATGAAATCGAATAGTCACATGTTCATACGCAGAGGTCATCGTATATCATACTGTTGGCTGTGTTGCACACACAGAGGCACATTCAATGGAAACTCAAACACAACTTTAACTTTACACAAGTCTAAAGTCTGTGTACAAAAGGCATAATTCAGCGTAAAGTACGTAGTCAAACCAATGTCTCTCAGTAGTAAACACTACACCCATCCTTATCATAGAGAACATTATGAGGAAAACCACAGAGCAGGCCCAGGCTTCCAGGTCAGTAAATAACAGTTAGGCCAATGGAAGGGAATCACGGACGAAGTAACGACAGAAGCAGGTAAGTAACAGTCACTTAGGCCAATGTAAAGGAATTAGGGGTGAGGAGAAGACACAGGATCACTAATGGGGATGAATGGTAGACATCAGCCAGAGAGAGGGAGAGAGAGAGAGAGAGAGAGAGAGAGAGAGAGAGAGAGAGAGAGAGAGAGAGAGAGAGAGAGAGAGAGAGAGAGAGAGAGAGAGAGAGAGAGAGAGAGAGAGAAAGATCGAGAGATAGAGACAGAGAGAGAGAGAGAGAGAGAGAGAGCGAGAGAGAGAGAGAGAGAGAGAGAGAGAGAGAGAGATAGAGATAGAGAGAAAGGGCTGGATCTGCCAGTAAACTGCAGAAGAAGCGGGTAGGGGTGGAACTGGATGTGTGTGTGTGTGTGTGTGTGTGTGTGTGTGTGTGTGTGTGTGTGTGTGTGTGTGTGTGTGTGTGTGTGTGTGTGTGTGTGTGTGTGTGTGTGTGTGTGTGTGTGTGTGTGTGTGTGTGTTAAATCCTCAAAGGTCCTCACAAGGATAGAAAAACAAAGAAAATTCTCCCTCGTCGGGACATTTCCAGGTTTAGGTTTAGGGTTTAGGGTTAGGGGTTAGGTTTAGGGTTAGGTTTAGGGTTAGGTTTAGGGTTAGGGGTTAGAGGTTTAGGGTTAGGGGTTAGGGTTAGGCGTTAGGGTTAGGTTTAGGGTTAGGTTTAGGGGTTAAGGTAAGGGAAAGGGTTTGGCGTTAGGGAAAATAGGATTTTGAATGGAAATACATTTTAGGTCCCCACGAGGATAGAAAAACAAGTGTGTTTGTGTGAGCGCTTGCACATGCATACAAGAGTCTATGTATCTGTGTACACAGTAGCTTGCCTTGATTAAAACCAGGTGAGATTAGCATGTGCGAGGCATAAGCACGGTTTCACACTTATGCCGTTTGAATGTCAGAGGAGCAGTGCACTGGTGGCAATTGCTATTGACATCTTGCTAATTGGAGCTGAATAATTAATATTTAGTGTTGTGGAGAGGAGAGGAGGGGCCAGGAAAGGTGAGGTGGATACAGCAGCCCTGAACCCTGGTGCAATAGCAGTGACGGCAGTCGCTAATTGGAAATAGAATCATAATATTGTTTTATTGTATTATTTTACTGTTCCCCATCTCAGTTCAGGTCGTAGTTCATGGTTAAGGAGGTGAGACATTAAATCAGGAGGCTGTTGCTGCATACAGATGACAAACAAATAATGAATGTGTTATTATTCAACTATTACCATGTACTAAAGTGCTCGTAAACAAATTCACCAGTCACATTGTACTAAATTCCTTAGATGGAAACAGTGTGTGTACAGTATGTTAGCACGCATGTAGATATAGTGACTAATTTGGCTCCATAAATTCTTTGTGAAGGACTTGTCTGCCCTCTGCAGGGTGAGAAGATGATGATGATGATGATGATGATGTGACCACCGAACACCTCATATTTTACTTTTATGAAATAGAAAACAATGAGTTATATTCTAATATCTAGATGCCATTGCATTACAAGTTTAATTACAAGCTGAAAATGTATATTCATCTTCATAACATATTAGAGTGGCTTGAGAGAGTGACTGGAAAAACACACGTCACTCTTCTGGTCTAATTTCTCCTATCTACAAGCAAATTCACACAACGGCAAATTGGATGTAATGTGATTTCCAATTAGGACATGACACTGCCAATCATCCAGTCAGCTGTGTTGGAGGGGATGCATCTGTCTAAAGACCATTAGACGAGAAGCATGTGATGACGCTACGTGTTCTGATTAACAATGACGTCACCTGATTCAGCTGGGCTAATGAAGCTCTATTCTTTCCTGGTACTGCATTAACATGGGATTAACAATGTTGAGCATCCATTGTAGAAATGCTGATCAGTGAGAGAATTTATTGAAAGCATATAGTAGTAGGATGGAGTTGTACTTCTTTACTGATATAAGGTCAGATTTAGATGTATACTCCCTATGGTTATGGTTAAGATTGGGGGATGGTTAGCTGATCCTAAATCTGTGCATGAAGCCAAGGCAACATCTACCAACTGTTTAATGTGGTGATCTGTACGAAAGGAAGAAGTGTAGCAATGTTTTTTTCTATAATACAACACCGCCATCTAGTGGGTGATCAACTGAACTGTGCCGTGCTCAGTCACTCTTTCCTCAAATAAACAGATCTTGTACAGTAGACTACATTAAGACCAGGGACTGGTTAATAATTAGAGGTGATACTGTTATTTTCCTTGATGTATTCAGGTGGGTCCTTGATGTCCTCCTCTCATTCACCTCCTGTACGGGCTCAGTTCTCCATGTAGAGCCAAGCAATACAGCTGTGCTCTCTCTGAAAGTCCTGTTATGGGATGTGCATGTTTGCATAGTGTGAAACAGGAAAGGGCCTTCCCCAAACTGTTGCCACAAAGTTGGAAGGACAGAATCACCTAGAGGGTCATTGTATGCTGTAGCATTAAGATTCACCTTCACTGGAACTATGGGGCCTAGCCCGAACCATGAAAAACAACCCCAGACTATTATTCCTCCTCTACCAAACTTTACAGTTGGCACTATGCATTGGTGCAGCTAGGGTATCCGCCAAACCCAGATTCCAGATTAGTCCGTCAGACTGGCAGATGGTCAACCATGATTCATCACTCCAGAGAACGCATTTCCACTGCTCCAGAGTCCAAAAGTGGCGAGCTTTACACCACTCCAGCCGACACTTGGCATTGCGCATAAGGTCTTCGGTACGGGTCATACTACTGCCAATGAAGGGGTGACCACATACTTTTGTAGTGTACAATAATAGTAAACGACTCAAGTAAAAGTGAAAGTCACCCAGTAAAATATTACTTGAGTAAAAGTCTAAAAGTATTTGGTTTTAAATATACTTAAGTATAAAAAGTAGATGTAACTGCTAAAAGTGAAAGTAAAAGTATAAATCATTCCTTATATTAAGCAAACAAGACGGCACCATTTTCTTGGTTTTTTAATTTACGGATAGCCAGGGTCACACTCCAGCACATAGGGATAATTTACAAACGAAGCATTTGTGTTTAGTGAGTCCGCCAGATCAGATGAAGTAGAGATGACCAGGGATGTTCTCTTGAGAAGTGTGTGAATTGGATCATTTTCCTGCTAGGCAGGTGTCAGGGAAAGTGTATGGAGTAAAAAGTACATTATTTTCTTTAGGAATATAGTGAAGTAAAAGTAAAAGTTAGGAAAAATATAAATAGTAAAGTAAAGTACAGATACCCCCCCAAAAAACTACTTAAGTAGTACTTTAAAGTATTTTTACTGAAGTACTTTACACCACTGGCCAAGAACATGAATATTCACATGATAATAAACGTTTTAGACTCTCGGACATAATATAATTATTTTTCAAATTTAACTCATATGTGTAATAACCCTTTCAACCAGGTGTACTTATATAATTTTAAGGCTTTGCAACAGCAAAATACCATTATTCAACATATACAGATATTCTGAAATTTCCATCCCCAACTACAATATGTCCTGTCAAGATAGAACTGCAAAAGGAGGCGGAGTTGCAATCTACTGCAGAGATAACCTGCAGAGCTCTGACATACTGTCCAGGTCTGTGCCCAAACAGTTTGAGCTTCTACTCTTAAAAATCCACCTTTCCAGAAATAAGTCTCACATTTTTGCCGCCTGTTACAGACCCCCCTCAGCCCCCAGCTGTGCCCTGGACTCCATATGTGAATTGATTGCCCCCCATCTATCTTCAGAGTTTGTACTATTAGGTGACTTAAACTGGGATATGCTTAACACCCCGGCTGTCCTTCAATCTAAGATAGATGCTCTCAATCTCACAGAAATTATCAAGGAGCCTACCAGGTACAATCCTAAATCCCTAAACATGGGAACCATCATAGATATCATCCTAACTAACTTGACCTCCAAATACACCTCCTCTCTTTGCAACCAGGATCTCAGCGATCACTGCCTCATTGCCTGCGTTCGTAATGGGTCTGCGGTCAAACGACCACCCCTTATCACTGTCAAACGCTCCCTAAAACACTTCTGCGAGCAGGCCTTTCTAATCGATCTGGCCCGGGTATCCTGGAAGGAAATTGACCTCATCCCGTCAGTAGAGGATGCCTGGTTGTTCTTTAAAAGTGCTATCCTCACCATCCTAAATAAGCATGCCCCTTTCAAAAAACTTAGAACTAAGAACAGATATAGCCCTTGGTTCACCCCAGACTTGACTGCACTTGACCAACACAAAAACATCCTGTGGCGCACTGCATTAGCATCGAATAGCCCCCGCGATATGCAACTTTTCAGGGAAGTCAGGAACAAATATACACAGTCAGTTAGAAAAGCAAAGGCCAGCTTATTCAAACAGAAATGTGCATCCTGTAGTACTAATTCCAAAAAGTTCTCGGACACTGTAAAGTCCATGGAGAATAAGAGCATCTCCTCCTAGTTGCCCACTGCATTGAGGCTAGGAAACACTGTCACCATCGATAAATTCACGATAATCTAAAATTTCAATAATAATTTTGCTACGGCTGGCCATGCTTTCCACCTGGCTACCCCTACCCCGGCCAACAGCTCTGTACCCCCGCAGCAACCTGCCCAAGCCCCCCCCCCCCCCCGCTTCTCCTTCACCCAAATCCAGACAGCTGATGTTCTGAAAGAGCTGCTAAATCTGGACCCCTATAAATCTGCTGGGCTAGACAATCTGGACCCTTTCTTTCTAAAATGATCAGCCAAAATTGTTGCAACCCCTATTACTAGCCTGTTCAACCTCTCTTTCGTATCGTCTGAGATCCCTAGAGATTGGAAAGCTGCCCCTCTTCAAAGGGGGAGACACTCTAGACCCAAACTGATATAGACCTATATCCATCCTGCCTTGCCTTTCTAAAGTCTTCGAAAGCCAAGTTAATAAACAGATCACTGACCACTTTGAATCCCACCATACCTTCTCTGCTATGCAATCTGGTTTCCGAGCTGGTCATGGGTGCACCTCAGCTACGCTCAAGGTACTAAATGATATCATAACCGCCATCGATAGAAGACAATACTGTGCAGCCGTCTTCATCGACCTGGCCAAGGCTTTCGACTCAACAGCCTTGGTTTCTCAAGTGACTGCCTTGCCTGGTTCTCCAACTAAGAGAACTTCGGCGATGTAATTTACAAAATAGCCTCCAACACTCTACTCAGCAAATTGGATGTAATCTATCACAGTGCCATCCGTTTTGTTACCAAAGCCCCATATACTACCCACCACTGCGACCTGTATTCTCTCGTTGGCTGGCCCTCACTACATATTCGTCGCCAAACCCACTGGCTCCAGGTCATCTACAAGTCCTTACTAGGTAAATCCCCGCCTTATCTCAGCTTGCTGGTCACCATAGCATTCTTATTGGCAGACTCAACAGCCTTGGTTTCTCAAGTGACTGCCTTGCCTGGTTCTCTAACTACTTTGCAGACAGAGTTCAGTGTGTCAAATCGGAGGGCCTATTGTCCGATCCTCTGGCAGTCTCTATGGGGGTGCCACAGGGTTCAATTCTTGGGCCAACCCTTTTCTCTATATACATCAACGATGTCGCTCTCGCTGCTGGTGACTCTCTGATCCATCTCTACGCAGATGACACCATTCTGTATACATCTGGCCCCTCTTTGGACACTGTGTTTACTAACCTTCAAACAAGCTTCAATGCCATACAACACTCCTTCCGTGGCCTCCAACTGCTCTTAAACGCTAGTAAAACTAAGTGCATGCTTTTCTATCGAACGCTGCCAGCACCCGCCCACCGGACTATCATCACTACTCTCGACGGGTCCGAATTAGAATACGTGGACACCTACAAATACCTAGGCATCTGGTTAGACTGTAAACTCAACTTCCAGACTCACATCAACCATCTCCAATCCAAAATTAAATCCAGAATTGGCTTCCTATTTCGCAACAAAGCCTCCTTCACTCATGCTGCCAAACATGCCCTTGTAAAACTGACTATCCTACCGATCCTTGATTTCGGCGATGTCATTTACAAACTAGCCTCCAACACTCTACTTAGCAAATTGGATGTAGTCTATCACAGTGCCATCCGTTTTGTCACCAAAGCCCCATACACTACCCACCACTGCGACCTGTATGCTCTCGTTGGCTGGCCTTCATTATATATTCGTCGCCAAACCCACTGGCTCCAGGTCATCTATAAGTCTTTATTAGGTAAATCCCCGCCCTATCTCAGCTCACTGGTCACGATAGCAACTCCCACCCGTAGCATGCGCTCCAGCAGGTATATCTCACTGGTCACCCCCAAAGCCAACACCTCCTTTGGCCGCCATTCCTTCCAGTTCGCTGCTGCCAATGACTGGAACGAATTGCAAAAATCATTGAAGCTAGAGGTTCCTATCTCCCTCAATAACTTTAAGCATCAGTTGTCAAAGCTGCTTATCGATCACTGCACCTGTATATAGCCCTTCTGTAAATAGCCCACACTACTACCTCATCCCCATATTCTATTTATTTTTGTTATTTTCACAAATCTTGCACTCCAGTATATCTATTTGCACATCATAATTTGCACATCCTTCATTCCTGTGTTAATGATGATAATCTGTAATTTATTTCACCACTATGGTCTATTTATTGTCCTACCTCCTAACCTTACTGCATTTTTGCACTACATTTTGCACTCTGTATATAGATTTTCTATTGTGTTTTTGACTATGTTTGTTTACTGTGTAACTCTGTGTTGTTATTGTCGCACTGCTTTGCTTTGTGTTGGCCAGGTCGCAGTTGCAAATGAGAACTTGTTCTCAACTGACCTACCTGGTAAAATAAAGGTGAAATAAAAAAAAAAAAAAAAAAAGACCAAGTCCATATTATGGCAAGAACAGTTCAAATAAGCAAAGAGAAACTACAGTCCTTCATTACTTTAAGACATGAAGGTCAGTCAATCCAGAACATTTCAAAAAACGTTGAAGGTTTCTTCAAGTGCAGTCGCAAAAACCATCAAGCACTATGATGAAACTGGCTCTCATGAGGACCGCCACAGGAAAGGAAGACCCAGAGTTACCTCTGCTGCAGATGATAAATTCATTAGAGTTACCAGCCTCAGAAATTACAGGCCAAATAAATGCTTCACAGAGTTCAAGTAACAGACATATCTCAACATCAAATGTTCAGAGGTGACTGCGTGAATCAGGCCTTCATGCTTGATTTGCCCCTCCCCAAAAAATAAAAACACTACTAAAGGACACTAATGTGAAGAAGATACTTGCTTTGGCCAAGAAAACTTGAGCAATGGACATGGTCTGATGAGTGCAAATTTTGTCTTTGTGAGACACCGAGTAGGTGAACGGATGATCTCAGCATGTGTGGGTCCCACCGTGAAGCATGGAGGTGTGATGGTGTGGGGGTGCTTTTCTGGTGACACTGTCAGTGATTTATTTAGAATTCAAGGCACACACCTGGTTTGCACTTAGTGGGACTATCATTTGTTTTTCCACAGGACAATGACCCAACACACCTCCAGGCTGTGTAAGGGCTATTTACCCAAGAAGGAGAGTGATGGAGTGCTGCATCAGATGACCTGGCCTCCACAATCACCCGACCTCAACCCAATTGAGATGGTTTGGGATGAGTTGGACTGCAGAGTGAAGGAAAAGAAGCCAACAAGTGCTCAGCATATGTGGGAACTCCTTCAAGACTGTTGGAAAAGCATTCCATGTGTAGCTGGTTGAGAGAATGCCAAGAGTGTGCAAAGCTGTCATAAAGGCAAAGGGTTGCTACTTTGAAGAATCTCAAATATAAAACATATTTTGATTTGTTTAACACTTTTTTGGTTACTACATGATTCCATATGTGTTATTTCATAGTTTTGATGTCTTCACTATTATTCTACAATGTAGAAAATAGTACAAATAAAGAAACACCCTGGAATGTAGGTGTGTCTAAACTTTGGACTGGTACTGTGCATGATTACATTGTTCATGTTCCTTTAAACAGTAATCCCTTCACCTGGGATTTTAACTCACATGGTAAAATGTATATAGTTAAACTTGTACATATGTAAACTCCTGTATTATGTCCAGTCCATGGGTTTTCAGGACCCTGCATGAACATGTAAGTATCCAGCCATAAGTAGCTACACATTTCCTACCATACATCTATCAAAACTTCAAAGAGACTCTGGAGTTCCTCTGAACCCCTTAAAACTGGTGTAATGTTTTCCTAATGGTCCATTTTCATCTGATCCAGCTAGACGGTCTCTTTCTGTTGCTGCACATTATCCTCCCCTGGCTTAAGATCACAACATCAGCTCCAGAGTGTGTTGTGCTCTGGGCTGTGACAAAGATTTTATTTCTGCACCAAGGGGACCACAGGGGTTGTATTTCTATGTTGTACAATAGGATCAATACGTTAACCATCTAACTTTTATAAACTTTGAATTGGTTGGATAAAACGTTTGAATATGGGACATTTAGAGAATCTAGATAATCAGATAAATAAAGTTGTTAAAGTTGTCTAAATCATTGATGCTGCTTTGCTTTGTGACATACCCCCTATACTGGTCAGAGCCTGTGTGTACACAGCATACATCCCTGCACTCACTGAGGAAGTGTGCATTTCCTGGTAGTGTTTACACAACTCCATCTAGATGTTGCTCTTAGGAACTGATGTTGGATCTAGGTCAGTTTACACTCTTTGAATCGTAACCTTTGAAGAAAAATTGAAAATACAAACACTGACCTAAGATCAGTGTTGGGGGCTAGTTTATCCAACTGTGTTTACATGGTGCTGTAGGGCTGCTGTCATGACTCCAGCTAATGATCCTAAACACACAGTGGGTATTTGGCGATGCTAACAAGAATGTGTGTGACCAACCAGGTTTGAAACCATGTTGTATATTTACCATATTACTGTGTTAGCATGCTAGCTAACGCTTGGGCATTTGCTAATGCAAGTCTGCAGGTCTCAAACAAGGGTGATCAGTATGCAATCGTTGCTCACCCAATCCAGTTTCTATTTTCTCCTAATGCATTGAAAAGGGACAGCGCTATGTTTTATTTTGCCCCCCGAACAATGCATTGCTTTAGAAGGAAACCTAATTCTGCTCTTCTGCAATGATAACACGCCTACCCCAGACATTGGCTATGATGAATAAAAGTAATTCCGCAAAGGCTGCTCCAGAACGAACAGCCACTTGAAGAGAAAAATGAATCAAAGTTCTGGGGAGTCTCACAGAAGGCAATAAAGCCTGGTTGTCTGATGCCTAATGGCTGTTTTTGACTGAATCCTTTGCGGGCCACCAGGAGAGAAATGTATAAACTATGTGGAGCATGGAGCTGCTGTGAGCTGACTGAGATGGTTCCTCTTTCCTTGGTTAAGGATTCACAAACTGTTACTGTGTAACCACACTCTGCCTGTTCCGTGGCGCAGAGAGGAATATTCAGTTCTCGTGGCGCATGTTCCAATACTCACACAACTGATGATATCGACTCACCATCAGGATGTTGTTTAACCCCAGTTCTGGAACACTGCTCGTGGCGGACATTTTTTATTTGTCCTCTAATAATTTGTCTCACTCTCACTCTTTCTGTCTTTCTCCATCTATTTCTTTCTATTTCTCCCTAACTATCTGGCATTGTCTCCATTGCTTACTCTCGCAGTCTTTCTCTCTTGTTTCTCATCTTCACTAACTCACACTCTTCCTCTCTCTCTAGAAGGCTTTATTTATTCATATGCAGTGCTCCCTGCTGCTTTCTCCTGGCTACCTGCCACACGATTATGGTTTAACCCTGTTAGAGCTGAAACGCTTGTCAGGGCCGGCCCTAGCCATAAGCAACCGCTTAGGGTCCCTGACCTCCAGGGGGACCCCATTGTTTGGTTAGTCACTCTCACTCAAATATCATATTAACATGGCACAAGTCTTGGACAAATCTTTAGAATTGCAGGAAATTAGCTTTAAAACTGCAACATTTTCTCTCCGCCCCATGGAATTGCAGCAAACTTGCTATTAACCCTTTCCACTTGAGGGAATTTGACTATATGGATAGGGGTAAACTTTAATGTTTCTTACAGAATACATATGAAAGGGAACAGTTTGGAGATTATGGGAATATAATTAGACCAAATTTGAGGACACAACAGTTTGTGTGTGAATGTGTGTATGTGTGTGTGTGTGTGTGTGTGTGTGTGTGTGTGTGTGTGTGTGTGTGTGTGTGTGTGTGTGTGTGTGTGTGTGTGTGTGTGTGTGTGTGTGTGTGTGTGTGTGTGTGTGTGTGTGTGTGTGTGTGTGTGTGTGTGTGTGTGTGTGAGAGAGGGACTACAGCTGGTAGGGTGAGAGGGTCTACAGCTGGTAGGGTGAGAGGGTCTACAGCTGGTAGGGTGAGAGGGTCTACAGCTGGTAGGGTGAGAGGGACTACAGCTGGTAGGGTGAGAGGGACTACAGCTGGTAGGGTGAGAGGGTCTACAGTTGGTAGGGTGAGAGGGACTACAGCTGGTAGGGTGAGAGGGACTACAGCTGGTAGGGTGAGAGGGTCTACAGCTGGTAGGGTGAGAGGGACTACAGCTGGTAGGGTGAGAGGGACTACAGCTGGTAGGGTGAGAGGGACTACAGCTGGTAGGGTGAGAGGGACTACAGCTGGTAGGGTGAGAGGGACTACAACGGGTAGGGTGAGAGGGACTACAGCTGGTAGGGTGAGAGGGACTACAGCTGGTAGGGTGAGAGGGTCTACAGCTGGTAGGGTGAGAGGGACTACAGCTGGTAGGGTGAGAGGGTCTACAGCTGGTAGGGTGAGAGGGTCTACAGCTGGTAGGGTGAGAGGGACTACAGCTGGTAGGGTGAGAGGGTCTACAGCTGGTAGGGTGAGAGGGACTACAACTGGTAGGGTGAGAGGGTCTACAGCTGGTAGGGTGAGAGGGACTACAACTGGTAGGGTGAGAGGGTCTACAGCTGGTAGGGTGAGAGGGACTACAGCTGGTAGGGTGAGAGGGACTACAGCTGGTAGGGTGAGAGGGACTACAGCTGGTAGGGTGAGAGGGTCTACAGGTGGTAGGGTGAGAGGGACTACAGCTGGTAGGGTGAGAGGGACTACAGCTGGTAGGGTGCGAGGGACTACAGCTGGTAGGGTGAGAGGGACTACAGCTGGTAGGGTGAGAGGGTCTACAGCTGGTAGGGTGAGAGGGACTACAGCTGGTAGGGTGAGAGGGACTACAGCTGGTAGGGTGAGAGGGACTACAGCTGGTAGGGTGCGAGGGACTACAGCTGGTAGGGTGAGAGGGACTACAGCTGGTAGGGTGAGAGGGACTACAGCTGGTAGGGTGAGAGGGACTACAGCTGGTAGGGTGAGAGGGACTACAGCTGGTAGGGTGAGAGGGACTACAGCTGGTAGGGTGAGAGGGACTACAGCTGGTAAGGGCCGACGGAGGAAAATACTGATAATAGAAGGTAACAGACCAAAGACACAATCGCTCACGTGAATGCAGAGTTCGAACTGAATATGTGATGTCGCAAATGCGTCCAAATATGCTGCAGAGACTCTGAATGTGCTTGTTTGTAATTAAAGATCATTGATAAACAAAGTGGATGAATTGGAACTGCTTCTTCAATCAGTAAATGCAGACATTGGATGTGTCACTGAAACTTAATATCCCAGATGAATGTATTTTCATGCAAGCTGTTCAGAAATGACAGGTCCAGAGAGGGGATGAGAGGAGGGGGCATGGCTATGTATGTGAATCACAGTATGCAGGCAAAGAGAAGAACTGACCTAGTGAAAGAGGAATTTGAGTGTATGTGGCTTCAGCTCCGTCCTAAATGACTCTCCAGCTCAGTTTCAACTCCGGTAGTGGGAGCACTCTACCATCCACCATGAGAAAATGAGAAAACACTTCAGCAGAACACTGTGGATTATCTCATAAACACTGTCCATGTGATCAGGATGTCCTCTCCCCAAATGGGTCTCATCATTTGTGGAGACTTTAATCACCTGCCCATCAAGATGCTGACAAACTCCCATCCAGACATGAAACAAGCGGTCAAAGAAAAGACCACAGGAGACTCCATCCTAGATCTGATCATTACAGATATGAAGAATCACTACAACACCCCTACTGGACTTGCTCCTCTAGGATCCAGTATTCACAAATGTCTGCTGTTCTCCCCAAACACAACATCAGGAGGGAAAAGTGAGGTGCAGCGGATAACCCAGAACAAAAAGGACGTCTGGTAACCCAGAACAGAAATGACGTCTGGTAACCCAGAACAGAAAGGACATCTGGTAACCCAGAACAGAAAGGATGTCTGGTAACCCAGAACAGAAAGGAGGTCTGGTAACCCAGAACAGAAAGGATGTCTGGTAACCCAGAACAGAAAGGACGTTTGGTAACCCAGAACAGAAAAGATGTCTGGTAACCCAGAACAGAAAGGATGTCTGGTAACCCAGAACAGAAAGGACGTCTGGTAACCCAGAACAGAAAGGATGTCTGGTAACCCAGAACAGAAAGGAGGTCTGGTAACCCAGAACAGAAAGGATGTCTGGTAACCCAGAACACTCTGTATAATACCTATATTTAGGTGCGCATAGAATGGAGCTATGCATGCTATGTTTGTCTATCTTCTTCACAATAGACAAACATAGGCTCATTATGTTCAGAACAACCCAGGGTACGACGCTATGTCATCTTGTAACTGTACATCAAACATAGTGATTATACGTGTTATACAAGCAAGCCAAACGTTGACACTGTATGTGACATGTGTTTTATGATGACGAAATGTAAAGTGCACGTTTGGCTTGCTTGTATGACATCAACGCTGTATTTATTATAATCATCAATGTCTAATCTTTCATTACATTGAATCCTCTTAATTTACAGCATTTCCCTCATTCAGACAACCAGACATGTGACAGGAGGGATGATAAAGACAATCTGTTCTTCCATATCGCTAAATAATGAGTCATCACTCCCAACTGGTACAAGGTCAAATGTGTCTGTTCTTCCATATCGCTAAATAATGAGTCATCACTCCCAACTGGTACAAGGTCAAATGTGTCTGTTCTTCCATATCGCTAAATAATGAGTCATCACTCCCAACTGGTACAAGGTCAAATATGTCTGTTCTTCCATATCGCTAAATAATGAGTCATCACTCCCAACTGGTACAAGGTCAAATGTGTCTGTTCTTCCATATCGCTAAATAATGAGTCATCACTCCCAACTGGTACAAGGTCAAATATGTCTGTTCTTCCATATCGCCAAATAATGAGTCATCACTCCCAACTGGTACAAGGTCAAATGTGTCTGTTCTTCCATATCGCTGAACCTTGATGTGTAAACTACAGGGGGATTATATGACATAGATAGAGACTGTTTTAGCATAGTTTAAACCTAGCTCTGTCAAATAAGTAAGCCACATAAGCACCCTGACTTTAAAGGCTTGATGGCAAAGCACACAAGCACAGATTTTCTAAAATAGACGTATTATTAGACAAACAATGGTATGTATGATCACAAACCACACACACCCACTACTTCCCTGCTGGGTTTGTCTGGTGACATACAGAAGCTAGGACACAGAGGCTTAAATTCACTGCTCTATAATCAAAGTAGACTGTAGTCATTGCAGTTCTGTCCCTTCCTCTATTATCCTCTCAGGGACAAATGATTTGGGTGTAAGGTATGAGCTGAAAGTGCAAACAGAGAGCTGACATCACGTGTTCAAAATGGCCTGATAATTGTGTTGTCATTCTAACAGTGAAGGGCATACACCCTTTGTCATGGTCTGTAAATAGCCATGGCTAAACATGGGCATTTGCCAAAGCGGCAGTAACATGTTACTTAAGGTCAACAGGTACGATGGGTTATTATGCAGTCATAAGGCATCGTAGCACTTATCAGGAGCACTTATATAACCCCATTATATCTTAGTAGTAATGTACATGATAGGCCTACAGCGGTTTTGTAGAAGGTAGATGTTTGTGTCCATCATACCAATAACAGATATTGGTTTCACAACTAGAAATGCAGATAATTAAACTTTTTCAGAGGTGTAATTTCTTATTCTTCTCTCTCCCTCTCTCAGTTTTGGCTTTGCTTTAAAACCTGTCACATAACACTTTGCCTCGTCATGCCTAATATGATGAAATGCAGAGCCGCTGGAAGCATATGATAGACTTCGTGTTGATGCACCTCCGGCTAAACAGTCCAAACAGTTTGGTTTTCAGCAAATGGAAAAGGTGACATCCTCAGAGGATCTTTATACAGCAAACTGGAATCTATTCAGACTACACTTCCTCCTCTGTCATTTCCTCATTCCCTTACTACTAGAGAGGTTCCAAAACGTGTCTGAGGTCAATGTTTTAACATGCCAGTAACAGCCTTACAAATCATTCTCACAAATGTTCAACACTTGTTTGATACTCCAAGAGGATTTGTTATACAGTTATAAATGGTGTCATCCTCTGACCACATTGAGGAAACTCCAATATATTTTGCCATTGATTGAGATTGTAATTGAAAATACATTTCCCCCTGTGTTGTGGTCATGAAATGGCAAGGGAAAACCCATGATTCAGAATGAGACTGTATGAACTTCAGTAGGATAGAGAGACGCCGACAGAGGACAGTAAATGGGGTCACAGGAAGATACACAAGCCATAATTTCCCATCAACCATGCTGCTGTTTTGGCTTAGAGGCCGTTGTAGTGGGTGGGTTTGAAGGGTGTGGTTTGTGGTCAGCCACACACACACACATCGCCTTACTGGAACACAAATAACCCCTACTGTCTGTCTCTGTGGAGAGAAACCAATTAAGAGTTTAATATGAAAGCAAACCACAGCCAGTTAAATGGGTATCACAGGCCACCAAGTATGTAAGGAAGTACCTAAAAAGCTCTCGGATTATAATCAATATAGAGAAATAATATCAAAATGATCTATTTCCCTCATAGACTTTCCACTAAACTGTAAACTGTCAATATGTTGTCAGATGTGACATACACAACTGTTGAAAGTACCATACTGTAGCTTTCACACTCTTCAGTCTTCTTTGCACTGCATAGTGGCTATTGTCCATTTATCAAGTTGAGGCTGGGCAACCCTGGATGTGGAATGCAACAGGTTCTGCAGGGTTCTGTTTTTTAAATATAAAACAAATGTGAGTCCACACTATGTCAGTATTGAAAAAGCAATAATAATCGTATTCTTAATTAAATGAATAACCAGTTGAGTTTAGGCACCAACTAAAATGCAAGGTAATCAGAGGAGCTGGCCTATTTTATTCAGCATTTCATTTACACCTGGTGAGTAAAAGTAACCCATTCAGTATTGGAAAAGTAGGCCTATCTCATTTAAGGTAAATATATGTTAACAGCCATGTTATTACATGGATGACATTCATTAAAGTGAGTGACAGGGTCATCATGTCATTTTAACACTGAATGTGAAAAATGGCATTAAAATGGAAGAGGGCAATAAGTCTACTATAATGAGCAATGACAATTATCTAATCAAATGTACTACCTCGCATTACTCACAATAACAAATGTGCTAGGTGAAATTGATTATAGAACCAATTAGTTCTTCAAATTATAATCTCAATTCAACTGGACAGGCAGGAAAGGGAAGCAAATTGGACTCATCATTTGGTGTCCCTCAACGGAAGACGTCTATTCATCATCCATTTGGTTAATGGAGACTGGGCTCCTCTTACAGCGCAGGGGACTGGAGCGCATTTCACACATGATTACGTTCATATGTTGACTAATTTCAGTCATCCACTCGGCACTGAATAAACAGCACCGCCCCAATCTCTCCTTGGTTGTTTGTTTTAAGTGAAGAGCGATCCATCGCAGAGCGCCGGGCTCGATTGACACTGTCTGATGATCTGCTACTGCGGCTGGCTCAGAATAACAAGTCAGTTCGCTAATACCCGTCTATCAGGGCTTTCGCCAAAACACCGAGCGAATAGGATCCAAAAAAGCCAACAAGGCAGGCAAGAACGCCGCGCCGCCGAAGTCCGCACCGCAGGATGGCTTCCGGAGACCTTTACGAGGTACTGTGAAACCATGTCTAAGCGAAATACTCAGTAATATTGACGAATACTGGAATTAGGAAGTAAGGGGAGGTCCTCTGTTTATGGACTAAAAACGATGTCCTAAACCCTTTAACAGGCGAAACTAACCAACCCTCTCGAGAAGATGAGGCTCTTCTTTTTTACGATGTGCCTCGGCGACTTTTGTATCGGGTGAATTGTATAGAGTTTTGAGTGTACTAGTTCGCGATAAGATCATAAGATATAAACTCCCTGGCGGTCGCGCGAGTTGAAAGTCATGATAAAGTGACAGGAGCACTTAATGGGCATGGTGAAATGCTCCAGACATGGTGATGGTTACGAAGGTGCGCATTCCATAGGTTAGGCAATTTATTATTAGCCTAGTAAACATTTAGTGGAGGTGACAACAATGTAGTGGAGATGCTTCGATTGAGTTATTGTGGTTTAACTATATGATACATGTGTCATGCCAGAATGTGCGCCTCAACAATTCCGGGACGCAAAGTTGGCATAAATGTTGGGTGATGGAATAACCTAGAAGGTCTCAATGATTACGCGCACATCCCACTGGGCAGTTCAACGTCTAGTTTTGATTTAGGCATACATTTTGTTGAGTTTTCAACTAACTTGAATTCAACGTGAAATCAACAAAAAAAGGCACCATGTCATTGGATTTAGGTTAAAAATTTGATCAAAAAAAGATGCCCTTATGTTGATGACTTTTTGTAAATCCAATCAGTTTTTCACGTTGATTCAACGTCATCACATATTTTTTGGGGTTGAAATGATGTGGAAACAACGTTGATTCAACCAGTTTGGGCCCAATGGGATTGCATGACTTTTATGGTGATAGATTGGACTTTTGGTGCCAACAACTTGGTCGGTCTTCCATGCTTGTCTTGTGCTTATTGTAGGTCTATTGTTGACAATGTTGCTGACTCCAACTCTTCTTAATTGGAGGAGTGATGTCATGCGACCATGTTTCGGTTTCTTTTCAAGGGTAGCCTGTACCAGTTGCACTACAAGGTCATAAACTAGTCGGATTGCCTTATCACTGGATAGGTAAATAAGTTGCCTGCTGTATGGCATGTCACCATCAGCTTTTGGCCAGGTTGACATCAGTGCTTGTTCTCAGCTATGAGCTATTTCCTGCTATTTGTTGTCATACCTAAAATGTGTGCTTTCCTTTGATTTATTGGCTAGGAATTCTCTGTTACATTGTTTCACTATTGCTTTGAGAAATGGCTCAGTCAGTTTAAATGGCTTCTGAAATGATCACCATCTGACTGTTTTCCTCAGGCTGTAGAGATGGATTATAATTCTTATTCATTACATGTACATTTTAGTCATTTAGCAGACGCTCTTATCTGGAGCAAATTACATTAGTGAGCGGCAGGAAGCCTAGCGGTTAGAGCCTTGGGACAGTAACTGAAAGGTCGCTGGTTTGAATACCTGAGCCGACAAGGTGAAAAACCTGTCAATGTGTCCTTGAGCAAGGCACTTAACCCTAATTTGCTGCAGGGGCTGACCCTGTAGGTGGCCATCATTGTAAATATGAATGTTTTCTTAACTAACTTGCCTAGTTAAATACATTAAAAAAATTATAAAGTGAGTGCATACATTGGGAATCGAACCCACAACCCTGGCGTTGCAAACGCCATGCTCTACCAACCATTAGTAATAACAAGTAATGTTTTTGTCATTAGTAATAATATTGTCATAAGGCCTACCTTTCCTGTGTTTGCTGACATAGTTGGAAAATGTGCATGTCGACTTTCCACTAAATATTTCTCTTCAGGGGTTTGAATCCATATTTTCGTCATTTTAATCATTGCACAATAAAAGGTTGACCTTAAAAAAAAACAATTTGGTCATGACAAATGCACTTAAATGATGGGAGGTTTGTTGCTCTATATAACCTAACAAGCCCTGGTCACATTTCATATGGCGTATTAATTGTCTAAAACATAAATGTGCAATTTGGGACGGTTCGAAACGATGACGATCGCTTATTGAAATTGACAGGTAACACATGTTCCTTCTGGATGTGCCTTTTTTCACGTAGATCGGTGTGTTCCAGTAAGCGAGGTGAGGTGAGCTGGGTAAATCACATGTGGTAATAATAGCGTCCTTCTGTATGACTCGTGAATTTGATTCAGGAAATGTAGCCCCCCCCCACCTCTCTCTCTCTCTCTCTCTCTCTAACTCACACACTCATTTGACTTTTCTCCCTCTCCTTATCTCATATTGATTGAGACAGTCTGGTCTATTCAAGTGGGCACATACACTAGATGCCCCAAGCTCAAATGTCTCAGAACACCTGCAGTTCTTCAAAGTCCTTTGTTGTGTGACTAAGCAGCAGTAATCCTATGGATTAGCAATGGAGAGGCTATATTTACGACTTAGTGTTCCGTTATCAAGAACTGCATGATATGATGTAGGGAAATATGAATATTCTGTTATGGAAATAAATCACATTTGTACGCCTGGTCATGGAGTTAGGTAAATTAGGAGCTTTCATTAGTCAACAAGTGATTTTAAATATTGCTCAACTTGATGAGCTGTCAATGTGCAGCTGAAATAATCATTCGTTCATTATTCTCTTCATTCAACATTCATAAAGTCATCAAGTTTTTAAACATCAAGATGCAACCTTCATCAGCACAACTGAAAGGGACAACACACTTCCACAAGTAGTTCTAACTGGCCATTGGGAGCGGTAGAGAGAGACTGGAGGAAACGGGTTGACCTCGCAGGGGGGAAAACATGTGGGCCGTGAGGGCAATAAACTATGCATTGCATGTGAGATACACAACACTTAATGGGCTGTCAAATACACCGAAGCTGTCTTAGAGACAATATACTCACCGTGTGTTCTTTGAGTCTTCAAGCCCATTGCTTAATTTGAGATTTGGCTTCTTTCATTAATTCTGTGTTCACCACCAACAAATGTCAATTTAAGAGAAGGACTAAATTAACCCCTATGACACCCTTTCAACTGCAGTACTCAGTGTGTTCCTGCTCTACCCAGGCTCTGGGTTCTGTGAACTGGAGGCTCAGAGGCTTTTGGCAGCTCAGGATAGGCATCTCCACCTCCACTGATGCCCTGCCAGCTCATAGTCATGTATTGTGTGTGTTGTTGAACCCACTCTCCAACCCACTCTCCAACCCACTCCCCGCCCCTCTCTCAGTCTCTCTCTCTTTCTCTCTGAAGTCGGCTTTGATCTGGTTAGGGTGACATTGTGCGGGGCGGTAAGCATCGTAATCGTCTCTCCATGACACCCCTGCTGCTCGCCCATCTTAGGTTGTTTAGTCATACTAATGTGCACGGCACCTCGGGAGGCAGGAGCATTTCGTCACTGCTGGAGCTCAACTGTTCCACATCCGCACCTAAAACCTTCAACATTAAACATTAGCCTGAAAGCTTAGTTGGAATGCAGATGGAATAGAAGAGGTGTGTGAGTGTGTTTCTTTTTCATTTCTCGTGTTTATGTCCAGTTGTCTGTAAATGTGCATGTAATCAATGTTTCTTGGCTTGTGACTCCTATTGAATAGTTGGCCAACAGGCATACAGAAAGAATCAATTTGGAAGTAAGAACCCAGCAGGGTGACATGTCAGGTCCGGCCACTAACAATGGCCCTTATGTCAGAGTGAGAAAGAGGATGTTACGGTCTCATTAGCCCAGCCCAACTGTGTGTGTGTGTCTGTCTATGTGCATGCACGTGTGTGTGTGTGTGTGTGTGTGTGTGTGTGTGTGTGTGTGTGTGTGTGTGTGTGTGTGTGTGTGTGTGTGTGTGTGTGTGTGTGTGTGTGTGTGTGTGTGTGTGTGTGTGTGTGTATGTGCGCTACTGAGATTGAACGTCTGACCCCTGCTGATTGTCCCACTTGGAGGTGGACATTGTCAGAAGGAGCAGACTGGCCAGGGCCACCATGGCGCTGTAAGAAGCAGCTGGCTGCAGGGAATGAGGTGAATACTCTCAACAGACAGCACACGTCTCTTTAATATCAATTCTCTCTCTCGTAATGAGCAAGCTGGGCACAGACCACCATTCAGGCTCAATATGATACACTGTGTACAGTGCATTCGAAAAGTATTCAGACCCCTTCACATTTTCCAGATTTTGTTATGTTACAGCCTTATTCTAAAATGGATTAAATAAATACACTTCCTCATCAATCTACACACAATTCCCCATAATGAAGTGAAAACAGGTTTTTAGAAATGTTGGCAAATGTATAAAAAACAGAAATACCTTATTTACATAAGTATTCAGACCCTTTGCTATGAGTCTCGAAATTGAACTCTGGCGCATCCTGTTTCCATTGATCATCCTTGAGATGTTTCTACAACTTGATTGGAGTCCACCTGTGGTAAATTCAATTGATTGGACATGATTTGGAAAGGCACACACCTGTCTATTTAAGGTCCCACAGTTGACAGTGCATGTCAGAGCAAAAACCAAGCCATGAGGTCGAAGGAATTGTCCGTAGAGCTCAGAGACAGAATTGTGTCGAGGCACAGATCTGGGGAAGAGTACCAAAACATCTCTGCAATACTGAAGGTCCCCAAGCACACAGTGGCCTAAATCATTCTTACATGGAAGGAATCAAATCAAATAACATTTTATTGGTCACATACACATGGTTAGCAGATGATAATGCGGGCCTAGCGAAATGCTTGTCGCAGAGTTTCCTAAGGGCTAGTCGCGAAGCTGCCATCTCGGTCGGCGCCATCTCCACCAAGACTGTTCCTAGAGCTGGCCGCCCTGCCAAACTGAGCAATCGGTGGAGAAGGGCCTTGGTCAGGGAGGTGACCAAGAACCCGATGGCCACTCGGACAGAGCTCCAGAGCTCCTCTGTGGAGATGGGAGAACCTTCCAGAAGGACAACCATCTTTGCATCAATCAGGCCTTTATGGTAGAGTGGCAAGAAGTAAGCCACACCACAGTAAAAGGCACATGACAGAGCGCTTGGAGTTTGCCAAAATAAACCTAAAGGATTCCAACCATGAGAAACAAGATTCTCTGGTCTGATGAAACCAAGATTGAACTCTTTGGCCTGAATGCCAAGCGTCACGTCTGGAGGAAACCAGGCACCGCTCATCACCTGGCCAATACCATCCCTACGGTGAAGCTTGGTGGTGACAGCATCATGCTGTGGGGATGTTTTTCAGTGGCAGGGACTGGGAGACTTGTCAGGATTGAGGGAAAGATGAACTGAGCAAAGTACAGAGAGATCCTTGATGAAAACCTGTGCCAGAGCACTCAGGACCTCAGACTGGGGCGAAAGGTTCACCTTCCAACAGGACAACGACCCAAAGCACACAGCCAAGACTACGCAGGAGTGGCTTTGGGACAAGTCTCTGAATGTCCTTGAGTTGCCCAGCCAGAGCCCAGAGAGACCTGGAAATAGCAGTGCAGAGCTTGAGAGGATCTGCAGAGAACAATGAGAGAAACTCCCCAAATACAGGTGTGCCAAGCTTGTAGCTTCATACCCAAGAATAGAGGCTGTAATCGCTGCCAAAGGTGCTTCAACAAAGTACTGAGGAAAGGGTCTGAATACTTATGTAAATGTGATATTTCAGTTTTTATATACATTTGCGAACATTTCTAAAAACCTGTTTTTGTTATGTCATTATTGGGTATTGTGTGTATTTGTATTTATAATCCTGGGGTCCAGCAAAATTAAAGCAGTTTATACAATTTTAAAAACATAACAATACATTGACAGATTTCACAACACACTGTGTGCCCTCAGGCCCCTACTCCACCATTACCACATATCTACAGTACAAAATCCGTGTGTGTATAGTGCGTATGTTATCATGTGTGTGTATGCATGTGTCTGTGTCTATGTTTGTGTTGCTTCACAGTCCCCATAAGGTGTATTTTTATAGTTTTTAAAAATCTAATTTTACTGCATGTGGCATGTCTTGTGGGGTATGTATGGGTGTCCGAGCGCCAGTAGTTCAAACAGACAGCTTGGTGCATTCAACATGTCAATAACTCATAAATACAAGTAGTGATTAAGTAATTTGTCCGAAACACAATGCTTTTAAGTTTATAAATATTTATTCTCTTGCCACCCACTCTGAAACTAACTGCAGCTCTTTGTTAAGTGTTGCAGTCATTTCAGTTGCTGTAGTAGCAAACATTCATAGACACACTGACTTTACTCAAAGCCAGCGGCATGTCGTTAGTAAAGACTGCTGATTCTACCTGGATTATGCTGGAGAGGCTTCCTTTAAAGAACACCCTCTGGGTTCTGTTAGACAGCTAACTCTTTATCTACAATATAGCAGGGGCTGTAAAGCCATAACACATACGATTTTCCAGCAGCAGACTATGATCGATAATGTCAAAGGCCGCACTGAAGTCTAACAAAACAGCCCCTGAAATAATTTCATCATCAATTTCTCTCAGCCAATCATCAGTCATTTGTGTAAGTGCTGTGCTTGTTGAATGTCCTTCCCTATAAACATGCTGAAAGTTTGTTGTCAATTTGTTTACTGTGAAATAGCATTGTATCTGGTCAAACACAATTCTTTCCAAAAGTTTACTAAGGGTTGGTAACAGGCTGATTGGTCGGCTGTTTGAGCCAGTAAAGGGGTCTTTACTATTCTTGGGTAGCGGAATGACTTTGGCTTTCCTTCAGGCCTGAGGGCACACACTTTCTAGTCGGCTTAAATTGAAGATATGCCAAATAGAAGTGGCAATATCGTCCGCTATTATCCTCAGTAATTTTCCATCCAAGTTGTCAGACCCCGGTGGCTTGTCATTGTTGATAGACAACAATAATTGTTTCACCTCTTCCACACTCACTTTACAGAATTCAAAATGACAGTCTTTCATAATTTGGTCAGATATCAATGAATGAGCCTTTTTTCCCAAAATGTCATTTAAGGAGCTTCAAAGCTTTTTTTCTATCATTCTTTATGTCATTTATCTTTGTTTCATAATGTAGTTTCTTCTTTTTTAAATTCAGTTTAGTCACATGATTTCTGCAGTACGTTTGCCAATCGGTTGTGCAGCCAGACTTATTTGCCATTCTTTTTGCCTCATCCCTCTCAACCATCCAGTCGTTTTCTTAACGGGTGCATGCTTATTAGTAACTGGAATACGCAATATTTCATAAATGTGTCAAGTGCATCGTCTGTTTGCGCGTCATTACACACCACTGACAAACATTTTTCAACAATATAGGAATCACTACAAAACTTATTGTATGATCCCCCCCGGGGGATCAATAAAGTACCTATCTATCTATCTATCTTATACACTATATTGTGCAGCTTGATGAGGGGAAAAAACGAACAAATGTTATACATTTTAGAATAAGACTAACGTAACAAATTGTGGAAAAAGTGAAGGGGTTTGAATACTTTCCGAATGCACTGTAACTGTTATACACAGGCCAGCATAGTATCAATGTGGAGCGGTTCCGTATTTATGTTCCTGTTACTCATCCCATCACTGTCTGGTAATGGGCAGATGGCCATTTGGGCTCAGTGTCCTACTATGTGTTAATGGGCTTGCTGGGAGGCGGACGGCCATTCCGGCTTGCTGTGTGTGTGTTACACAGACGTGCATGTTGTGTGGATCTCTGAGCTGCTCGCACTCTCCTGTGTAGCAGCAAATCACTACTTTGTGTTACTCCTTTTTTCTTTTAAACACCGGACATGCATTTCATTCAACTCTCCTCTGTACACACACAGGCACACACACACACACACCAACACACCAACACACACACACACGCTGCCCCTCCCACCTTCGATACGAGGGTTAAATCAAGCTCCATTGAAGTCATGTGGGTGGGAGGATGTTTTCTAAAGGAAAGGAGAAAAGCATTTGAACTGGAGGCAGGCAGCTACTTAGCTAGTGGGGAGGGTAAAGTATATTAGCCAGACTGATGTCTGCACGCTCCTTAGTGAGGGAGTCTGCTTGTCTTCCAACAGCATGTCATCCACAGCATTGTCTACGAGACCACTAAACACCAAGGAAATGCTGGGGCTAAATGTCAGGGCACTTCCATCTGATACAAGGTTAAATGCTGAAGAAAAACAACTCTTGGCAAGATGTGAGGATGTGTAATGAATGGAGGACTGGATCAACAAATGTATTACAGCATAAAACAGACTCTGTTCTCTATAAAACGCCCCCTTTCCAATACACATTTTTTTATGTTGTACTGTCAAAGAACAGCCTAGGTCATCATTTAAAGACAGTATCTATAGTGTACTGTATATTCATTTGCAAACTAAGAGTCCGTCTCAGATTATTGAAAGAGATAGATATCGAATTATGTCTATTAACACAGTTCAATTCGTGTGGCTTCCTAAAGGAAGCAATGTGATACTAAAGATTGAATGAGCCTGTTATTAATTTTCTTCAGCATGTAATGATGGTTATTGGAGTAAAGCGTGTGAGGTCCCTGAAGCAGCGTCAAGGTCTGCTGCTAGTTTCTTAGTGCCAGTATCAACTGCCTCAATGAGAACAGGATATCTAGGAGGAACTAGGGAGAAGGTCCCTCCTGAGATGATGTGGTGGAGGGCATGAGAGAGCTGCTGCCAACCAATTAGGCTTGTTTCTGTTTGCTTGGTCTCTGGGGGTGAACATGCAACAGGCAAACAGGAGAACACCACACGCGCATGTACTGTACACACACATACACACACACACACACACACACATACTCTGAAAAAAGAATGTTATACAGATTGATATAGGCTACTGAAAGGGTCATAACCCATGATCTAGAGAACATAACCTTTATTATGCTTCACGGCGTCTGTGTGTAGAATGGAGAAAGCTCCCCCTTGACTATTTGTATTCTGTGGTCATTCATAATGGCTCTGTCAAATGTCATGCTCGACCTGTGTGTGTGTGTGTGTGTGTGTGTGTGTGTGTGTGTGTGTGTGTGTGTGTGTGTGTGTGTGTGTGTGTGTGTGTGTGTGTGTGTGTGTGTGTGTGTGTGTGTGTGTGTGTGTGTGTGACCATGAATATCCACAGTTATGTTTAAGATAGCAGACTACATGTCATACTTATCTTGTTCCCCCAGTGGACCGGGTCCTACTGTATCTCACACCAGCAACACGTTACAAATGTACTTAGGAATCACTACTACATGACCAAAAGTATGTGGACACATCAAACATCTCATTCCAAAATCATGGGCATTAATATAGAGTTGGTCCCACCTTTTGCTGCTATAACAGCCTCCACTCTTCTGGGAAGGCTTTACACTAGATGTTGGAACATTGCTGCAGGGACTTGCTACCCTTCAGCCACAAGAGTTGGGCGATTAGGCCTGGCTCACAGTCAGCGTTCCGATTCATCCCAAAGGTGTTCGATGGGGTTGAGGTCAGGGCTCTGTGCAGGCTAGTCAAGTTCTTCCACATCAATCTCAACAAATCATTTCAGTATGGACCTCGCTTTGTACACGGGGCACGGACTCATCTAAAATGTAATTGTATGCTGTAGCATTAAGATTTTCCTCCACCGAAACTAAGGGGCCTAGCCCGAACCATGAAAAATCAAATCAAATCAAATGTTATTGGTCACATACACGTGGTTAGCAGATGTTATTGGAATCATGTAGTAACCAAAACAGTGTCAAACAAATTCTTCAAAGTAGCCAGCCTTTGCCTTGATGACAGTTTTGCACACTCTGTGTGTGTGTGTGTGTGTGTGTGTGTGTGTGTGTGTTTGTGTGTGTGTGTGTGTGTGTGTGTGTGTGTGTGTGTGTGTGTGTGTGTGTGTGTGTGTGTGTGTGTGTGTGTACTATTCCTCTGACATCTACTCTTTATAGTCCCTGTGCCAGTCCTTCTGTGTTGGAGCCAGGATGGAATTGCTTCTATTGTCTTTCTTTCTGTTTGTGTGTGTGCTGTTCTTGTTGAGTCTGTGCGTGTCAGTCTACACTTCAAGGTTTGTGATTTGTATCATTTGTGTATTCCAGATGTAGTCGCTGAACATTGAAAGCTTCCTCATTAGTAATGGTCTTGTTCAGTGCTGCCAAACATTGTCTCCATCATTTCTAGCTCTCCTGACTCAAATTATTGTGCATTTGAGAATATGTCAAAAACACCCTGCCTGTCCGTTACACAATGGACAGACTAGACTGTAGTGTAGGCACTATCATCACCAATTTAATTTCCTGTTTCTAAAACAATGAGAAAGTGCCCATTGCTTTCAGACAGCAGTTTGGAGTCACGCTTCTCACTTGTTTATAGCCACGACATGGCTTTCACCTCTATAAGTGATTATAAAATAGTTTGACAACCCTATTTGTAAGCTTTCAAATGATATCAAACACAACTGTTTATCTTTTTCAGTGATAAAAACATGGATGTCTCATGGTAGGGTGGGTATGCAAAATGGGTCAACTTTGAGCAATTTTATCTCCTCAATGTTTTGGCAATTATGTTTTGGCAAGTCACTTTCTGACCACTTCTACCATGGTCAAACATGCATGGAAGGTTTTGTTCAAATGAAAAGGGGTGCAGTCAGAAAGTGATTGAATTCATATAGACTTACCTTTATGCCAAAACGCTCAGTCTGTCAGCTCCACATTTTACATTATTGAAGTAAGATAACTTTGTTGAAATGTCCCACTATGACTTGGTGATCGGCCCTATATCATCATCCACATGACAGATATCTGGTTCTTCTGTAATGGTGTGATCACAGTGCTGCTCCCATAGTTCCTCCCCTGGAGGAGCAGCTCCCGTAACAGCTCTCTCTAACGCATGACGAGAGCTTGCCTATCAGCACAGCAATCCCAGAACAGAATCACTGATAGACTGGTTATGTTAACATTAAAGAGAAGAGATTCAAAGTGGAGCTCTATCCTGGTCACACCTTATTTGACATCCCTATTACACATGCTTACTACAGAATGACATGGAAATAAGTGGTACTTTCTGGCTCTGATTTGAAATCATTACAAATGGTATCATGTGCAAATGTTTTTGAATGAATCGCCAAGGTACTGATAGGTATTTATTAGGCAAGGATAATGTCATTGAATTGTGATCATGTCATTTGAAATTCAGACTATCACTTTCTTGATTTTCTCCCTCTAGGTGGAGCAGATCATGGACAAGCGGCGCAACAAGAAGGGCAAGTGGGAGTACCTGATCCGGTGGAAGGGTTACGGCAGCAAGGAGGACACCTGGGAGCCCGAGCACCACCTGCTGCACTGTGAAGAGTTCATTGACAGCCTGCGTCTGCACACCCAACACAAGCAACCCAAACCCCCCAAACTGCCCCCTGGAGCGGCAGGGGGACCACACCTCCTCACAGCCCATCCTCCAGCCCCAGACACCCCGAGAGCACGAGCAGAGGCACGCAAGAAGAAAAGGACTAGTGGTAGTCCAGGCGTCGGGGTTAATCCAGGGGTCAGGGTTAATCCAGGGGTCGGGGTTAATCCAGGGTTCGGGGTTAATCCAGGGTTCGGGGTTAATCCAGGGGTCAGGGTTAATCCAGGGGTCAGGGTTAATCCAGGTGTCGGAGTTAATCCAGGGGTCAGGGTTAATCCAGGGGTCAGGGTTAATCCAGGGGTCAGGGTTAATCCAGGTGTCGGAGATAATCCAGGGGTCGGGGTTAATCCTGGGGCAGGAATAGTGGTGGGCATGGGTTTGGGGGTTGGCACTGGAGCTTCTCAGAAGCAGAAAAAGGTGAGCGGAGGAGGGGCTGGAGGAGGAGGGGGCGGGAAGCATCTCTCTCCACACAGGATGACCAAAGCTATGACGTACAAGGCTCCTCCGGGGGGACTGCAGTTTGTGCCCCCAGTAAGGGGCCCTCATAACGGACTACAGAACGGAGAGGCAGCAGCCAGGACACACAGACTGCCCCAGGATATGGTAGAGATGGTGATGGGGAGCGTGGAGACCACCGGGACACCACTGGTCAATGAACTAGGTAAGTGATGCGCTCTGAATGGAATATACTGTATACCTTATTATAGATAGTAGGGCCATGAGTTTGTTTTGGCCAGAAAAGATTCAGGGCCCTAGCTATTGATTGAATGAACATGTGCAGTGAACTCCAGGATTTCTAGTAGGATTGATAGACAGAGGGAGAGATAGGCGGAACATTTATGTCACAGCTCGAGGTGATGCCGGTTTGTTCAGTCAGCTTGCTCTCTTGCCAATATGCCAGCCAAAGCTAGCGTATATAATAGCCCAGTGGAAATGACATTATTATATTGTTGTTGTCATTTTCGTTTTCACTCAATTCCGATTCATTGTAGTTTTGCTCTCTATTGAATTACAGTGATTCCAGCAGGATGGGAATCTTAATTTGAAATGGAAACGCATTGTATCCTGGACAGTTAGCTACATGCCATAGTGGATTTGGTAAACCCGGTTGTATCTCGTTAGAGAACCATATGGAAACGCTCAGTATTGTACTACTGAGAGTGGTGATAAGGACAGTGAATTCCACTCCTGGGTCACAGTCCAAGACTAGCCTCATTGAGTTAATGATCATATTTATACAGTCCTTTCCACCTCTGCCAGGATCAAATCACAATGTGTGGAGACATGACATTGATAGTTAGATGCTTCTACATTTGTCTGGATAGACTGGATTTTTGTCAGTGGTAGTATTTTGCACTCTTATTATGCTTTTGTTTTAGTCAAACCTCATACCCAGGCAAAACTGTGCCATGTGGCAAATTGAACACATTACAGCATGCTGATGATATACTGAAGGCAGTTAATGGCCACATTACCACAGTGCGTTACACTTTACAACTTGAAACACAGTATTATTGTACACTTCATATTTATGTTAGGTGTGAATCATGTTCAGTAATGCATTTTATTGTTACTGTTAGTTCTGTATTACCACTCAGGATATTTATTTGCGTCAAACTACGAAGACAAGCCAAAAGCAGGCATGCTTGTATTACCCTTGCACAGTGATTTTCGCAGGGCACATATTTGTCTCAAACCCTTGTAAAAAGCATAAAAATTCTGTGCGTTTCCACAGAAACCCTTTATGTGTTTCCACAGACAATACGCTGTATGGTGTGTGACTCATTCTACACTTATTGTTTTCCTATCCAGAGTCACTAGACCCCAGCTGAAAGACACAGCAATGGGATCATTATGAGCTAGACGTATGTCGCACGTCACTACTTCACAGGAGAGGCATTTGAATGTAATCGTTTTATTTGGCAGAAATGCCTTCTGGAATATGTAAACTTTCATGTGTCTTCATAACAAACTTTTATGCCATGTGTAAATACATATACAAATGTTAAATTACGAGCATAGTTGGTAGCCACGGAATAAGACAGGAACCTTCCCACTAGCCATGATTGGCTGAGATAATGGGCGGGCTGGACATGCCGAGAGGTGAGTTCGGATTGGTCTGCCATGTAGCATGCTTCTGTCTATAACATGAACTGCTCAGTATGTGTAGATAATCCTTCCTGCTGCAGGTTTTTCGAAAGATATAACGTTAGCAATGGAGAACTGCAAAAGTGTTGCTAATGCTCTCAACAACATTGCTACGTTAGCTTGCTGGCTCGCTAGCTAATGTGGTGTGGATTGTATCTCAGAAAATCTTTTGCATAGCTAGTTATAGCCTAATGTTAGCTAGCTAGCTAGCATGGAACCTAGTTGGTTAGCTTTAGCTACCTGCAGATTCATACTACAGCATTTCATGAATGGTGGCTAGCTATGACGATCAGTTTGTATTGCTAGTAGTATGGGTTGGGATTATGGTTAATTGTTTAGCTAGCTAGCTACATGTCTAAACAAAAGACTCCATTTTGCCAGATTACATGACCCATCAAGTTAGCCAGGTGTGTCTGGGGGTGAATACGGCCATCTATTGTATTTCAAGAACATGTGTAATAGTGACCCATCCACTTAGCTAGATGTGGCTCGGGGGTGGTTATAACATTTCTTTGTCTTGGTAAGCATCATCTAATAATTATAAAATATTTATCTGGACACTTTCTATTTTTGATAATGCCATTTCACTGTACCGTTCACACCTTTGTATCCTGTGCATGTGACAAATAAACTTAGATTTTGTTTGATACAGTGTGTGTTTACCAGAGACGGTAATGTGAACAATAACATGACCTGCACCAAAACCAGATTAAGATATAAATGAAGGACTAGATAGTCTATTGTTACCTGGAGTTCTTCTCTTATTGTAGGCTACTACATTCACCACTTTCAGTCTTGAAGTCTTTGGTTGTTTTACTACAATACCTTACTCACTCTGTTTAGCACATGGCCTCGCATGTGAATCCCTAAAGAGATGGGTGGGGCTAAGGCTTAAGAGGGTGTGATCGATGATGAATAGGTGTAGACAAAGAAGAGCTCTCCCGTAGGTGTACCAAAACATTCCCTTAAAAGTGGGGTTACAAGTTGATCAACTTTCAAAGCATAATTCCTTTCCCATTGTTACTCAACTGCAGTGTATGATGTACCATTTTGTAGCTCTGAATCACTACTTTTATCCAATGTAAAAAAAAAAAAAAAACAAGTTCAAATTTTGCAACATAAGACCAAATCGAGGTGGTCGGTCACAAATTAGCTACAGTCCCTTTTGCTTTCCATTATCGTCTCTACCTCCGTCTATCATGAAAGTGGGATAAGGTTGAGGTTTTAATGTCATTTTTCTATATAAATCCACTATTCGGATCCATAAGTGTCACTTTGCCTTTATTGAAACATTTGCCTCAATATTGGTCCCCTCGCAATGAGTGTAATAGTTTGTTGGTCAGGTGATAACATTGTGACCTACAGTATGATGTCTAATGTCACGAGATGACAGAGGAGAAATGTCTGCCACGCTTACAGCTGGCCTTGCATTATAACATCTGGCTGGGGTCTGGGGACTCTGAAAGGTCTACCCCTGAGGGATCAAACCAAAGTTTGAACACGTTTTTCCAGCGTTTGCGCTCTAGTTCTTTTTCCCATGGTCAAATCAGATCCTAGAATACTTGTGCCGATACATTTGTTGTGGTAAAATATATTTGTAGAAATAGAATAAATGATGGCCGTTGGTAATTTCTCAATGGGTCAAGTTATGTTTGCCTTGGTCAGTAACGGAATGTTGGTCCCTGTTTGGTCCTCTGTGCTCAGTACTGCTCAGCAGTGCTCAGTAGCTGTTCTATGTTGACCTGTAAACAAGATAAGTCACCTTGTCTCTCTCTGAGGATCATGGTCTTGCATTTGAATGTTGTCACATCCATAGTTTAACCCAGACTGGGGCCTTGGTGTGAGTCCATTCACTCTCGCTCATTTGCAGTCATGCATCTTTCATTGTCTAAGAGACTAACATAATCAAGATGGGGTTTGATTCAATAGTTATGAGACATCTTTCATTGTCTGAGAGACTAACAGAATCAAGATGGGGTTTGATTCAATAGTTATGAGACATCTTTCATTGTCTGAGAGACTAACAGAATCAAGATGGGGTTTGATTCAATAGTTATGATACATATTTCATTGTCTGAGAGACTAACAGAATCAAGATGGGGTTTGATTCAATAGTTATGAGACATCTTTCATTGTCTGAGAGACTAACATAATCAAGATGGGGTTTGATTCAATAGTTATGAGACATCTTTCATTGTCTGAGAGACTAACAGAATCAAGATGGGGTTTGATTCAATAGTTATGATACATCTTTCATTGTCTGAGAGACTAACAGAATCAAGATGGGGTTTGATTCAATAGTTATGATACATATTTCATTGTCTGAGAGACCAACAGAATCAAGATGGGGTTTGATTCAATAGTTATGATACATCTTTCATTGTCTGAGAGACTAACAGAATCAAGATGGGGTTTGATTTAATAGTTATGAGACATCTTTCATTGTCTGAGAGACTAACAGAATCAAGATGGGGTTTGATTCAATAGTTATGAGACATATTTCATTGTCTGAGAGACTAACAGAATCAAGATGGGGTTTGATTCAATAGTTATGAGACATCTTTCATTGTCATTCACTCTGCTCATCACTCACTCTGCTCATCTTTCACTCTGCTCATCACTCACTCTGCTCATCATTCACTCTGCTCATCTTTCACTCTGCTCATCACTCACTCTGCTCATCACTCACTCTGCTCATCACTCACTCTGCTCATCTTTCACTCTGCTCATCACTCACTCTGCTCATCATTCACTCTGCTCCATATGTTCCAACAGGCTCCACACTCTCCAACGGTGAGATTAATCTGCACAGCTCTGTGAAGAGGAAGCTTGGAGAGGACAAAGGCTACGTGTTCGACAAGCGGCTGAGGTACAACGTGCGGCAGAACGAGACCAACTGTCGATTCCGTGACATTGTCGTCAGGAAGGAGGAGGGCTTCACGCACGTGCTGCTCTCCAGCCAGTCGTCTGACAACAACGCACTAACACCAGAGGTAGGGGATACGATACACACAAACTCATGAATGTACGCACATACACAACAACAACAACACACTAACACCATAGGTAAAAGCTTTGACAGCTGTGCATTGCCTTTTTAAATAATTCAGTAGCTAGTGTTTTCTTCCCATGTATGTACTGTTGTCCTGGAGAGCTACGTAATGTATATGTCACTATGCATTGCCTCACATTTTAAATTAGTAATAATGTGACTCGACTGAATTACGGCCCATCACAGACTATTGTGTGATGTGATTTCTAAGGATATCTCAATAGGAAGATTCCGACAGAGAAATGAATACCTCTCCGATAGTGTTACGTTTTGCTGCCAAAAGCCTTTTATTGCCTTGACATAAAACTCAGCATTTAATTTTTTTAAATATTTGTCTTACCCAATGGGAATGGATTGTCATTGTGTAAAATATGACAATTGTCAAAGCATGCCTTCACAGTGGTTCTCAGCAGTACTTTCTTCACTTCAAACAACTGTACTGAGCAATTCAAAAGCCTATCCATTGTATAGCGTTAGCGGCGGTGAAGAAATGTTGAGAGAGTAGATACAGGAGAAAACCCACTGCCTCTCCACTGACTCTGGTGCTCACTACCCAGTTATCAGCAGGTCCTTAACTGATTATTACCGTTGCTGAAAAGCTGGTATTAATTGGCCAATTAGTTCCTCTAGTGCTCTGACTGTCCGTGGTACTGTAGGCTTTGTCCTGGCTAATTCAAAACATGGCTGTAACAACTAGGGCCAATGTTCATTTTCACACCCTCAAAAGAGCTTATGTCATTGGCGACTGTTACTGTAGAAAACTGCCATGAGCTACCAAAGAAGCTCAAGTGATATGCAAGATTCCCTTGCACAAAATCCTTCTGCTTAAATGTGCAATAAGGCTTACTCATCCACTCTCAAGTGCTGTATTTCCATACTGCTCTTCTGCGATATAATTCCATATGTTTCCGAGCTGAGTGGTCCTCCTTTAGAAAATCTTCTCTTGGGAGATGTCTATCTGTCTATGTGTGTGTTTGACTGACAGCTGATTGCTAATTTCCCCAGGCATCAAGCTATTAATGGCAAGACGTTGTATGCTGTCATGTATGAGTCTATGACACATCCCTGTGCATCACCAGTAGGCCATGACATAATTATATGTTTGTATTGTATGATCTCGCCCTATGTGTCATACCATACAGAAACCATCCTAAGGTCAGCAACTGATGACCTCAGCCTTGACGTCAATGTGGCATTTGTCCTGTATAGCACGTCCATATAGAAGACCAAAGCAAGGCCTGATTGTTGGTTCCCCCCCATAGGAGCAGCACAAAGAGGTGCGTTCTCTTATGTTTGCAAACAACAGGTCTCTATAGTGTCAGTCATTCTCCTCTCTATAGCAAGTGTATAGTGCCAGGAGTCTCAGTGAACAGTATTAACATCTTAAACTTCCACACAGAGTGGCTCTGGCTTGTCTCTCGCTCCACGCCAATGCCTACTGCTCTTTCACTGCCAACATCCACTGATCTGCGTTGACCGCGATGGGGGGCGATGAAGCCGTTAATTTTCAATGGAGGGAAGCGAAGTGGGTGATGGGACTGTAGGGAGATACGAGCATGGGCGAGGGAGCGGATACAATTTGGGGAAAGCTGAACTTTATGGAAATACTCGGTGATATTGCGGCGCGATTTACCAATCCAAGCTCACTACAGCTTTCAGCCCCTACTGGATTGGCTGTTGATACCTACCACTATCTTGCATGCTTGCTAGCTTGCTATCACCCACATGATTGCGACGCTAGCGTGGTTATCCAAATTATCTCGGATAATGGTAACTAAGCCTGTTAGCTGAGGGCTCAAACAGTTCTGTTACTTCGCCTCATTCTAACAAGATACGTTCCACTGAGGATAACTCTCTCTACCATTCCCTCTCTCTCTCTGTCTCTCTCTCTTTATCTATCTCTCTCAGAAGAGAGGGATCTTCCTGAGCCATTAACCAGTACTTTTACCATTACCTCCCGCGCTGAGGTGGGTTTACCATTTCCTTCCTTCGCTACGCTACTTAGCGACAGCAGTCTCACTCTTACCACCTCTCGTCTTCTCCATGTTAATGTGCTCTCTCTTACCCTCTTTCCACCTTTGGACACTTTCTTTCCTTTTACCAAGCCTGTAGATGACCATTACACTGTATGTGGAAATGCATATTTAGCTGGCTCTGGAGTGTATGCTTATTCAAGGTCATATGCAGCCCAGTTTTTGACATGGAACATTTGCCCTCTGCCGTATGTTCCTCCAGTTGTGCCAGAGAAATTAGGGATCATTGGGAGTGAAAACCTTCAGTCTGGGGAATCACTCATGCTGTGTGTGTTTTATTTCTTCATATTATGTCTATTTTTCTGATAATCTACCCAAGAAAGGGCAAAACATTTCCCATATTAATATATTTAGCCTTAGAAATAAGGTTTATGAAATCAATAACTTGCTAAAATCAGATAACATTCATACAGTGCCTTCAGAAAGTATTCACACTTTTTCCACATTTTGTTGTTACAGCCTGAATTTAAAATTCATTTAAATGTAGATGTTTTTTATCACTGGCCTACACAAACAATACCCCATAATGTCAATGTGGAATTATGTTTTTTTCAATTTGACAAATTCATAACATTGAATATCCCTTTGAGCATGGTCAAGTTATTAATTAGGATGACGAATCAATACACTCAGTCACTGCAAAGATACAGGTGTCCTTCTTAACTCAGTTGCTGGAGAGTAAGAAAACCTCTCAGGGATTACACCATGAGGCCAATGGTGACTTTAAAACAGTTACAAAATGTAATGTCTGTGATAGGAGAAAACTGAGGATGGATCAACAACATTGTAGTTACTCCACAATACTAACCTAATTGACAGAGTGAAAAGAAAGAAAGAAAGACTGTACAGAAAGACTATGTAGTATTGTTATGTGATTGCTTTATATAAAAGTGCCAAGTAGGTCAAATTTGTATGTAAAACATGCTTAAAGTTTGCAATAAGGCACTAAAGTAAGACTGATAAATGTACTTTATGTCCTGAATACAAAGCATTATATTTGGGGCAAATACAACACAACACATCACTGAGTACCACTCTTCATATTTTCAAGCATGGTGATGGCTGCATCATGTTATGGGTATGCTTGTCATTGGCAATTTTAGGATAAAAATAAATGGAATAGAGGTAAGCACAGGCAACATCCTAGTGGAAAACCTGGTTCAGTCTGATTTCCAACAGACACTGGGAGATGAATTCACCTTTCAGCAGGACAAAAACCTAAACACAAGGTCAAATATACACTGGAATATTCCTGAGTGGCCTAGTTTTAGTTTTGAATTATATCTGTCCTTGAGCTGTTCTTGTCTATTAATGTTCTGTATTATCTCATGTTTCATGTTTTGTGTGGACCCCAGGAAGAGTATCTGCTGTTTTTGCAACAGCTAATGGGGATCTTAATAAAATACCAAATACCCAAGTCTATGGCAAGACTTGAAATGGCTGTCTAGCAATGATCAACAACCAAGTTGACAGAGCTTGGGGAATTTTGTTTTGTAATATTGTACAATCCAGGTGTGCAAAGCTCTTAGAGACTCAGGGGTGTGAATACTTATGTAAATTAGATATAGCTGTATTTCATTTTCAATACATTTGATAACCTTTCTAAAATCATGTTTTCACTAATGTCATTATGTGTTTAGATGGGTGAGTAGCAACAATATATTGAACCCATTTTGAATTCAGGCTGTAACACAACAAAATGTGGATTAAGTCGAGGGGTATGAATACTTTCTGAAGGCATCTCTGAGACTCACTTAGATAATTCATTTTAATGATACAGCCGTAGCAATACAGGGATATAATATCTACAGAAGAGACAGGAATAAGGCGGAGGGTGTTGCTGTATATTTTCAGAGCCATATTCCTGTAAAGCTTATAGGATCTCATGTCTAATGCTGTTGAAGTGTTGTGGTTGCACGTTCACCTGCCTTATCTAAAGCCTCTTATTTTGGGGTGCTGCTATAGGGCCACCAAATGCTAACATTCATTATCTGGATGTGTGTGATGTTAACAAAACGGTCAATTGTTTTTTAGAGGTCCTGAATATAGACTGGTTTCCATGTAGCTGTCACTACAGGAACTATATCATCCAGATGTATTGATCACAATTTTATCAATGCTACAGAACTCTGCTCTAAAGCTGCAATTCAACCATGAAGGCCTGGTTCACACAGTTTCCTCTGAACAGCTGATGTTGAGATGTGTCTGTTACTTGAACTCTGTGAAGCATTTATTTGGACTGCAATTTCTGAGGCTGGTAACTCTAATGAACGTATCCTCTGCAGCAGAGGTAACTCTGGGTCTTCCTTTCCTGTGGCGGTCCTCATGAGAGCCAGTTTCTTCATAGTGCTTGATGGTTTTTCGACTGCACTTGAAGAAACTTTCAAAGGTCTTTAAATGTTCTGTATTGACTGACAGCAGTCTAAGGCACTTCATCTCAGTGCTTGAGGCGTCACTACAGACACCCTGGTTTGATTCCAGGCTCTATCACAACCGGCCGTGATTGGGAGTCCCATAGAGCGGCACACAATTGGCCCAGCGTTGTCCGGGTTTGGCCGGTGTAGGCCGTAATTGTAAATAAGAATTTGTTCTTAACCGACTTGCCTAGTTAAATAAAGGTTAATAAAAATAAAAAAAACACTGTTGAACACTTTTTTGGTTACTACATGATTCCATATGTGTTATTTCATAGTTTTGATGTCTTCACTATTTTTCTATAATGTAGGAAATAGTTAAAATAAAGAAAAACCATTGAATGAGTTGGTGTTCTAAAACTTTTGACTGGTAGTGTATATAAGGTCCCATAGTTGACAGGGCATGTCAGAACAAAAACCAAGTCATGTGGTCGAAAGAATTATCCCTAGAGCTCCAAGACAGGATTGGGTTGAAGCACAGGTCTGGGGAAGGGTACCAAACAATTTCTGCAGCATTGAAGGTCCCCAAGAACACAGTGACCTCCATCATTCTGAAATGGAAGAAGTTTGGAACCACCAAGACTCTTCCTAGAGCTGGCTGCCCGGCCAAACTGAGCAATCAGGGGAGAAGGGCCTTGGTCAGGGAGGTGACCAAGAACCCGATGGTCACTCTGACAGAGCTCCAGAGTTCCTCTGTGGAGAACCTTCCAGAAGGACAACCATCTCTGCAGCACTCCACCAATCAGGCCTTTATGGTAGAGTTTCCAGACGGAAGCCACTCCTCAGTAAAAGGCACAACAGCCTGCTTGGAATTTGCCAAGAGGCACCTAAAGGACTCTGACGATGAGAAACAAGATTCGCTGGTCTGATGTTACCAAGATTGAACTCTTTGGCATGAATACCAAGCGTCTAGTCTGGAGGAAACCTGGCACCATCCCTAAGGTGAAGCATGGTGGTGGCAGCATCATACTGTGGGGATGTTTTTCAGGGGCAGGGACTTGGAGACTAGTCAGGATTGAGGGAAAGATGAACTGAGCAAAGTACAGAGAGATCCTTGATGAAAACCTGCTTCAGAGCACTCAGGACCTCCAACTGGGGGCGAAGATTCACCTTCCAACAGGACAGTGATCCTGAGTACACAGCCAAGACAACGCAGGAGTGGTTTCGGGACAAGTCTCTGAATGTCCTTGATTGGCCCAGCCAGAGCCCAGACTTGAACCCGATCTATCATCTCTGGAGAGACCTGATAATAGCTGTGCAGTGACGCTCCCCATCCAACCTGACAGAGCTTGAGAGGATTTGCAGAGAAGAATGAAACTCACCAAATACAGGTGTGCCAAGCTTGTAGCGTCATACCCAAAAAGACTCAAGGCGGTAATCGCTGCCAAAGGTTTTTTGGTTTTTATTTGTAAAAATTTGCAAAAATTTCAATTTAGTGTATTGTGTGAAGATTGATGAGGAAAAAATATAATTTAATACATTTTAGAATAAGGCTGTAACGTAACAAAATGTGGAAACTTTGCGAATGCACTGTATATCATGCATGTATAGAGCAGCAGTCATTCATTATTGTGTTTATTTTAGTCTCGGTCTATGCAGTATTTATGTGGAACCCCCACTAGGTGAGATCGTCTGGAGCCTCCATAACCCTCCATCACCCCACTCACTGACCCTAAGCCTAACCCATGTAATCTGATTACTAGGGCCGGTACGATACCAGTATCGCAAATATTTTTTTCCCATATCAAATTTAAAACAAGAAATAGACCAAAGTCTTTGGTCCTTTAAAAACCTTCTATGTAAAATTGTGTGCTGTAGTTTGGAAAATAAATGCATGTGACTCTGGATGACAACTCAATAATGTTTGTTTCCAATATTTGGGCTGTTTTCCTAAATAGGTTCAATCTGCTTTGTGTTTTGTTTCCTTGCCACAATACTAATGAGTATTGCGATACTGGTATCATCCTGCCCTACTGATTACCCCCTGACCCAAATGAACCAGTCCCACTAGTCTGCTTTGGGGTATTGTGTGTAGATTGATGAGGGCAAAAAACGATTTAATCCATTTTAGAAATAGGCTGTAACGTAACAAAATACGGAAAAATTCAAGTGGTCTGAATACTTTCCGAATGCACTGTATGTATGCTGATGATTCAACCCTATATGCGTCAGCAACCACAGCAACCACAGCTACCCTTAACAAAGAGTTGCAGTCAGATTTATAATGGGTGGCCAGTAATAAACTATTCCTGAACGTCTCTAAAACTAAGAGCGTTGTATTTGGTACAAATCGTTCCCTAAGTTCTAGACCTCAGCTGAATGTGATAATGAATAATGTGGCTGTTGAGCAAGTTGAGGAGACTAAAAGTATTGGTTTTACTTTGGATTGTTAACTGTCATGGTCAAAACATTTTGATCCAATGGTTGTAAAGATGGGGAGTGTTATGTCCATAATAAAGAGATGCTCTGAATAATTGACACCATACTTCACAAAGCAAGTCCTGCAGGCTCTAGTTGTATCTTATCTTGATTATTGTCCAGTCATATGGTCAAGTGCTGCAAAGAAAGACCTAGTTAAGTTGCAGCTGGCCCAGAACAGAGTGGCATTTCTTGCTGTTCATTGTAATCAGAGGGCTAGTATTAATACTATGCATGCCAGTCTCTCTTGGCTAAAAGTAGACGAGAGACTGACTGCATCACTTCTTCTTTTTATAAGAAACACTGTTTGCATAGTCAACCTACACACTGCTCTGACACACCCACCAGACATCCCACCAGGGGTCTTTTCACAGTCCCCAAATTCAGAACAAATTCATGAAATTATACAGTATTATACAGAGCCATGATTGCATGGAACTCCCTTCCATCTCAGATTGCTCAAGTGAACAGCAAACCTGGTTTAAAAAAAAACTGATAAATAAACACTTCACGGCACAATGCCACTCCCCTATTTGACCTAGATATTTTGTGTGTATATACTGATATGTAGGCTATGTGTGATGTTTTAAATGTATGTACTGTAGTCTCTTGTCTAATAATGTTCTGTATTATGTCATGTTTTGTGTGACCCCAGGAAGAGTAGCTGCTGCTTTCACAACAGCTAATGGGGATCCTAATAAAATACCAATAAAAATACCCAAAAAGTAGTTAGCCTGTATGAAGAGTTGAGGTTGGGCTGACAGAAATCATAAAAAAACCTGCTTCATTAGATGTCAGAGGTTTCTTTTGTGGCAGCTACAGTGAGTTCCCCTTTCATACTGGGATTTAAGATGTATTAGCAGGAGTGTTACCTGCCTTTTAGCATGCTAACGCTATTTCCCCTGGTGGATAGCTCTCTGTGGAGGGATGCTTAGCCTGCTGACCTCAATCCACAGCGTGCAAAGACACACACACACACACAGCGTGCAGACACACACACACACACAGCGTGCAAAGACACACACACACACACAGCGTGCAAAGACACACACACACAGCGTGAAAAGACACACACACACACACACACAGCACGTGTGATACGAACACACAGGCACACAGTGCACACATGGATGATCAAACACACGTATGATCAAACGCGCTGACACGTGACCACAAACACAGTGCAAACACACATGCACACAGCGCACACAAGAACGTGATACATGCACACACGCAAAACACGCACAAGCACATGCTGACAAATGAGCACACATATTGCATACACGTATTTTGGGGTTTACAATATATATACTGATCTTTACACAATTAATTCTAAACTATACACACAGTCTGCTTTTGTCTGTCTGTCCGTGATGTGGTGTAGTTTTCCTTCTCAGGCGGCTGACACGTAACATGGTCCCAGTCCAATTTGTTGTGGATGCCCCCAGCTGCTTCCCACAAATGGCTCCCAGGCAGGGCCTGTGTACAGGGCTGGCATCTGAATGACAGTTTGGCTGCAGGGTCTTCAACACCGCTACAGATAGCCTACCATGCCAGCCCCACCCCTTCCAGTTGTGTCAGTATCACTCTCCTACCCTGTCTATCTTTCCCCAGGTTTAATTCAGCCTGATCAATTCATCTGACATTGGCACACACACAGGAGCAGGCAAGCACACACAAACCACATCCAGCTGTTCAGGAGTTCAGGAGGGATAATGCAGTGTGTAGGAGATGTTGGATTGAGTTGACTGGGAGACTAGCGGGACTGGTTCATTTGGGTCAGGGGGTAATCAGTAGCGTAGGACGATACCAGTATCGCGATACTCGTTAGTATTGTGGCAAGGAAACAAAACATGAAGCAGATTTAACTTCTTTAGGAAAGCAACCCTAATATTGGAAACTAACATGATTATGATGTCATCCAGAGTCACATGCATTTATTTTCCAAACTACAGCACACTATTTTACATGGAAGGTTTTTAAAGGACCAAAGACTTTGTTCTGTTTCGTGTTTTAATTTTTGCCATGGAAAGAAATATTGCGATACTGGTATCGTCCCGGATCTAGTAATCAGATTACATGGGTTAAGGTTATGGTCAGTAAATGGGGTAATGGAGGGGTTATGGAGGCTCCAGACGACCTCGGGTTCAGGGAATAATGGTCTCAACCAGTGGGGGTTCCACATAAATACTGCATAGACCGAGACTAAAATAAACGCAATGCAGAATGACTGATTGACTGCTGCTCTATGACATCAATACATGCATGATATATAGAGGAGGTTATATGATATATAGAGGAGGTTATATGATATATAGAGGAGGTTATATGATATATAGAGGAGGTTATGATATATAGAGGAGGTTATATGATATATAGAGGAGGTTATATGATATATAGAGGAGGTTATATGATATATAGAGGAGATTCTATGATATATAGAGGAGATTATATGATATATAGAGGGCATTATTTCTGCTGCTATGTCAAGTTAAGATTCTGCCTTCTCTGTCATTAAGGGTAAGATTTATGCTGGGCTCTAGAGCCATGTGCACTGGTTTTGATGGCTCTGATTAAACATAATAATCATTACACAGGTGCACATTGTGCTGGGGACAATAAAAGGCCACTCTAAAATATGCAGTTTTGTCAAACAACAAAATGCCACAGATGTCAAGTTGAGGGAGCATGCATTTGGCATGCTGACTGCAGGAATGTCCACCAAAGCTGTTGGCATGCTGACTGCAGGAATGTCCACCAAAGCTGTTGGCATGCTGACTGCAGGAATGTCCACCAGAGCTGTTGGCATGCTGACTGCAGGAATGTCCACCAGAGCTGTTGGCATGCTGACTGCAGGAATGTCCACCAGAGCTGTTGGCATGCTGACTGCAGGAATGTCCACCAAAGCTGTTGCCAGAGAATTTTATGTTAATTTATCTACCATAAGCCGCCTCCAACGTAGATAAACCGGCATCACAACTGCCATCACTTCATGTTTCAGCATGATAATGCACAGCCCCATCTGTACACAATCCCTGGAAGCTGTAAATGTCCCAGTTCTTCCATGGCCTGCATACCCAACAGACATGTCACCCATTGAGCATGTTTGGGATGCTCTATCCAGCAACTTCGCACATTGAAGAGGAGTGGGACAGCTTTCCACAGGTCACAATCAACAGCCTGATCAACACTAGATACTGACTGGTTTTCTAATCAACGCCCCTACCTTTTTTTAAGTCAAAATTTTTAAGATGTCTGTGACCAACAGAATATCTGTATTCCCAGTCATGTAAAATCCATATATTAAGGCCTAATGAATTTATTTAAATTGACTGATTTCCTTGTATGAACTGTAACTCGGTAACATCTTTGGAATTGTTGCATGTTGCGTTTTATATGTTTGTTCAGCATATATTAATCTGATTGCTCAGCTAGATATAACCTGTTTTACCTGTCTCTAGTTATAGATAAAGAAGGTATCCTACAGCTACGCTTGCTAGCCCTTAGTGTGTACACACTCTTATCTTGTCTGTAGATCATGGGGGTGATGTACAGCAAGTCTGATATGATAGTTCAATCTTCTCTCTCTCTCTCTCTCCCCCCACCCTACCTCCCACTCTCACTTTATCTCCTCCCTCTCTCTCTGTATAGATAATGAAGGAGGTGTGTCGAGCTCTGGGGAACGCAGCAGCTGATGACAGTAAGCTGTTGCTGCTCAGTGCTGTCGGGAATATCTTCTGCAGTGGCCTGGACCCGTCCTACCTGATAGGACGCCTCTCCACAGATCGCAGGAAAGAGAGCAGCCGTATTGCTGACGCTGTACGGTAGGAGAGGAAAATAGGCTTTAGCTACACACACACACACACACACACACACACAGAAATAACACGATTGCCATTATCCACCTAAAGACGGCTACAGCGAGAACAGGGAACACAGCACACATACACATGCACACACGCGTACACACTTACCTAGATATCTCTTACCATTAGAATGCATTGACTTGACCAAGGTAAATTATCTTAGCACACTGGAAGATCATTTTGCTTATTTTAACCTTTAAAAGGCTTCATACAAGTGGGGTAAGATTAATGATCTTATTTCAAGATATTTGATCTTAATAAGACGTCTTACCAAGATAAATGATCTTAGTGCACTGGCAGATAATTTTGCATACTATAAACTAAGAAAGGCTGCTGGCCCTGATTCGCCTAAAGCAGGATAAGAACGAATAACAACAGAAACACACTCATATTATACTGTATAGTTTATACTCAATGTTTTGTGTCTCCTCTCCCAGGGACTTTGTGCTGGCTTTTATCCACTTTAAGAAGCCTATCGTGGTGGCCATCAACGGGCCTGCCCTGGGCCTGGGGGCCTCTATCCTGCCCCTATGTGACGTGGTGTGGGCCAGTGAGCGGGCCTGGTTCCAAACACCCTGTGCCGCTCTCCGCCTCACCCCTTCCGGCTGCTCCTCCTACACCTTCCCCCAGATCCTGGGAGTGGCTCTGGTGAGTCTTGTTGCCTGGTCCCGTGTGCAGGTTTTTGTTCTAGCCCTGCAGTAAAACACAATTCAGCTAATTATTCAATGTTTTACATCTACATTACCTTGTCTTCCTCCCTGTCTCCGCTTCTCACCCTGACAGACCAATGAGATGCTGTTCTGTGGGAGGAAGCTCACGGCACAGGAAGCTTGCAGCCGGGGCCTGGTGTCACAGGTCTTCTGGCCAACCACATTCAACCAGGAAGTGATGCTGCGCGTGAAGGAGATGGCCACCTGCAGTGCTATGGTAGGCTTTTCTGACATAGAGATAGTCATGTAGAGCTGGCATTCTATATCCCAGGCCTTGCGAAAGGAGCCTTCCAGGAGCATTGGTCTGTAAATTGAATAAAACTCTTAGATAATATTATCTAACCACAAATAAGTATTGAACACGCCACCATTTTTCTCAGTAAATATATTTACAAAGGTGCTATTGACATGAAATTTTCACCAGATGTTGGTAACAACCCAAGTAATCCATACATACAGAAGAAACCGAAACAAATAAGTTCAGAAATTAAGTTATGTGTAATAATGGGAAATGACACAGGGAAAAAGTATTGAACACACTTACTGATATTTATTTAATACTTTGTACAAAAGCCTTTGTTGGTAATGACAGCTTCAAGACGCCTCCTGTATGGAGAAACTAGTCGCATGCATTGCTCTGGTGTGATTTTGGCCCATTCTTCCACACAAACAGTCTTCAAATCTTGAAGGTTCCGTGGGCCTCTTCTATGAATCTTGATCTTCAGTTCTTTCCATAGATTTTCAATGGGATTTAAGTCAGGTGATTGGCTGGGCCATTCTAGCAGCTTTATTTTCTTTCTTTGAAACCAATTGAGAGTTTCCTTGGCTGTGTGTTTGGGATCATTGTCTTGCTGAAATGTCCACCCTCGTTTCATCTTCATCATCCTGGTAGATGGCAGCAGATTTTTGTCAAGAATGTCTCGGTAAATTTGCCCATTCATCCTTCCTTCAATTATGTGAAGTTTGCCAGTACCATTTGCTGAAAAGCAGCCCCACACCATGATGTTCCCACCTCCAAACTTCACTGTTGGTATGGTGTTTTTAGGGTGATGTGCAGTGCCATTTCTCCTCCAAACATGGTGTGTATTATGACATCCAAACAGTTCAATTTTGCTCTCATCTGATCACACTATATTCTCCCAGTATTTCACTGGCTTTTCCAAATGTTGTGCAGCAAACTTGAAACGAGCTTCAACATGCTTTTTTTTCAGCAATGGAGTCTTGCGTGGTGAGCGTGCATACAGGCCATGGCGGTGGAGTGCATTACTTACTGTTTTCTTTGAGACAACAGTACCTGCTAGTTGCAGGTCTTTTTGAAGCTCTCCACAAGTGGTCCTTGGCTCTTGGACAACTCTTCTGATTATTCTTTTCACTCCTCTGTCAGAAATCTTGCGAGGAGCACCTGGTCGAGGCACATTTATGGTGAAATGATTGTCTTTCCACTTCGGTATTATGGCCCCAACAGTGCTCACTGGAACATTCAGAAGCTTAGAAATGCGCCTATAACCAATGTCATCATTATGTTTTGCAACAATTAGGTTGCGAAGGTCTTGAGACAGCTCTTTGCTTTTACCCATCATGAGATGTGTCTTGTGTGACACCTTGGCAATGAGACCTTTTTGTAGGCCATCAGTTGGGACTGAACCAGCTGATATTAATTTGCACTGACAGGGGGCTGGATTGCTTTTTAATTACTGATAGTTTTCAGCTGTTGTCTTGGCTTTCCATGCCTTTTTGCACCTCCCTTTCTTCATGTGTTCAATACTTTTTCCCTGTGTCATTTCACATTATTACACATAACTTAATTTCTGAACTTATTTGTTTTGGTTTCTTTGTATGTATGGATTACTTGGGTTGTTACCAACATCTAGTGAAAATGTCATGTCAATAGCGCCTTTGGAAATATATTTACTGGGAAAAATGGTGACTTGTTCAATACTTATTTCACCGGCTGTATATACAGTTGAAGTCGGAAGTTTACATACACCTTAGCCAAATACAAAAAATCATTTTTTCACAATTCCTGACATTTAATCCTAGTAAAAATTCCCTGTCTTGGGTCAGTTAGGATCACCACTTTATTTTAAGAATGTGAAATGTCAGAATAATAGTAGACAGAATTATTTATTTCAGCTTTTATTTCTTTCATTATATTCCCAGTGGGTCAGAAGTTTACACACACTCAATTAGTAATTGGTAGAATTGCCTTTAAATTGTTTAACATGGGTCAAACGTTTGGGTGAATTTTGGCCCATTCCTCTTGACTGGTGTAACTGAGTCAGGTTTTTAGGCCTCCTTGCTTGCACACACTTTTTCAGTTCTGCCCACAAATGTTCTATAGGATTGAGGTCAGGGCTTTGTGATGGCCACTCCAATACCTTGACTTTGTTGTCCTTAAGCCATTTTGCCACAACTTTGGAAGTATGCTTGGGGTCATTGTCCATTTGGAAGACCCATTTGCGACCAAGCTTTAACTTCCTGACTGATGTCTTAAGATGTTGCTTCAATATATCCACATAATTTTCCTTCCTCATAATGCCATCTATTTTGTGAAGTGCACCAGTCCCTCCTGCAGCAAAGCACCCCCACAACATGATGCTGCCACCCCCGTGCTTCACGGTTGGGATGGTGTTCTTCGGCTTGCAAGCCTCCCCCTTTTTCCTCCAAACATAATGATGGTCATTATGGCCAAACAGTTCTATTTTTGTTTCATCAGACCAGAGGACATTTCTCCAAAAAGTACGATCTTTGTCCCCATGTGCAGTTGCAAACCGTAGTCTGGCTTTTCTATGGCGGTTTTGGAGCAGTGGCTTCTTCCATGCTGAGCACCCTTTCAGGTTATGTCGATATAGGACTCGTTTTACTGTGGATATAGATACTTTTGTACCTTTTTCCTCCAGCATCTTCCCAAGTTCCTTTGCTGTTGTTCTGGGATCGATTTGCACTTTTTGCACCTTAGTACGTTCATCTCTAGGAGACAGAACGCGTCTCCTTCCTGAGCGGTATGGCGGCTGCGTGGTCCCATGGTGTTTATACTCGCGTACTATTGTCTGTACAGATGAACGTGATACCTTCAGGCGTTTGGAAATTGCTCCCAAGGATGAACCAGACTTGTGGAGGTCTACAATGTTTTTTCTGAGGTCTTGGCTGATGTCTTGTGATTTTCCCATGATGTCGAGCAAAGAGTCACTGAGTTTGAAGGTAGGCCTTGAAATACATCCACAGGTACTCCTCCAATTGACTCAAATGATCTCAATTAGCCTATCAGAAGCTTCTAAAGCCATGACATCATTTTCTGGAATTTTTCAAGCTGTTTAAAGGCACAGTCAACTTAGTGTATGTAAACTTCTGACCCACTGGAATTGTGATATAGTGAATTACAAGTGAAATAAACTGTCTATAAACAATTGATGAAAGAATTACGTGTGTCATGCACAAAATAGATGTCATAACCGACCTTCCATGAGTGTGAAAAGCTGTCCTCAAGGCTACTTTGAAGAATCTCAAATATAAAATATATTTTGATTTGTTTAACTTTGTTCTTTACTACATGATTCCATATGTGTTATGTCATAGTTTTGATGTCTTCACTTTTATTCTACAATGTAAAAAATAGTGCAAATAAAGAAAAACCCTTGAATGAGTCATATTCCAAACCTTTGGAATATTCCAAACAGTGTGTGTGTGTGTGTGTGTGTGTGTGTGTGTGTGTGTGTGTGTGTGTGTGTGTGTGTGTGTGTGTGTGTGTGTGTGTGTGTGTGTGTGTGTGTGTGTGTGTGTGTGTGTGTGTGTGTGTGTGTGTGTGTGTGTGTGTGTGTGTGTGTGGGCATATGGGGGCATATGGGGGCATATGGGTTCTGTAACTAATACAGTACAATGCTGCCAGATCAAGGGTGTGAAAATGAAGGACCTAGATCTATGAAGCAGGCCACCTCTTACTCTCTGTTTGTCCCTGTGTGTGGAAGGTTCTGGAAGAGTCTAAATGCCTGGTGCGGAGCGTCCTGAAGTCGGTCCTGGAGGAGGTGAACGAGAAAGAGTGTCAGATGCTGAAACAGCTGTGGTGCTCCACCAAGGGACTGGAGGCACTCTTCAGCTATCTGCAGAACAAGGTGTATGATAACTGACCTCTGACCTCTCACCTCCACACACCTGCAGAACTGGGCCACGAGATCTGGTCTTCAGTTACCTACTGAGCAACATCCCTGAAGATATAGGGCTTTGGTCTTCATTTATCAACAGTCTTTAACAACCAGCAGAGCGCAGTTTGCCAGTCTCCGAGGCCTTAGCTCCGCTCGTCAACATCTGGGCCTGCATGACACTGTAAGAGGCTCTTCAGGAAATGGAAGTACAGTGCCAGAATGTTGTGTGAGTGCTAGAGGCAAAAGAGCTCATCTGTTGGCTAATATCAATAATTTATTTGAAAATGTATTTAGATTTTATCCTAAATGCAAAGAAGTATACCAAGTGTATATATTTTCCGTTAGTCTGCTGTTTATGTTTTTTTGTATCTTGCTTTAGACTTTCTGTTTTTAGGTGATGGGTCCACCTGGGCTCTGAGGTGTAGCCAAAATCAAAGCTATGCTTGAGGTCAGAGTGGAACACATATCTTGTCACCTTACATTCCATCCTCTCTTTATGGACAGAGTTGGACAACGCAGTAACCCTGGCCAAAGATGTAAAGAATAATTGAAGTGAAACCTGTGTATTGAATTAAGTGTGGTGTTATATGAGTGCCACTGCGGAAGAGTTGGAGGTAAATGCTCAATGATATACATCCATAAGTGGGAAGTCACTGTGAATGGGCAGTGTTGACTGTGAACACTTTCTGGATTTATATAGACCGTTTTGTGATGCTCTCTTGGAAGTGTTTACTCAATTGCTTGTATTTGGTTTGTCACTAAGGCTGTGTTTGACCTTTGATTGATTGTGGATGTGTAGAAGGGCTCTCTTTTGAAAAACGACCAGCACTCCCATAGAGAACCAGAATGGTCTGATTGCGTCTTTTCATTAGAATGTGGACACAGTCGATAGATCGTCAAGAGACCGAGGAAAGAGAGAGAGAGAGAGAATGAGAGAAAGAGGGTGAGACATCTATCATCATCATCATTACATCAGCAGCAACATGTGCACCGTCATCATCATCATCATCATCAAGGTACATATATATATAACAGTGCAAAGGTGTAGCAGGGGTGGTTCGCTAAACTACTCTTCTGTGTTGACTAACCTTGCCTGAGACCTGAAGACTTTCTTTTGGCTCCCAGAACAAATGCCCTGCCATTAGCTCAGTGGGCTACTGCAGTCTTGAATCGCGAAGACGACCAGGGTTCGATTCCCAGTTGATTATAAAGGCATGTATATTACATTGTGAAGAGTGTGGTTATATTTGGACAGATAATTATTTTGATATTACCTTGGAATCGGTTATTAGTGAGACATTGTGTATTTTTGTAAAGCACAGAAAGATTATGTTTTGTTCCAAAGTAATCACTGCACTTTTCGTCTGTTGGCTGTCTGTGTTATGAAGGTGTATTAGTAGTGCAGCTAAAGCAGATAATACCTGCATGTGATGATGGCTTCAGGAAATGGGAAATATATATATATATATATAAATGTATGTATGGATATCTATTTTTGGTTTACCCAATAATGAACTGTAGTTTTGTGGAAATTGTTTTGTATAATTCAGGAAATTGTCAATTTTTGCAGTTGTACACATATATGACCCATGTAGCTGTTATATTGTGTAACTAGCTATATGCATGTACAATATTGTAGATACATGTGTTGCCTGTCAAAATACTTATCATTTCAGGGTATGTTTTGTATTGCTATAGTAAGCAATGTTAGAAGTCTTGCACGATTATTATTTGTATTTATTTAAAGTTAGTGCTCCAGCTCCACTTGGCGCGGCAGTGTCACAATGTTTCCCTTCCCCCCTGAGGCACCTCTTTCCCTCTTATCTTCTGTTCCAGATTTTCTCAGTAAATGGCTTTTTTCCCCGAGATCTGCCCTGTGTGATAAGTGACACAACAAACACACACACACAAAAATGGTTACATGTAGCATAATTCTTTTTTAAAGGCTGTTGATATCCACTTTATGCTAAACTTTGAAACATTTTAAAGTAATATTGCTATAAATAGCTCTGACAAATCAAAGCTCTATCAATTTCTAATCAACCTTTCCCAATTATATTTGAGTAATAACAATTTCCCTAATTGATTTGTTTGCGTGTTGATCAGTTTATTGCTAAAGTATAATGTAAGATTAAATGTATGATATATAGTCAAGATTTGAGTTTTGCCTGTACCTCTCCCCAACCTGGTCTCATAGCATTTTGTATTATTCTGTACGTAAAGTCATACACTCTGTTTAGTATAATATGTTACTTTCATTGGCATATATTAATTTGTAGATGTCATCACCCATTTGTATGATATGTTATGAATTAGCAAAACATACAATATGTTAATAATTGCAAAACGTAATATATGTTTCGAATTCTAGCTATTTGGCTACGTGGCTAACATTAGCTAGCTGGCTAGCGTTAGCTGGGGTTAGGGTTAGGGGTTAGTGTTAAGTTTAGGAGTTAGGTTAAAGGGTTAAGGTTAGGGTTTGGATTAGGGGAAGTGTTAGCTAAAAGGGTTAAGGTTAGGAGAAGGGTTAGCTAACATGCTAAGTAGTTGCAAAGTAGCTAAAAAGTAGTAAGTAGATGAAAAGTTGCTAATTAGCTAAAATGCTAAAACTTCACTTTGATGAGACTCGGAACTCGCAACCTTGGGATTGCTAGATGTTCGTGTTATACACCAACCATCTGTTTTATCTAACCATACCAAACATAACATATTATACTAATATGTACCTTTGGCTTACATTTACTATGTTACATATAGTCTGAGACCAGGTTGCTCTACAGTAACACAGTGTTTGATGCATTTAAATAATTTGAAGTAAAATATTTATATTCATAATTATTTTGTTGAGGACTTAGCCTTGAATAATATGACCGGCCCTGTAAGCCATGTGTTTAGGTTTGGTGTGTAAACTGCTATCATCTCCATATTATGTTTCTCGGCATCTTCCAAGCATTTACAAACCTATAGCATGTTGAGTTTCTACTCCTTTCTCTAGTCTAAAATCACACCTCGGGGTGCCTTAGAAGTTGTATCTTTTGTCTGTAGGATGAGGTATCCATACGTTGTGATCATTTGGGGTTGAGCTGCTTTGAATAAACGATGACATTCATTTAAACATGGTGTTTTTGTTGTGTACTTAAGTCATCATGTCCTACTTGCTTTTTGTTTGCTGAATGTGTATAGTATCAATGTCCTTGTTTGGATAAAAGCACACCATTTGGAACAGATAAATATAAACCAAAGTAAAAGTGCATCCATCTGTCCTTAGGCTCATCTCCATCTCCATCTTCATTGAAACACACAACATAAAATAAACATGAATGGGTTGCTTCTCTTTGGCGCTCTCACGTACAACCCTCTTCAGCATTTATTTTTTTCAGTCACTCTGCTTTCCAGAAATGACTGGGGGCCTAATGCTGAAAATGCTTTGAGCCACCCGGACAGGAAGAGGAGGGTGGGGGGGGGGGCTTGTTTGCTCTGAATGAAATATTACAATGTTCCACACAATTACCTAGTGGCATTCATTCAAGATTTAGGCAATACCAACCATGTCTGTGTCTCTGTAGCATTTCATTTTGCATAATTAAGATCTAATGATCACTTAACATTTACAAAGTGCATGGTATTCATAGTGCTAACTGTATAGATGGTCATTGTGGTATGTTTCTCTGGAAGATCCACTGAGCTTATGTCCAGATGCTTCCCCTCGGTGTTCTGACACACAAACACACACACTGGGTGGGAGCCAGACTGTTCGTATGACTGAAGTGCCAGACCAATAACATTCCACCACAGCTGAGAATAGCCCTCAGGTGAGTCAAAACGGCCTGCTTTGAAAAGGCCTTATTTACTGTGATAAATACAGTGGATTGTTCAGGCTGAATGGAAGCTGGATAAGAACCCTCTAAACATCCGTTGGAAGACTTGGGTGAATAAGGCTGTAAGTATGACACTGACACATTTGTATATTAATTAAATGTCCGGTGAGCTTGGAGCTTTCACATCTGTTGACTACCCATATGAAAATAACTTCAAGGCAATTCTGTGTTTTGGTACACTTTTTATTCAATAGGAATCAAGTGTTCATTTATCATTGTCATTCCCCAGACAATTTAAAACAATTATTTTGTTATCTACTTTAAATATGCAATCAACCATGATTGCATGGGGGTGGGGAAGCAGTCCTCGAAACAGACCCCCCCCCCCACCTCCATATGACGATCACTGAGTAGCGAAATGATCACAGGAGCTTTTTTCTCTCCATCATCCACCACTGTCTATGACAATCCACCCCACCCAACACTATTCAACACACATACTGAAACAGACATTATGAGAGACCTCTTGTGGCCAGATGTCCAGGCAGTAAGGTAGGCTTCTCATGGTAAGTCCCCAGTCCTCTAATACCCAGTCCCGGTGCCCCTTCCTGGAGCTCAGTCAGTTCTGCCACTCAGTAGTCCTCCTCCTTAGGGCCGTCTTTCAGCCTCTGTCTCATCTCTTTAGCATGGCGTTTGCTTTTCTCCCTCTTTGCAATTCGCTGTTGATCAGAAAGAGAAACACACACACACATAGTGTAAAACACCATAGTGCTCCCATCAATGAAATATGACAATATGTAGTCATCTGGTGAGGCATCCCTTTTGAATTAAAACCAAATTGCTGGTAGTTCTCACCTCATCCTTCAAACAAGCCCTCATGGCACGGTCCATATCATTGCAATGGCCAAAGAACTTCTTGACATTGTGCTGAGGATGAGACATTAATGGCATGCTTTTGACCGGTAAGAGTGTAGCTATTTTGACTGCTCCCACACATTAGTTCAGAAAAGCTACAGTGTAGAGCAATACTGTAGATATTTTATATGCAGGTCTATGCAAGACATGTTCTTGGACACAGTTGAGTCATTCCACCTCAAAAAGCACAAGAAAGAGGATTTCGACACCAATCATTTCCGATTGTTCCGAAATAGTTTCTGTAGTTAGAAACAGATTAAATTAGCACTCCTGAAACATTACTTTGTTGAAATATAATTTGATCTCTGAGAAATTAAACTTATTGATAGCCCCCTAAGTGGCCATTTTAAATTTATAGGATTCATATAATCTTCAATAAATATATACTGAACAAAAATATAAAGGCAACATGTAAAGTGTTGGTCCCATGTTTTATGAGGTGATATAAAAGATCACAGAAATGTTCCATAATCACAAAAAAGCATATTTTGCATAAATTACATACTGTTAATGAGCATTTCTCCTTTGCCAAGAAAATCCATCCACCTGAAAGGTGTGGAATATCAAGAAGCTGATTAAACAGCATGATCATTACACAGGTGCACCTTGTGCTGGGGACAATAAAAGGCCACCCTAATAAATGTATTTAAATTGAATGATTTCCTTATATGAACTGTAACTCAGTAAAATCGTTGAAATTGTTGCATGTTGCGTTTATATTTTTGTTCAGTATAGTACCTAACATCCGATTTGGACCATAATTCTTCCTAGCAATGAGAAATCCAATAAAACTATCAAAAGCCACACAACGACCCCCCATACCCCACGTCAATCCCACCCCAACAACCAGTATACAGTACTCTATATCTGACAAGTAGTATGGTGCTGCTGCTTGGAGTATTGCTTCTTCGTCCTTTGTAATGTGTTCCCTGTGATGTTTTTTTTCCCGTTAAGCCATTGAAGTCACTTGCATTGTTGACCATAAATGTGTGTGAAAGTACCAGGTTCTCTCACTAGATGCCGCTGTTCCTGCTACTGCCACACCTTTTTATCCATTTTGCTGGCCTCGTGTGTTTATTAAATTGATCACAACATGTTCTTTGCAACATTGGGTAGAAAACCAATATCTTTTGCTCAATATTGAAAATAAATGGTATGGTCATCCTCACAATTCAAACCAGTACTCCATGAAAGCAATTCAGTTTGTCCATCTCATAGGCTTAATTTGTGTCTAGGAAACGGCCCCTCCCGGTGGGATTTTTCACCATTCCTGGCGAACAAGCAAACCATTAGGTTACAGCAGTTCTAATTGTTTAAATGTTATGGTCTCATGTTCTTCAATGGTAAAAGTCCCAAACACACACTGTATAGTGTTTTTGCATTGGTAATGGTATTGGGTTGGGTTTAATGGTAAATGTCACTAATCACATTACCTATAGAGATGTTTTCTAATAATTGTACTGAAAAACATGACTGCCATGCAATGCTCTATAATTGTATTCTTTTATTTGGGTTGTCATACCATTTTAGTCACTTGACGTGTAGGAAACTCTCATATTAAAAGTGTTAATATGAGAATTGCTACATATGACACCCACCTCTCAGAGAGCTGCCATTTGTTGGACTATTCAAGGAGAGTTGGGTTGAAGCAATAGGTTGCTAAACGAGGTACAAACTGAATAGCTTTCATGGAGGACTGGCTTGACCACACTTTTTATTTTCACCATGAGCAAAAGCTATTGGTTTTAAGTTGCAAAGAAACTGTTGTGATCATTTAAAAAAGGTCCACTGCAGTCGTTTTTATATCAATATCAAATCATTTCTGGGTACCAATAAAGTACCTTACTGTGATTTTTTTCAATGAAAAATGGTCAAAAATAAACAAAAATAGCTTCTTCGGAAAGAGACATTTCTCAAGCAAGAATTTAGCTAGGACTGTCTGTGAGTGCTCTGAGGAGGGACGGAAAAACTTTCTTAAAACTCCATCCCACCAAAACCAGCTGAAATATGTAACCTTTACTTTAACTAGGCAAGTCAGGTAAGAACAAATTCTTATTTACAATGACGGCTTACCCCGGCCAAACCTGGACTACGCTGGTCCAATTGTGCTCCGCCCTATGGGACTCCCAATCACAGCCGGATATAAATATCAGGGAGAATTTTCAAACAGCTCTTACACTAAAAGGGCATTATAATTTCTTCCACAATTTCACAGTATTATTCTAACCTCAGTATGGAAATATATATAAAACACAGGAAAATCACATCTTTGACTGCACTGGGCCTTTGATATGAACCACAAGCCAGCAAAATGGATAAAAGGGTGTGGTGGCAGTGGCAGGAACTAGTGGGAAAATCTGGTACTTTCACACAAATGTATGGTAAATAATGCAAGCGACTTCAATAGAAAAGTTCTCTGAAACGGGGAAAAAATCATCACCAGATTCACAGGGAATACAATACAAAGGGTGAAGAAGCAATACTCGAAGCCAAAGCTCCATACTACTTGTAAGACACAGAAAACTGATACTGTATTGTGGATGTTGGGGTGGGATTGGCCTGGGGTGTGGTGGATCTGTGGGTGGCTTTTGACAATTCTTGGATTCCTTATGCCTTACACAATGGTAGGAAGAAGTTTGATCCAAATTGGAAGTTGGGTACTATATTGGTTGAATATTAGGTGAATCCAATCAATTACCTTAATTTCTCAGATCATATTACATTTCAACAAAATAATGTTTCAGGAACGCTAATCTTATCTGGTTCTGACTATAGAAACGATTTCCGAACAATCTAAGATGATGGGTGTCGTGGCTTGCTGAAATGACATGGAATGACACCGTCTATGGCTCTCAAGTAAGTATACAATATCTTACCTCCGTGTGGCACTGCTTCAGCAGATTTATCAGTATGTTGCACTCGTTCGTGTGAAGGTGAGGCGACAGATCAGGGTGCATTCTGAGTTAAAGGCTTAACACTCCAACAATACTGGAAAGACAAACAAACGATAACAACCATGTTTGTGACTACAATGCATGCTTAAAATTACTATTTGGGTTTCTGTAATGAGTGTCTACACAGGTCGGCAGGTTATTTATTTAACTAAGCAAGTCAGTTAAGAACAAATTCTTATTTACAATGACGGCCAAACCCGGACTAGGCTGGGCCAATTAAAACTAATACAAGCCTAGGTAAAGACATGGATAGTATTGCCTGTGTGGGTGTAGGACAGCCCATCCTTTCATCCTGATGAATCTCAATGCTGTAATTGACAAAAAGTGATTTCAGCCTCTACTGTAACAAGTAGGCTAGCAGTTGGCAGCGTTGTTCTTAAAAGTCATAAAGTTGTGGTTATTTAGAGTTGGACTTCGTTACATATTCAGAGTCAGGTTGAAATAGACTCAAATGTGTATCCAGCAAAGGGGCCAAGGAAACACAAATTGTTAATTGCTAACTAGTTAGTTACTGAATGTTCTATCTACAGTACAACTCACACACTGGTTGCTAGTCCTAGCTAACGTACCAACATAGACTGGAACGACCTTAAAAGCTGTGGATAAAATAAGGTAGCTTAATTGAATAAATATATTACCAGTTCAGTTGGGATATCATTGAGATATCTATCTTCCAGGAATATAGTATCTCGTTGATAGCAAGACTGCGAAATGTAGCTAGCTGCCAATGGCTAGAAGCGAGGTATAAAACTTTAGTTTGAGGACAAATGCAAGGTTCTTTCAACCCCTTGTTTTAACTCCTATTACTGCCAGGTTACTGTCGATGTATTTACATCTAGCTAGTTACTGTACTAATTTAAAAAAATGTGTTTAACAATTCAGACATAGCATTCAATTGTAACCCTAGTTATGTATTTGATAAAGGGAGGACATTCTGGTAGCATGCTAGCCAGCTACACTTCTCTCAACCTTGCGTAACAGCAAAGAAAATACACTCTGTGGAAAATGATAACCTGATTGACATTACAGTAGCAAATCAACACCTACACCCGTTGGATGGTGGTCCAATCACATTAATTGTTGATCACATGTGGGCGGGACCTACTTCAACGTGCACACAGCACGACTGGAACGTAAAACACATTTTATTTACGTATCTCAACGTCGATTGTAGTATTAACGCGTCATAGCTACATCATCCCACCGTCATATGTCAGTCATGTTAAGCACAGTTTTTTTTTTTTTAATATTTTTTTTATTGCAGGAAAAATAAATTGAACTTGTAATACAAAATCATTTAGTTACAGAACATATTTTCATAAGGAGTAAAACATTAAAATAAATAAACAAACAAACAGATAAATACACATCAGCCAATGAATAGAGAAGTGGAACAAATATCATATAAGTAACCAATAATGTGTATATAAAAAAAAAAAAAAAAAAAAAAAAAAACGGCCAGAGTATCAGACAGAACACTTCAGTTAAATTAGTTATAAAGTTAAATTAGAGAAGTATTGCAGACATTTTGATGCTGATTTACCATCTAATCCGGAAATACAGTCTATATAGTTTTTTAAGTCAAGTTTAAAAACATTGAAAAGAGGTTTGTTCTTCATAAATTTTGATTTATGAATAAAGAATTTTCCAAGCAAAATTAATAAGTTGACTATATATTGTAAAGAGGAGTTTGAGTCAGAAAAGTAAAAGAAGATGTCAAAATTAGATAAATCTATGCTTGAGCCAAAGTGTCCATTAATAAAACATTGTATTTCATTCCACAGAGAAGAGCTATGTGAACAGCTATAGAATAAATGGTCTAACGTTTCTGTTTCCAGAAAGCAGAAGCTGCATTTTTCGTCAACGGTAGGGATACATTTCGAAATAATCTTGTTACAGGGGTAATAATGGTGAAGAATTTTAAATGATATTTCTTTTACTTTGTTTGTAATTAAAAATGTATGTGGGTTACTCCATGCTCTATTCCAATTAATATTTTCATACAAGGGGGACCATTTGTACCTGGAGGCAGGGATAGTATGTTAAGCACTGTGCATCTATGCCTCTCCAGCAGACGGCGCCATCGCATCGGGCAGGGGAATGACCAATACATTTTTACGAAACATAATTCCAGATCTCAGTTTTCTATTTTGTTTTTACACGTTTTTTGTTTAATTTAGGCCAATCTTAAACTCCATTTAATAACCTCTAAACATCTCTAAAGTATGTGACTATGTGGAAAACGTTATTTTAAGAGGAAGTGACGAAACAGGACCTACCAAATGATTCCGATTGGCTGACTCTCGTTCGGCGGTTTGTTTTGTATTTGCGTGTCTGCTGTTAGCGTGCTATCTAATGCGTTTTAAGAGTTTTATTTGTTAAAACATACATTTTAAGCATGGGTGACTCTACAAAGCGCATATTACAACGTCTGATACGACGAATCCCATCTAAAATGCTCCAGACAATGCTTGGCAAGTGGGCTCATCTTTCAAGGGAGGACCTGCATTCGCTGGACTTCACACAGCCAAAATGGGTGTTGACGGAACACCTACTGGCTCTCTGTGAGGTAGATGTAGCTGCTTAATTATATAGTTATCTATCTATCTAACTAGCTTTCTAAATGATGTGATGTTCTCTTTAGCTAACTTGTTAGTTTAATCTAGCTCACTATAACAGGTAGGCCGTCATTGTCAATAAGAATGTTTTCTTAACTCACTTGCCTAGTTAAATAAAGGTTAAATTAAAAATAATACGTTTAAGTTTATTCATATTGGGACATTTGTTGTTATACTGTCATCCTTTCTGACACATTCTACTTGTATCTTTCCCAGGAGAAGGGCTTGACAGTGAAACACATCACAGAACTCGAAATGATCTGTAAGTGTTATCTGACAGTGTGAATTAACTAATTTCCCCCTCAGTAGCTAATGGTGTACTTGGTTGTCATTAATAGATAATACATTTCCCCAATGATTTCCAGATATCATTGAGAATCCGAACCAGGGAATGTGGCATGGCTTCCAGCTCCTTGATGCAGATGGTAAATGAAAGTCTCTAATACCTTACTGTACATTTTAGTTTCTGGTACTTTCACTGACTCACAAAGTTGCCATTTGAAAATGAACCATAATCAATATTAGTGTGCCAAGGTATTGAGGTAGCCTAATCAGCCTTATTGTTCATTTCAATTATATTTTTCTTCACAGAGGATGCACCATCCATTGAACTGACACAGTTCAAGGAACAGTTCAAGGCCAACCTCACAGAGCTCATCAGCCATGTACGTATGATTTCCAGTTTTTATATGCTTGGTCGAAAAGACAACTAACATTCCTTGAAATGGACATTGGCTTGTAATGTCCTTCAATTGCTGTGCTTGCGTGTGCCCTCTCAGTCAATGCCTGTATTTGTTTTTCTTTCCAAGGTGTCTATTAAAATAAAGAAACACACAGATGAGGCCATATGGATACGTATTGCCTGGGGGGACAACTTCACAAAGCCTAACCACCTTAAACCCACATTTGTTGTCCACCATCTTCAGACTCCTTATGTCTTTGTGACTGGCTTGACTTCGAAGCATAAGCCTCTTTTAAACCAGGCAAGGATGCTTTCTAAATTCCCCCCGAGGGGATTCATAACGTCATATTGCAATGCTTTGAATTCTGTTTCTATGGTCTGTGTCGCCTGTTTAACAGACTGAGTTCTGTCCTACAGGCCTTGGTTCTGGCCACCAAATATGGCACAATGAAGGACGCTCACCTCAGTGGACGGAACCTCACCGCGATCAGAGACCTACTGATGAGGCAGTACCAACAGGTAGGCCTTGGCCCTGTCCCCTATGAGGGGACATGGGCCATATAAAAGCCTTTATCTTAACTATCCCACTGCTAACAAGGAAAGCCTGTGTTCTGCACCTCTTCCTTCATTCATAGGTGTTCCCCACCAAACATCCAAAACCTCTTCAGGAAAAGAATCCTGTCCCTAGAAGTACGTTTTGTTGTCTGGTTATAAAATACAATTGTAATGTGTACATGAACATAATCATGGTGACAACCACAACTAATTAGATATCAATAGAATATTGACTAAGTTTGTTTCACTGACATTCTATTTTCTCATTTTAGACCCCAGTATAGAGAAAGAACAGTCGGAGAATACAGAGAACCGACTTCAGATGGCCTGTGAGGCCTTCGGCAATGGGACACTGCCTCAACTGCAAAAAGCTGTCTACAAGGTGCAAGAAGTTTAACTATTGTTCACAAAAATCTCTCTCCTCATGTGCCTGCTGTGCTGTGTGTGACAATGTATTCTGCTTGCTTCTCAGCTGGAGACCAAGTTCCGAGATAACTCTAACAAGACGTTGACAGGCAGAGAAGAACCTTTCAGAGGAGTGGTGGAGTTTGCCAGCACCAACCTCCTAGAGTCACTCAGGCACTGTGTGTCCTCAGGTACAGTATCTATATGTCTGGAGCTGGGCTTTGTTTAATATCCCCTTTTAATCTCTGTCAATGGGAGGAGCCACATCTTCTAGTTGGAGCTGCAGAGACACCATATGATGAACAATAGCTCTCTCTCTCTCTCTCTCTCTCTGCACTCTGTTCCATACCTTCAGGTTGAGAGGTCAAGTCTTCCAGGTGAATGCTCAGCATTAGGTTTTATTTGATGTGGTTTAAGTTAGTTAACTGCTCACACGTAGCTCCACTTCGTCATTCAATTCTGTCCATGGCCACAATGGGGCAGAGGAACCGTGACAGACTTTCATTGTGTCCATGTAATTCTCCAGACAGTGCTGAGTTATTCGATTCGAAGGGTCTGCTATTATGTGAGTGGATTCAATTAGACTGAACTGGGATGCCCCAGGCTATGGCCTGGTAAAAACGGTGAGGGCGGAGTGCCCTGCTCAAATCGAACAGTAATCTGCTTAACCTGGTTATATTGTCAACATGGCAGCATGAAGGATTATTCAGAAACATGTCTTTTCCATAAAAATGTATGTTCACATTTTCAAACTAGCTTTCTTTGGGAAGGTAGATGGTGATGTGTTTTTAGCAATAGCAAACACTTTTTCATGTGAACATAACTCATTACTCCATGTGTTATATCACTTTTGTTTCGTGTGGGGCACCCAGCTCATGCCAGGGAAGCTGCCCAGTTTGAAAAACGAATGCAATCACTTTTAACCCTGTGCAAACTCTGCCTACCCTGTGAACAGGCTGGGCAAAAACTAATCCCCTCAGTAATTGCTTGTGCTTGTGTTTTGACAGGTATGGCATCAACCCCAGTCACCCCTCTTCTCTCATCCATCACACAGAAAGGGAGAAACTATTTTGTTATCACAGACAAAGGAGTTTAAATCAAGTTTAACTCGAAGAACTACCAGAACAGGTAGTGTTTATTTGTATTGAATGTGTTAATTTTATTTAACATACTTTTTTTTTTTGAACACCTTGTTTACCCCATGCACTCTGCTTCAGATTAAATAAATTGACAGATGTAATCAATTTTATTGTGTTTGATTTCATGTAATTTGTTTCACTTGTTTTGATTGAACAAAACATTTTCTGCAATTATGTTGATGAATTTAGTGCAGTTGTGCATTTTACAGATGTAAGCTCAGTCCTTTGTTTCTCAATTCATATACTACAATCTGTACTCTAATAAATGTTATTGGATGGATTTACTTTGTTACTTGAGTAGTGCACAGCAAAGGGTTATGGTTGGCTTGTTGACATTTTTGCACATGTAATGAATCATAGAAGTAGCTACATTATTGCCACCCGACTGATGTTGTGTGGGAGTGGCTCTGTTGCTAAGAAAGGTCTCCCGGAAGTGGACGCGTCCTCCTATTTTCCTGGCTTGTTTGCAGCAGCGCTTCTGCTGCTTGTGGACCGATTGGGTTGGTAACTTGTCAACAGAAACATGGCTGCCTCTGCGTCGGGGAATGCATACCGAAACGATAACGCTTCCACGGGCAGTCAGAAATGCATCGAAGAGCCGCCAGCACACACGCGGGAGATCATCAAACCGTCTATCATGGAGCTCACCAAAGAAGTGCGGACCAATATCCTCTGCACCGTGGAAGGATGTGGGAAGATTCTACCGAACACGCCGGCCCTCAACATGCATCTCGTGAAGTCCCACAGAGTAAAGGTAGCTAGCTTGTTAGCCTCTTTGCAAGCTAACCAAAGGGGCTACTGACATATTTCAATAAGACGTCTTTCTATTTTTCAATTTAATGACATTAGTATCGCTAACTAGTTACTCTAGCCGGTTAGCGGCATGCTTATTGGAAAAACGGCAAGTCACCGTGCATTGTTTCAGTTCAGGTGGCTAGCTAACGTTACACCTGTATATGGCTGTTAATTTGTTTTAAGACGTGTTTAGATCATCATAGACTAGGATCATAGCTGTATGAGACAGATTTATCCTGGCTAATGTTAAGTAAACTACATTTCTTGTACTCACTCGTCTACTTTACAAATATGTTATATGTTCAAACCCACACGGTTAGTTGTGCACTATAATACGATTATTGTGGATAGTCAGATTAATATAATATTTCGTTTAAAACGTTTACATGCTTTGCAAGCACACCGATTTCAAATCTGAGTTACTGATTCGGACTTTAAAAAAAAAATGCTTAAATAAACGTTCTACCACAGTGACCATGTTATTTTTGGGAAGACCATTTTATTCTGAGTTAGGACATACAGTATAATGTTTGTACGTGAAAATATGCATACTTCTAGGTTTTCACAGTTAAGCCGATTAAACACATGCCTTAATGAATGAGCTCTGAAGTGGCGCCGCGGTCTAAAACACTGCATCTCGGTGCATGAGGCGTCAGTCGAATCCAGGCTGTATCACATCCGGCCGTGATCGGGAGTCCCGTAGAGCGGCGCACAATTGGCCCAGCGTGTTGGCCGTCTTTGTAAATAAGACTTTGTTCTCAACTGACTTGCCTAGTTAAATAAAGGTTAAATAAAATAAAAACATGACTTATGCCATACTTGGCCTTTGTCATAATCCGTTTAATATCGAGTTATTAGGATACATGTAAACATCCTTGTCTCCATACCCACATAGCCTAACTTTGTATCATATTATTGACAGTCATTTGTTTTTCTAGAAGTTTCTGGAAATTCGAGCAATTAAAATAACCTTCAGTAAATTAAGCAGAGATGTGCAATGAAATCAGTCTGATCATACAACTAACCACTAATGTCACACTGTCTTTTCCCCGAATGAATGCTGTTCTCTGCTGGGATCTAGCTGTCTTTTGTCTTGCTACAGACTGAGCTCTTTGTAAGAAAAGAAAAGGTGAATGTTAAAATTTTAATTAGGTCTGAAAAGCACTTCATGCTTCTCATTTTCCCACATAAGTGCTAACTGTTCTCAATATTGAGCCAATTCAACCAGGCCTAATGCAGGATAATGATAGATGGAGGTGAAAATGCATGGTGCAGCAGTTCATGGAGAAAATACAATGTAAATCTGAACAAAATGGTGTTGAGTGAGCATAGTCTTAGATGTCTATGACTGTGTGAAAGGGCTGACAGTAGAGGTAACACTACCCTAGCTTTTGACACCCCAAGGCACTAACAAGGCATTCTACCTTAGCACAAAGGTTCTTAGCTATAAGCACCGCTTGCCGGTGGGACCATGTGACTACAATCCCGACACTTGGTTTTAACGTTTAGAAACATCAATAATCATTGCTTGCGATACGGTTTTCAAAACATATGGAACTTATCATTCATATGAATGAGAAATAATATTTCAATAAAATACATTTACTGTAGCAGGTTTGCACAGATCCATCGGTCTGCCTCCAGCGACAAACTACACTTCCCTTACACTTCCACCCCAGTTACGCTAAAACACAGGTGTTCAAGCACGCTAGATAGCTAGTTAGCACAGGCAGTCATCTTTGTCTTCCTGTAACATGGAGATATGGCCGCATGGGAACGCTAGCCATTTTAAAGTGTGTAGTAATTTAACCTTTTAACCTTCATGAAGATACCGTCATAAATAGACAGTAAAGGTAGTTATGGGCTAATGCTACCCTACCGGAGTCATCAGGCCAGGAATGCACAGGCTGCTTACTGTGCCTCTGATGTTACACACATACTGGCCAGGCATGCTCTGTTTTATTCCTCAATGTAGAAAGAGATGTGATTTGGGTTATAACACGATTGCCGCTGGACAATAGCTCTGCTGAACTGCCATATCACATTTGCTGGCCAACTGCTGGATATGTGTGTAACGCGACAATAAATGTAATTTCACACTCTGAACATCACAACGCACACTAAAATAATAGCTTACGCACTGTACTATGCAGGCTGTAGTGTAGACGAGTCACACTGTACTATGCAGGCTGTAGTGTAGACGAGTCACACTGTACTATGCAGGCTGTAGTGTAGACGAGTCACACTTCCTGTGTATTGGCTTTGTGGAGGGTGTCAGTGAGCCACTCAACATGTTTAACACTTTTGATGACCTGATTCCTTGATGTAGCCTACTAGCTGCCCAGCAGACCCTACCCAAGCTGTGTTGTTGCAGACAGAAGCAACGCTATCTCTACCCTGCCTGGCTGTATCACCGTCTGTCAATGCACTGTGCCTGGTCTGTCTGCAGGGAAGGGACATAATAGTGTAATGGAGAGCAGCTCAGGGACTGTGCTCTGGCCTAGAACAGACACAGTCAATGTCAACCTGCTCATCTGCAAGTAGCCTATGCAGAACTGTATGCCTCTGACATAGCCTGTACAATAGTATACACTGTGTCTATGGTTACTGTGAAGACCGATAATTTGTGCACTAAGCAGGATGTTTATTTCTATTAATCTAACTTACATCAAAACGTCTCTTTTATCAGTACTGTACCAATGACACAGTAGACTACTAGGTGGTCTTGGCCAGTGAACTACTGCAATGCTAATAATGATGGAAGGGCTGTACACAGGGTTCGACGCTGAGGTGCATCTGTGGCCTGTGAGGCATACCAAGCTCTTCCAGTGCTGTACTCTTACGTAAGCATCATGATGCTGTTCACTGAGTTAATGCAATGTGCTGCTGACAGCTGCTTCGTCGCGGCTACCTGGAGACTATCGGCTATCTGCACACAGTGGAAAGCACAAGCTCAATGTGCTGTTCAGATAATCACTTTAATCTGAACCTCTTTAAAGTCATATAGGAACACCTTGGTCTGTGTATTTGCCATTTAGCCTATGTGGTTTTCTACGAAGGTTAATTTGCGTGTCCATCGGCTGGATGTTTTCATTGTAATGGTACTCCTAGAGAGATAGCCTAGGCTAAAATCATCACTAACTAACTCAAGTATAAGTAATACAAAGGCCTAGCCTTTAGCTCAGCAGTCTTGAGAGTTGTGCTGATGGCCTACCTTTCTACATGCGGTTGGTTAGCCTACATTATTTCAGTGCTGATAGATTACACTACGTCCTAAGCCTGTAGTATCACAATCTAATCATTCATCCTCTCTTTCCATAGGACGGTATTGTCAACCCCACCATCAGGAAGGACATGAAGGGCTCCCAGAAGCTCTACTGTTGTCCCATAGAGGGCTGTCCACGAGGCCCCAACAGACCCTTCTCCCAGTTCTCCCTGGTTAAACAGGTACCACATCACTACAGTCAGTCTAAGATCTGTGTAACGCAGAGAGAGCCTGACTTAAACCACCTGAGTCACACTCATGAGGATTGTCTAATGAATGGAAAGACTAAAACAGAAATTTCCTCCTGGCTTCTTCTTTCCAGCCCTGCTTTGGATCTCCCCTGAGATCCTGATGGTGGATGGGAATTATAAATGATTGGAAAGTGTGTCTAATAATTATATCTCAATAGAGAGGCTGGAATTAGTGAATAAGAAGGGAATAATACATTCCTTTATTGTTTTTTTCCAGTTCATGTAACGAGTAACTTCCTCTCATAGCCCTATGTATGTTCTGCTCCTTCCAGCACTTCATGAAGATGCATGCAGAGAAGAAGCACAAGTGTTCCAAGTGCAACAACGGTTACAGCACAGAGTGGGACCTGAGGCGCCACATAGAGGACTGTGGGAGGACCTACCGCTGCACGTGTGGCTGCCCCTACGCCAGCAGAGCGGCACTACTGTCGCATATCTACAGGACCGGCCACGAGGTCCCCACAGAACACAGGTATACACTGAGTGTACAAAACATTAGGAAAAGCTCTTTCAATGAAATAGACTGACCAGGTGAAAGCTATGAGCCGTTATTGATCTCACTTGTTAAATCCACTTCAATCATTGTAGATGAAGGGGAGGAGACAGGTTAAAGAAGGATTTTTAAGCGTTGAGACAATTGACATGGATTGTGTGTGTGTGCCATTCAGAGGGTGAATGGGCAAGACAAAATATTGAAGTGCTTTTGAACGGGGTATGGTAGTAGGTGCCAGGCGCACCGGTTTGTGTCAAGAACTGCAACGTTGCTGGGTTTTTCATGCTTAAGTTTCCTCAACACCTTGCCCTGACGAATTGAGGCTGTTCTGAGGGCAAAGGGGGGTTGCAACTCAATATTAGGAAGGTGTTCTTAATGTTTTGTACACTCAGTGTATACTGGATATCATACTGGAGGCAGTGTTTCCATTAGCCGGTTATTGACAGGTTTTGTCCGATAAAAAATACATAAAAGGCGACAAAAATAAGCCAGAGACATTGTCCAGCAAGACACATCCTCCATAAATGACATTAGCTATGCATGGAGGTTGGTTCAGGTCATCTTTCAATGATCTCTTTACTTTGCCTGTTTTACGCTGCCTGCCTGTCTGTCTTGAGCTCGTGCTCTCACTAGCAAATTGGAATTGTATCAACTGGCCCACAAAATGTTCACATGCCAGTCTGACACACACAGCTGCATGCACATGACTCAGGGGAGAAGTGTTCTGTTTTTTTTATGATTTTATGCTAAATTAATCTCCCTAATAGAGAATTTACAGTTACGTCCACCAAGGAGGAATATAGAGATTAAATAATCTAGCTTTCCTACTCTTTCTCTAATCTCCCGCCTGTTTGAGTAGTTATCTCAAAAATGCTTAACTAGCTACTGTACCAAGGATGGAGGTACAGACAAGTGGACAAATAAATAGACACTGAAACAGTGGATTTTGACAAGCCAGATGGACAGATTGAGACATGCATTGTGCAAGGAGTCAACGTTCACTTGGTAGGCTGTCCTTCCTCCTTGCACATTGCAGTCACTTCCATGTGGTATCAATGAAACGGCAGTGGGTCCTAAAATGCTCCTAAAAGCTACACATGATATTCAAATGGGTTTCTATTGGATAAGTCTCGCATTTGGTTGGACATGCTGGTGGAGGGGATTTAAAGGGAGTGTAGACACATGGTGACAGAGGTGCTCCAAGTCTTCAAGTCATGTAGTTTGTCCAGTCAACCATCGTGTAATTATTCAAAAAACAGGTCATGTTGGGACACCTGCATGCACAACGTGGCTTGAGAACAGACCTTGAATATGACTGCACAACGATTCAATGAGAATTCTGGCAGTGCACTTTGCCTTTATTAGTGTTTGTCAAATCTTTATAACTACCTTCTGCTGCTTTACATATTCTGTCTGCCCTGTGTTTGCAGGTATCCACCAGTGAAAAAGCGGAAGATGGAGAGACAGATAAGTGGAGCAGAAAAAGTCAAGCCTAGTGAATTCATGTGTCAGATTATAAAAACTGACAGAGAACTTTCAGATGGCTCCCTCCCTTCAGACAGGGTCTGCCAGAACAACCCCCCTAAACTCCTCCTACCCAAGCCCAAAGTGGCTCTGGTGAATTTCCCTGTGATGCAGCTGGCCCATCTCCCCGTCCTCCTCCCCTCCACAGAGAGCGGGGTTCTGAGGTCTGTGGTGCTGGCTGTGGACAGCCAGGGATCCTTCAGCACCCTCCACCTCATGCCCCAGTCCATGGGGGCCATGGGGCCCCACCTGGACCTTAAGACCCTGGGCTTCAGGGGCAGCATGCCTGCATCCCGCTCCAACCTGGGGCCTGTCAGCATGGGGGTGCAGGTGAGTCTGGAGTCAGTGGGCTCTGGCGATGACCGAGGAGGAGCCAGGGGGAGAAGTACCTCCACCAACATCCAGACAGACATCTCATACTTGTCCAGGATGCCTATGGGGGTCGGAGTGGAGTTGGAGGTGTGTCCTGTTGGTGAGTCGTCGGTGTCATCGTGTTCTCAGACGGATATTAGTGTGAGTGCTCAGGTCTTGCTGCCGGTCAGTGTAGAGACCCAGACATTCCCCTCTAAGGCCAAAGCCACCACCACCATCGGGGCACAGACGGATACCCACACCCTCTGCCAGCTGCCCTGCCACTTTTCCTCCCCATCCCAGTCCCCCTACATCACCAAGCAGACCCAGACCAGCCTCCCACTGGCTGGTTCAGAAGAGAGGGCTCAGATGGACCAGGCCATCATGTGCTCAGACCTCTTCGACAGCTACTCCCTCAGCGTCTCGACACAGACGGCACTCACAGACGGACACTTCAGAACCCACGGTGTAGACGACCCCCTCTCTGGCGACGGTGACTGTCTCTATGACGAAGACAAGTCAGCAGGAGGCATGTGTTTTGGCGTGCAGACAGACGATCTCCAGTCAGGCAGCGTGGCGGACAACCAAACCCAGACCACCTTGGCTCTGTTCAACGACCTGGAGAACATCTTGTCGGGTCACTCTCTGTCCGGTCACCAGACACAGACTGATTCTTCAACAGGCTGTGGGTCAGGTCTGGGCTCTGTTCAGGAACAGCACACAGGCATTGACTTTGACTTCGAGGAATTCCTTAACGCGGCCCACATCCAGACGCAGACGGAGGAAAGCGGGATGGAGGCCGACACTCCCCTGGAGGTCCTGGATATCCAGACCCAGACAGACTTCCTCCTCCTAGAGGGCCTGGGAAACAGTGAGGGGCCGGGACGGAGCCAGGCCAGCGACCTGGAACTGGAGATGTTTGACACCCAGACCCAGACGGACCTCAACTTCCTGCTAAAAGCCGGAGGCCACATGCCCCTCGGCAACATTCTGCGCCAGTCCAGCTTCTCTATGAGCACAGAGTCCTCTGACACTGAGACGCAGACCGACCTCCGCCGACTGCTGACACCAAACTCCAACACCCTTCCCTCTGTCTCCCTTGGCGACCAGGCCAGGCTCTTGAGCAGCACGGAGACTCAGACTGTGACCGACGTGTCTTCTGAGGGCCTCGGAAATCTCTTCCTGACCAGCAACGAGACCCAGACAGTCATGGACGACTTCCTGTCAGCTGACATGGCCTGGAACATGGAGTCCCACTTCAGCTCGGTGGAGACGCAGACGTGTGAGGAGCTGTTTGCTCTCTTTCAGCACTCCGAGAAGCCCAACAGCTGATTCATTTAGGTGTAGAAGTGAGCCATCTTAGAAGTCTTAGAACATTCTACAGGGGGAGTACCATGTCTAGGATAACATGTCCAGACATATCCCCCCTGCTAGCTCTAGGATAACATGTCCAGATATCTCCCCATGCTAGCTCTAGGATAACATGTCCAGACATCTCCCCATGCTAGCTCTAGGATAACATGTCCAGACATCTCCCCATGCTAGCTCTAGGATAACATGTCCAGACATCTCCCCATGCTAGCTCTAGGATAACATGTCCAGACATCTCCCCATGCTAGCTCTAGGATAACATGTCCAGACATCTCCCCATGCTAGCTCTAGGATAACATGTCCAGACATCTCCCCATGCTAGCTCTAGGATAACATGTCCAGACATCTCCCCATGCTAGCTCTAGGATAACATGTCCAGACATCTCCCCATGCTAGCTCTAGGATAACATGTCCAGATATCTCCCCATGCTAGCTCTAGGATAACATGTCCAGACATCTCCCCATGCTAGCTCTAGGATAACATGTCCAGACATCTCCCCCTGCTAGCTCTAGGATAACATGTCCAGACATCTCCCCCTGCTAGCTCTAGGATAACATGTCCAGACATCTCCCCCTGCTAGCTCTAGGATAACATGTCCAGACATCTCCCCATGCTACCTCTAGGATAACATGTCCAGACATCTCCCCATGCTAGCTCTAGGATAACATGTCCAGACATCTCCCCATGCTAGCTCTAGGATAACATGTCCAGACATCTCCCCCTGCTAGCTCTAGGATAACATGTCCAGACATCTCCCCCTGCTAGCTCTAGGATAACATGTCCAGACATCTCCCCCCTGCTAGCTCTAGGATAACATGTCCAGACATCTCCCCCCTGCTAGCTCTAGGATAACATGTCCAGACATCTCCCCATGCTAGCTCTAGGATAACATGTCCAGACATCTCCCCCTGCTAGCTCTAGGATAACATGTCCAGACATCTCCCCCCTGCTAGCTCTAGGATAACATGTCCAGACATCTCCCCCCTGCTAGCTCTAGGATAACATGTCCAGACATCTCCCCCTGCTAGCTCTAGTATAACATGTCCAGACATCTCCCCCCTGCGAGCTCAAAAGCACTTTATTATCAGTTCATGGATATGATTTCCCATCCTTGTTTATGTTTATTTGCACAAGTCTTACTACTTACATATATATTTGGTCTGAAAAGCCAGTTAAGTCAGTTTACAACGTTTTAAAGTTTGAGCACTAATGTTTTCTGTAAGAGAGGATGTAATGCCTGTTGAGCCTTTTCTTAATCATATTGTTATTGAATGGCTTCCGGCAGATTTGATGTGGCACAAACGTACTAGTGAAATTCAAAAATAGTTGCTGTACTCCCATTGTTGACATGTGATTGTGAAGTGCAGTCTTGTAAAATTGCCCTATTGTTACAGGGCCACCCACCTATAAGCTGGGTCACCACGTTAGCAGACTAGCCTGTCATCGTCTTTGACTTATTAATTAGCTGGCTGTAAGTGTATAGTAGCACAGTGTGCTGAAGTGATACAACACTGTAGAGAAACACTATGAGGATCTAGCTTCTCTCTAGTCACTGTGATTACATTGTGATTGTGTATGTCCCACCACCACCAGATACAGTGCGTTCAGAAAGTATTCACACCACTTCACTTTTTCCACACTTTGTTGTTACGTGGGATTATAATTGATTTAATTATCATTTTTGTCAGCGATCTACACAAAATACTCTGTCAAAGTGGAACAAAAAATTGAAAAATAATGGAAAATATAACTAATATATCTTAATTAAATAAGTGTTCAACCCCCTGAGTCAATACATGTTAGAATCACTTTAGATTACAACTGTGAGTATTTCTGGGTAATTCTGTAAGAGCATTCCACACCTGGATTGTGCAACATTTGCCCATTTATTCTTTTCAGAATTCTTCAAGCTCTGTCAAATTGGTTGTTGATCATTGCTAGACAACCTTTTTCAGGTCTTGCCATATATTTTCAAGTAGATTTAAGTAAAAACTGTAACCCGTACTCTCTGGAACATTCACTGTCTTCTTGGTGTGCAACTCCAAGAAGGTGTGTTTTAGGTTATTGTCCTGCTGAAAGGTGACTTAATCTCCCAGTGTCTGGTGGAAAGCAGACTGAACCAGGTTTGCCTGTGCTTCGCTCCATTACGGTTCTTTTTTTTATCCTGAAAAACTCCCCAGTTCTTAATGATTACAAGCATACCCATAACATGATGCAGCCACCACTATGCTTGAAAATATGGAGAGTGGTACTCAGTAATGTGTTGTATTGGATTTGCCCCAAACATAACACTTTGTATTCAGGACAAAAAGTTTGCCACATTCTTTTTAGTATTACTTTAGTGCCTTGTTGCAAACATGATGCATGTTTTGGAATATTTTTATTCTGTACAGGCTTTCTTCTTTTCACTCTGTCAATTAGGTTAGTATTGTGGAGAAACTACAATGTTGTTGATCCATCCTCAGTTTTCTCCTATCACAGACATTAAACTCTGTAACTGTTTTAAAGTCACCATTGGCCTCATGGTGAAATACCTGAGTGGTTTCCTTCCTCTCCGGCAACTGAGTTAGAAGGACGCCTGTATCTTTGTAGTGACTGGGTGTATTGATACACCATCCAAAGTGGCTCAAGACCTTTCAGATTTTTATTTTATATGAATTTGTAAAGATTTCCTAAAACATAATTCCACTTTGACAGTATGGGGTATTGGGTGTAAGCCAGTGACCCAAAAAAATCTACATTTAATCAAATTAAAATTCAGGTTGTATCACACATTTTATTTTTTGAAAACGGAAATGGGTGTGAATAATACTTTCTGAAGGCGCTGTATAACAACCCAACTAAACGTTATTGAACATAAACTGACGAAATATGAAAACTTCTATCAAACGTTTCTTGAACTATCTACTCTAAAGCCTACTGTATTGGTCATAGCTAGCTTTCGGTATCATTACAATATTTTACCTCATTTGCACAAGAAACAGACATTTGTTGACACATTTTTATTGAATGTGAACATTACAAGAGCTCTCCAAGTTTTGAGTATTTCTCCATGTTCGATTTTGTTACATTGGTGCCTTAAACCAAGTATTTTTCATTATGTATTTTTTCGTTTTGCACTATGCAGCTTTAAGAGGTAGGAAGACGTTTAGGATCAAAATGTATTTAATGTTTAAATTATATTTATTTGTGGAGGGCGTATTGAAAGAATACTTCAAATACTTGAGATTCTTTTAATTTGCATGTTTACTATGTTTTCTGTACCTCTACTTACAAATTTTGTTGCACGATATCTTACAATGCCTTCTATGAGTTGTATTTGGAAAAAGCTGTTTTGCGTTACACATCTAGGTTCTAAGAATGCTATGCAGTATTTTGTCCAAGGCAGCATTCGCCCTACTATGGTACACTATCAATGTGTTTAGAATGGTACCCCCAAACTGCCTACATGACTGTGCCCATACTACACAACATGGCTTAGTTTTTGCACTGTAGCTTAAAGTAATCGAAACAGGACCGTTTCATTCCAGTTTATAACAGAATTTCATACTAAACCACTACATTTCATAACAATGTATTGTGCTGTACTGAAAACACTACTTCTATTTCATTTATCGTTCTTGTACTTTATTATTATAGCGCTGAGGGAAAAACTGCCTTCCTTAAAAAACATGTACAGTAGATTACATGGCAGTCAATTCCATTTTAATTCCAGGCAATTGAGAAGGTCAACCAAATTACAATTCCAAATGTTCCTAATTGAAGAGAATTGGAATTTGTGTACTTCCTGAATTGAATGAAATAAAAAAATGGAATTGATCCCAACCGTGCTACATGGGGGTGTCTACTTCAGCGCTTTGGTTTTTCTCATTAGGGAGTACATGCAGTCTTTGGTGCCAAGATAATTCATTTCAGTTGTATTTCTGTTTGAAGCCTTATCTGTTGTATTTTAGTTGCCTGAATGTGTAGAGGGTTGATAAAGGGACGTTTGTTTTGTTGTTGATGCTATGCAGCAGACGCTGCATAATAAACTCTTCAAAAACGGTTAATTGTTCGAGTTGATGTAGTAGCTGGTTGTTTGTACTAGATTAGTTTTATTTCACTTCAAATCAAAGGACAGGAATGCGGTGCTGTATAAATTCAAATAAAATATTTTATTACTGATTTAACGTCAGTCAGTTTACACCGGGGTTGTATGGCAGTACAAGTTACTTTACTATGTATGTGTATTATGCTCAGTTCGTTCGAATACAATATTGTAATTGTGCAAGTCATTTGGAATATGATACTAATCCCTCCCCTCACACACACCTATGCTGTCACAGACCCTCAGAATCAGTGTGGGTCGCATCTAACGTGTAATTCAATAGGCTACCAATGACATATTCGCATGGGTTGGAACACTACAATCACGGACTGCAATAGCACTAGCAGGCTTTGACAATGGCTCAGATCATGTTTTGTCATACTGAGGAGCACCGAGGGCTTCTGACATAAGAATTTTGTCTGCAGTTTTAACATTCAGGAATCTAAGAAACTGACCTAGAGCTCAGCATTGTAGGAGGAGGTAGCACAGTTGCTGTGTAACTAAAAGCTCCAGTATGAGCACAGCCACTCCTAGGGAGAGTAGCAACAGTGCTGAACTTAATTCATTCATAGACAATTTGTCTTAACATGGACTGATGAACATCAAGGCTTTTAGAGATACTTTCATAACCCTTTCCAGCTTTTATGCAAGTCAACAATTATTAATCTTAGGTCTTCTGAGATATCTTTTGTTCGAGGCATGGTTCACATCAGGCAATGCATATTGTACAAACTCAAATTTGGTGAGTGTTTTTTATAAGGCAGGGCAGCTCTAACCAACATCTCCAATCTTGTCTCATTGATTGGACTCCAGGTTAGCTGACTCCAATGAGCTTTTGGAGAAGTCATTAGCCTAGGGGTTCACATACTTTTTCCAACCTACACTGTGAATGTTTAGGTATTTCAATATAGACAAGAAAAATACAATAATTTGAGTGTTATTAGTTTAAGCACACTGTGTTTGTCTAATTTTGTGACATATGAAGATCAGGTACTTTATTGATCCCCGGGGGAAAATGTATTTGTCAAGCAGCTATGAAAAACACAGGGCAGGTGCAAAAAGCCAGACCGAAAATACACAAAAGACCGATACACGATACATGATACATAGTGCGGCAGTATGAAAAAGTATAAAAATACAGGAAGTCTGGAGTGCAATTTATGCAGCTTCCTTTTAATCACAAACCCACAAAGACTGAGCATTTGGGATGGCAGAGAGAATGGAGTGCAAAGTAACAGTCTTTGTTCAGAGTAGTCTCTGTGCAGAGGCTGGGATGGGCACCCTGGTCCCAAACAGAATGGGCAGCTGGGGCTCTGCCCGCCTCAGGCTCTTGGTCTTCAGTCCAAAGTAGAGTCTATGAGCACTGCTGGTCCGGGGATCCTGTCTGAGGTTTCTGCCCAGGGGGTAGGTCACGCGGGGTAGAGGATCTGCCAGTGTGCTGAGGGGCATGTCACATCTCTTGGGGACAGGGATGCTGAAAGCAGACAGCAGGTGGTGGCTCTGCTGGGACGGCCGGTACTTAGAAGTGAGGGATCCCTCGTAGGTGTCCTTGGGCACCCTGTCTTTGTCTGGGACAGCGTCTGCTGCTCTCGTTTCCTCTACTCTCTCCACACCTCCTCCTCTCTCCCCGGCAGGTGTGACACCGTCTGACCCAGCCTCTGTGGTCTCCCCGTCTGTGGCGCAGCGTCCCGGGCCGGTTTCCCCCCTCTGGAGCTGGCTGGTGACCCTGGGGTGTCTGGCCTGGGAGGCCTTCACAGGCGGTAGGACTGCGAAGCTGTTGATGATCAGTGTCATGGGACACTCTGAGGCCGAGTGGTGGTGGCCCTGGGAGGGGGCAGAGCCCAGCAGTGAGTCACTGATTTCACACACCTCAGCCTTGTCCTCCACCATCTTGTCTTGGAGTGTCAGTTGCTGTGTGGCTTTCTGAAGGTCCCTGAAGGACTCTGGTGGGGTCTCCTCTGAAGAGATGCTAGAGGTGTGACTGTAGGGTCTGTTCAGGAAGTCTCCCAGGGTTGTGGGGGGGGGGTTCTCCCATGGGTCCAAGGAGGAATCACAGAAGGACTCAGGGGATTCCGAGAGTTTCACGAGATCCACACACAGGCGGCAATGGTGGTGGTGGTCTGTGTCTTCAGTCTTGACCCTCTTTCCTCTCCTCTGGGTCTGAACCAGGCAGCCAAGTGGAGTAGTTCTGCCCCAGCCCCGGATCTGTCTCAACAATAAACACAACAGCATTAAGGGAAAAGTAATGACATTTTAATCAGTGTATCGCAATTTAGAGAAAATTAGGTTTCACCTTTTAAGATGATTTCTGAGAATGTAGTTATAAACAGTGAATAAACATAGTGACACTGTTTCAGTTTTTTTTTCTTATGCAATAATGTGACACTGGCTGAATATCACACACAATCTAGACCAAAATAAAGTAACCACAGTGTATTACTCACAGCTTCCTCCCATCCGGAGAGACAGAGAAACTCAAATGGCTCCTGCTCTTTGGATGAGGTATCCTCGCTGATATCCAAAAGGGCATCGACGTGGCCTCTGTTGGGTAGTTGGCAGCTCTGGTACCATCCTGTGTACTCGACTGCCACACTTCTGTCTTCAGCCACTTCTACAGGCCCCTGGTCCCATTCCTTGAATATGTCCATTCTAAGATGAGCCTTTCAGGGTGAAATCTGTTGAGAGTGAACAAGCATCTCTAATTAGGCACTCATCGTTACTGTCCATTTGTAGGCTCGTTGGTAAGAGAGGAGATACATGTACGCAAACAAGCTATAATTCATTGTAAGCATTGCAAAACTATTTGTATGATATCTGAAGACCTGTAACCTTTAACGTTAACTGTATGACATGTTAACTCCGTTTACAAACTTCTTAACCCCGGGGGATCAATAAAGTACCTATCTATCTATCTATCTACAAACCCTGTCCATAAAATGGATTCATAAACATTCTAGCTAGATAGATAGCTATTAACGTTAACCTTGGGTAAACTAGAAACTTCTTAAGTAGAAAGCTTGTTCTACAGTTAGCTGAAGCCAGAGCAGAAGCAAGACAAGGCTGTAAAAGAGACAACTTACCATTAAAGGGAGTTCGACATTTTCCTCAGCAATACCATACAAGCATTGGCTCCTTGAGGTTTTTACATTCGACTTAATAGGCAGTAACATAGAACAGTCATCAAATATTTATTACAGTTTTGCAGCTCACAGGAGATGACCCCAAACAAAGTCAAAGCTGTACTCGGCGCACGAAGTGTTTGGAGTGGAGATAGAACGCCGTTGCCACGACAACCCCGCTACAATAGGGCGCTCAGAAGTGACGCAGTGGAAAATAAGAGGGGAAATGGGAGGGGCTTGAGCAAGTTGCAGTTTTTTTTTATTTTATTTTTTATTTCACCTTTATTTAACCAGGTAGGTCAGTTGAGAACAAGTTCTCATTTGCAACTGCGACCTGGCCAAGACAAAGCAAAGCAGTGCGACAAAAACAACAACACAGAGTTACACAGTAAACAAACATAGTCAAAAACACAATAGAAAATCTATATACAGAGTGCAGAATGTAGTGCAAAATGCAATAAGGTTAGGAGGTAGGACAATAAATAGACCATAGTGGTGATATAAATTACAGATTAGCATTAACACAGGAATGAAGGATGTGCAAATTATGATGTTGACACATTAAGTTGACACATTATTGCACATTTCCTTGTTATCTAAGAACATTTTTACAATTTCTAGACCTGAATTTGCTGCTTGTTACAAATCGTGATTTGCAGAATGGTGTCCACTATGTTGCTGACTATTTAATTCAATTGCTATAATTAGGACTAACCCTAACCCTATAATTTATGTAATCTATAGTAAAATATCCTATACAATATTATCTAAAATAGCCCATAATAACAGTGTTATAATATGCATAGTATAACGTAAGGCTATAAAATAGTAGGCATGGGCCTGTGTGAATTTGATTCAGATCAGTGCTTGACTTGGACTGGAATAGGTTCCAGTACTCATTTTGTGTGCCGGTACTGTTCATATTTAGGTGCAGAAGCTCCACAGAACTTTTGAGATAATATTTGATCAAATGAGCAGGAGTTCATCCCAGGTGCTGGTACTCAGCTGCAGTGAAGCTCCTGCCCAAGTCAAGCACTGATTCAGATTGGCTAATGCTTCATAGCTTGACTACCGTAGGTGTTGCACGAACGCAGCTGTTGTGGTGGGGTAAGTGCCTTGCTCAAGGGCACAACAGCAATGGCATCTAGGATTTGCTACCAGCAACCCTCTGGTTGCCAGTTCACTTCCCGCCAGATGTTTTTTCCTGTTAGACCTGGGATTTGAACTGGCTACAGACCCATCTGCCTCAACTCTTCAATTCATAGACAGAGCTGTAGATGCAAAAACTGACCATCCATGATATCAACATTATAGTTTTAACCATGTTTTGAGGCGATACAGTGTTTGTTTACATTTGCATTGTTTTCAAACATTGGATTAAAAAAAGCTTATATTTTGGGGTTCTGATGGGGTTCTGATGGAGTTCTGATGGGGTTCTGATGGGGTACGACAGTTGAACTAAGCTCATGGGGCATTTATAAGTTATATTCTTCAAGAACCAATGGGAATATATTATTAATTAAGTCCCCAAATGTATATAGCAATTTATGGATTATAGCTTTAAAATAAAAATAAATGCTGATCTAATAGGTTACTCATTATATATGTTTTTAGCAGAAATGTTCATGACAGTTGAGTTATCTGCTTATTGCTTCTAAAAGAGGAAGCTCTGCGTTTTGGATCATGGCCGAAATTAGATTGCCTGGCTACCCACCCACATCGCCCCGGCCAAACGCCACGCCCACTAACGTTTCTTCTCCATGGAGCAATCGATAGAGCAGCGGAATTAAATGCAGGATGAGTCGTCAGGCAAGACATGAGACGTGCTATTCAGCACGTCTTGGTCCAGCCAGGCACAAACATTAATGTCATACCTTTCAATGGGTCCTAGCTCTGTGCAGTTTTATGTTCACTGTAAGCTCAGCCACACACAAACAACTTGACTGGGGCATGCTGCTGGAAACGTGCACAGTGATAAGGGAATCCCATATTTCATATTCTTTAATAATGAACGAATTTGTATGCCTGTGAATGAAATCTAAACTGACTTTCGGGAGGCATGTCTGGTATTTGTGGTGGGTTGTTCTAGCTATACTTGCAGAAGCTTTGTTTATTGGTTCAGAAATGCGCAGTGTCACAGTCTGACGTGGTACCACCTTGCATATCCGTGTGTTTATCTCTGACATCTGACGGCGTGTTCCTTTCTCAGTGCCTCTGATTACGACCACTTCGACTGAAGACCAGCGACTCTCCCGCTTTATGGAAACCGAGGCTGTGCGTTCTGTCGTAGTCATGCTGCCTCCCAAGAACTGCCTCCCGAGGAACTACAGCTGCATAGCTGGGTTGTTCGGGAGCTTGGCAGCAGACCCGAAACTAGAAGACGTGGAGGGGATGGAGCTCAACGGAACATGCGAGCCCATCGAGATGCACCATGTGGTGGATGAGAGACCAAGAGGCCGTGAATCCTTCCTCAAACCCCCGCAGAGTCCGAACCTGCGCCGGAGATGCAAGTCTCTGCCGACACCATTAGAGAGAGCGAAGCTTGAAATCTCCCGCAACCGGAGTCCCTGCAGCCAGAAAAAGGTCCGTTTCGCCGACTCTCTGGGTCTAGAGCTCACCTCTGTGAAGCACTTCAATGACACAGACATGCCTGATGTGCCGGAGCGCATAATGGCCACATTCGACAGGGGTCCCATCAATTTGAACACCTTTGACAAGTTCCCCAGGGCACCGACCACCCAGTCCATTTTTATGGAGCTGCAATTCAAGAACCCCGGGACACTACCAGGATTTACTGAGAAAGTGAAAGAAGTGAAAGTATTGTTGGAGTGTGCTGAAGCCGACGAATTCAGCCTGTCGGGCGTTGTACGGGTTTTGAACATGGCTTTCGAGAAAAGTGTCTATTTGAGGTTCTCAATCAACAACTGGATAACCTTCATGGACAGTCTGGCATCATATGTCCCAGAATCGAGCGACGGCGTGACAGACAAATTCTCCTTTAAGATCATCACCCCAACGACGTTTCTGGAGAGCGGAGGTACATTCCAGTTTGCCATTAGATACTGCGTTGGTGGAGATGAGTATTGGGACAATAATAACGGGGTAAACTACAAAGTGCGACGCCACAGGTTTAAGATTTCCCCACCCCGTGAGTGGGAGGATGGCTGGATTCACTTCATCTAACCTACGTGCGCCCTTTGTCGTTTTCACCAGCGCACTGTGTTTGTAAAGCGCTCAATCTCTTCACGGGCACCTCTTTACCATAATGAAGAATAAGCCTAGGCTATAGCCTCTACACATTGTGTTAATGATCCAACAGCGGTGTCCAGCTGTACACTCAGTATATATATTTTTTACATTGTTTGGGATATGTTTTTTTCACCACCGTCACAATGGTTTTGTTTCGTGTCATTATGTTTGACAGATTTAACGGGATTGAAATGAAAGCCCTTTATTAGTTGTCCGGCGCGGGAGGTGAATCTGCTGTATAATAATATGCCTTGGTGTGGGGGCTTTGTATAGTCCTGTGCACTTTGGTGGGGCACGACCATACTCTTACGTAATGCAGGGACACGTGCCATTGAAAACGTGCCCGGAATATACCCAGTTTAAGCATCACGTCCCTCTTTAAAACGCAGCAATGCTCGCTTCAATCCCCACTTTTGACTATTTTATTAAACATCTTGTGCGATGTCTTAACTGTCAACGAATACTTATAAGAAAATGGTTATGAAAAATACAAAGATAGCTTCCTACCCGTCTTCTCTTTGTTTATTTACGATAGAATGGGACTGTGCTCACGTGCATCCCCCTGCGTACCTGTCATGCCGGCTTTCAGTCCGATTCTCTCTCATCGGAATATTCCACCGGATGGGGCAGAGCGGAGGCTATATCACACTAATATTCGCACAGGATCAACAAAGGACATATCAAATTGTAATTTGTTTAACCAATTCCTCACCTTTTCATTTTCTTGGATATGCCTTATAATAATAACCCTTATAAGTAAGGGGGACCGCTGCTGTGATTTTACCCTGATCAATATTGGGTGTATTCAGTTTTATAACTATTAGAACATGAAATGTTTAATGTTGGGGAAATAATGAACCCTCTCTATAGCATTGCTCAACGAGATGATGTTTGACAAAGGAAGTCATCCCACGAGCCTTGTTCGCTGGTTAGAAATGCATCAGAAAACAGACTGTGGAGCCCTACAGTCAAGCAGTAGGCTAGCAGTATGATCCCTAAACATGTAACATAATATAAAATGGATCTTTACCGCTCTCAAATGCCAAATAATGCATATACTATATTCATTATTTTAAACAAGAGGGCAAAGAAAACTATTATACAGAAACACTATTATACAGAAAAACTATTATACAGAAAAATTATTTTACAGAAAAAGTATTATTCAAAAAAAGTATTATACAGAACATTTTGTACAGGATCTTCCCATACAGTTCCTCTACCTTCTTCAAGGTTGAGCTTTAACTACAAAACCCACATGAATATCTCTACATTTTATAACAATGATATCCTACAGAGACAGATACTGTTGGACTTTAGTTTTTGTTCCTTGTTGGGATTTGAAAGGCAACTGTTGCTGTTGAAAATTATACATTTACCTCAGATCGGTTCCTAACGATCTTCCAAAAAATCCAGGTTTTTCTCCTTTTATTCAGGTTGAACAAAACAAAACATTATTTTTTTATGAAATACAGTAGAACCAAAATAGTCAAACTCATGGCATTTTTAAAACACATCCAATCCAGTAAAACAGTAGCATTTCATTGTCAGTATTTTGTAAATATCTTCCACTGTGCAATGTTGTCTTTTACAGTAGCTATTTCACTGGTGATGACAGCATCTAAACTACTTTTACTGATTTCAAAGTTACAATGTTAGACTTGGCTGATGATATAGAAAATAACAGTGTTTGTTTGGTAGGACTACATATTGTACAGTTGATGCTATCGCACTGGTACTTCATGAACTCATTTGTTGGCACATTGGCATCACATAATGCATTTGTCTAACTCATTCCACTGAGGGCTGAGTGTCTGAGGGTTTTCGCTCCTCCCTTGTACTTGATTGATGAATTAAGGTCACTAATTAGTACGGAACTCCCCTCACCTGGTTGTCTAGGTCTTAATTGAAAGAAAAAAACTAAAACCCGCAGACACTCGGCCCTCAGTGGAATGAGTTTGATAGCCCTGACATGAGGTGAGGGAGCTCATTATGGATGGATGGCAAATTGAACTTAGGTTATGTAACTCAACAGCCCACATTACACAAACTGTTTGTCTACAAATGTACTGGATGTACAGCGTGTTTAAATTCAAGTTAGTATTTATTTGTTGTTATGATTTTGTGGGAGTTTTCTATCAAATTAATGCTTGGAATGTATCAATATTTTGTTTTGTTTAGGAAGCCTCTGAGAGGTCAGCAACTTGGAGATGTATCTGTTTAGAAAATGGAATGAATCTCTGAGAATAACAGATATAGTTATATCATATATTTAGTTACTGTTGACTGGCTATAATGTCAACGGGGGTTTAGTAAGAAAAGCCTGTGTTTACATGATCCAGGACCTGGAGGGAGCTTGGCCTGACTATTCAGGCCTCGATATTGAAAATGGAAAAAAGACTACGCATGTGACCGCAGAGCATGTCCAAATGATTCAAACTATTTATTAGAGTTGTTTGGTTTATCATAGTTATTTGGTTTCCAGAGTCAAGTGGTTGGCTCTTTCTAATATCTCCATGTGAAATCTGTAGAGTCTGGATGGACCAAAATAACCAAAATAACCTCACTTATGGTCTCACGTCTACTATGACACTTTTTTGGGGGGACCAAATATGGTTATTGTGGGTGAATGGTTGCAATCATAGAAATAGATATAATTATATTAAGAAGCAAAGTGGAAAGCAGCATCGTTCTTGTTTGGAACAATTTGTTGACTGCATTGACCTAACGTATCAACATGCACATTTATAGTCAACCATCTAACAGGTTGCACTGTGTTCAGAACCATGCTAGTCTGCAATCAGTGAGTTCCAAACACGGCAGCTGTATCTCCACATAGACTACTGTGGTTAACAAGACGTCACGCCTTGTCAGAGACGTGTTTTATGTTCTTAAGTTAGCGATATAAATATAATGATTATTTTTCATCATGTAGCTATGCTTATGATTTGTATTAACTGTACATATTCTCTCAATAAGTGTACATGCAGTACAGTATGATTTCAAGCATGAAATGTTTCAATCATAACATTTCACTTTGTGAATATGTCATGTAGTTTAGAGAGTTATGGTCAATAGGGAAGGAGGAAGGCTTCCAGAAACAGTATAGGGTTTGTCAACACAATGTAACCACATTTTATGAACGCTTGCTGATGTACAGTATAAGTTTGTATGTGTCGCATATTGAATGTTACCATATTATGTCTTGTAATAGCATTTCAAAAACAGGACTGCAAGCAGTGGATGGATATGAGGTGTAGGCCTAGGATTTACAAGCACACAAAATAGGATTCATCTCTTACATCACATAAAGAGCTTTGCAATCATTGGGAAATACATTTGAAAGAAGAAATGGCAATAATTGTCATATATTGTAGAGACATTAATTGTATATTATTATTAATCAGTTACTCAACTCAGAACAAGCCCCCCCCCCCCCCCCCCCCCACAGATAGAATATGAACACATCATAAAAAATAATTTCAGGAAATTAGAAAAATGTGTAAAATAGCAGGAAATTTGTTTTAATACTGCGGTACGCCACTGAACCTTATGCCTATATGAGGACGGGGACCCAGGAATGAGAGATTTATTGTATAAGGTGTAACTAAAGATGGTTCCATTGCCTTATGTTTAGAGTTCATACTGAAATGGACACATAAGAGGTCTAAGCTGTGAAGGGATGTTATGGTAGGTTGATCAACATGTGCTAATAGGTCGAGCAGTCAAAGCATACTGGACAGTATATACTGGGGCTAAGATGAGGGGATCTTTAGGCTAAAGAGTTGCATGCATGCCACTAAATACGACATGCACTTTGGAGTATCTGACACGTCTGAAAGGACTGACTAATGATTGTATTATTGAGCTACTCAAAGTGCACTTTGAGTAGGAAAGTAGGAAAAGAGGCATGGTTTGGTTTGTTATACTTGACACATATTCCTGTATATTGACACATATTCCTGTGTATTGACACATATTCCTGTGTATTGACACATATTCCTGTGTATTGACACATATTCCTGTGTATTGACACATATTCCTGTGTATTGACACATATTCCTGTGTATTGACACATATTCCTGTGTATTGACACATATTCCTGTGTATTGACACATATTCCTGTATATTGACACATATTCCTGTGTATTGACACATATTCCTGTGTATTGCTACTAACCAAGATGTCCTCCACCCCCTGTCATGTGTTTGATACGCAGCTTTCTCTCTCACTGTGAAATGTTATACATCTGAAATTGTTTAAATCAAGTTCACTTTACTCATATGTGGAGGACATGAATTTCTCTTGGTTTGACCTATAAGGTTATTAATCTTATTCCCTTTAACCTATGCAAACCTTACTAATGCAGTCCATCATCTGTCTGTGTTGATGTGTCTTGGTGTCTGACATTGTTTGGAGCTAATGTTTAACACTGTATTTTGTCTGTTTGCATGCATGGCTGAAGTACCCATATTATTTTTATGGTGAGTTTGTAATGTAGCCTATATTTTATTAAAACAACGGCAATAAAGGCCTTTGTGATGAGAAATTAAAACGTGTTGTAGTTTTTTCAATTGCCTTTATCACACTTCAGTCAGCAGCATGGTATAATAACCTTTGACATAACCTTTCCTTACAATAGCTTTATTAATTAACTAGAATCAATGTCACAGTATCCTCTGAGATGACACAGGTTCAATACAAAGCTCTACAGATTTTGATTGTATTATGAGATATCTCATTTTCTCCTCTGAATGCTCCACTGCTGTATGTCTGCTCTGAGGTGACTGGCTAATTTATCAGATGACTGTCTAATCCACACAGGGCTCAAGTCCTGTAGGCCATAACATTTCTTGCTGCGGTGGTCAGCCACCCAGTCCCTCGCCGCAGTCATGACGAGACACGTGTCCTTGAACTGATCAGCTTTGTCGGCACGCCCCTCAGTGTTCTCGGTGGGAGTGGGGTTGCATGGCTGAGGATCTCTTGAGATCAGAAAGGTTGGCTTCAGACATAATTTTGTCTCTGACATGTAGGCTATATAACAGTGGCAGCTAGAAAAGCTCCGTTCTGACTCTAGATGACATCCAAGAGTCTGTGTGTAATGGGTTGAGAGGTTGTTTTGGATACATAGTCCCTTTTTTAAATAGCTTCTGGATATAAAACACAACCAAATGAGTTTAATTTGTCACAGGTAACCTCTAGCTTACCCCTTTTGAGTTGATGTAAATAAACTGAGTTTAGACCGTTGTTTTATGGCAATCGTCCACCTAGCCAAACAGTCATCACTAGGCAATATGATTGATAATGTTATTACACCACATATTTAATCTGAGTCTGGAGAGGGTTTTCCCACAGACCTGGAGGGAAGCAAAAGTTTAAAAAAAATTTTTTAAAGCTCCCTTTGCTGGTTCTAACAGCCAATCAATCAGCTTACTACTCGTTCTCAGCAGATTTATGGATACAATGCTATTTCTCTGTGAACAATTGACTTTCAGCATGCTTATAGGGAAGGACACTCAACATGTACTGCACTGACACAAATGATTGGCTGATAGAAAGAAATCGATAACAAAACGTTTGTGGGAGCTGTACTGTTAGATTTCAGTGCAGCCTTTGATATTATTGATCATCATTGGTCTTTGTAAGAAGTATTGATGTGCTGAAAGTACCAAAATTGTCTGTTCAGCCAGTTAACACACAGCTCAGAAACCCATACATACCCCACAAGACAAGCAATCAGTTGTCTCTTTCAACAGTCCACAAGTCCAGAACAGCGGCTGGGAGACACACAATACTGTATAGCGCAATGGCTATATGTTATTCTCTTCCGCCTCAGGTAACTCAGGCAAGCAGTAAAATCAATAAAAAGTACAATAAAACAACACCTCAAGGAACAACGCGGACTGTGACGACACACACAACCACACACACATTATTCTTTAGCTCCAACAGCCTAAAAGTGTCTACATGGCATTTATTTACTTGTATTTATTTTATTGTTCTTCTTCTTTTTAAAAAAAATGGTCACATTCTTTAGTCTTAGTGTTCTTAGTTTACATTTGTGTTGCTAATGGGAATCCGAATACAAATCCCAAAATATCCCATTGAGTGCATTGAGCTGCAGGGAGTATATCAACAAAATCACCCATTTACTTCATGGGCACTATGTCATTACAGATCCAAGTTCTTCTTTCTAACACCTTGGCAACAAGGTTTTTAGAGAGCTGATCTAGAATCAGATCATGAAGTATAGTAAGGGGTCTTTCCACTATGGATATCACAAAATGGGTTGATCCTAACCGTACCCTGGCACGGTTACAGTCGTTGTTCTATGTGGTTTAATCACATCAGGGGTCTCAGAAGGAGATGGGATCAATAAAATGATTTCATTTAAACAATTGAACCATTGATTGACAATATTGGTTCAATCCAATACCGCAATATGTCAATGTCTATCATTCTTAATGAAACATTCCTAATGGAATGTGTGAATGTGCACTATTAGATTAGATTGAGTTGGTATATACTGTATAGTGACTGTTGTTATTGTGCCTTCAGGGTGTCAGATGGACAAGATAATCCTGTGTAATCCTATGGTAAAACACATTAGCTAGGCCTAGTCTGTAACATTACTGTATGTTAATGTATCATGTATGTGTCAAGTTCGTGTCACGTTCCCCTGTGCTTCCCCCCATGCTTAGTTAGGCTGTGCTTCTCCCCAGAGTGGCGAGTGACCTGTGCTGGCTCACAGTTAGATGGGAAGGGGAGTGTGGAGTGGAGTGGTGCTTAGGCATGGTCATGTTGATGGGAATCTGATAGTTTATAGCTGCACACCAGCCCCAGCAGGTACAACCAGGCCCATCAGGTACAACCAGGCCCAGCAGGTACAACCAGGCCCAGCAGGTACAACCAGCCCCAGCAGGTACAACCAGGCCCAGCAGGTTACACCAGGCCCAGCCGGTACAACCAGGCCCAGCAGGTACAACCAGGCCCAGCAGGTCACACCAGGCCCAGCAGGTACAACCAGCCCCAGCAGGTACAACCAGGCCCAGCAGGTCACACCAGGCCCAGCAGGTACAACCAGGCCCAGCAGGTACAACCAGGCCCAGCAGGTACAACCAGCCCCAGCAGGTACAACCAGGCCCAGCAGGTACAAGCAGGCCCAGCAGGTACAACCAGCCCCAGCAGGTACAACCAGGCCCAGCAGGTACAACCAGCCCCAGCAGGTACAACCAGGCCCAGCAGGTACAACCAGCCCCAGCAGGTACAACCAGGCCCAGCAGGTACAAGCAGGCCCAGCAGGTTACACCAGGCCCAGCAGGTCACACCAGGCCCAGCAGGTACAACCAGGCCCAGCAGGTCACTCTGCATGCCTTATTCCTATCCTGGTTCTGGTGTGTGACATGAATTTGTGACATGAATTTTTTATACATTTTAAAAGGCTCTGGAAATGATATAGCTTCATTTATAAAACATTACACATCACCCTAAACCAGGATAGAACGCTCTGCGTTTTTGAGATGAGGAATGCTCAAATGTAGTACTACTGTATATCAATCTGTGTGTGTGTGTGTATGTGTGTGTGTGTGTGTGTGTGTGTGTGTGTGTGTGTGTGTGTGTGTGTGTGTGTGTGTGTGTGTGTGTGTGTGTGTTTGGGTGTGTGTGTGGTTGTGTGACGCAGGTGTGTGGTTGTGTGACGCAGGTGTGTGTGACTGTGTGACGCAGGTGTGTGCTTGTGTGTGTACGTTCATGCTTGCATGGGGTGGTAATCAGACGGCTGTGTTGATGTGATGATGCCCCTCTGAGGATAGTGACATTAGTACCACAGCCTCAGCGCTACATTTACATACTAGACAGTTGAATAGACAGATATGTAAAAAGATATGATCGTCAAACTCATACATTTCATGCAACTCATAATTAGGAAGGTGTTCCTAATTTTTGGTATACTCAGTGTGTGTTGAAAGATGGTTATGCAAATTTTGCTCGTAGGCCTTTACTGCTAAAACATGCATATAGCACATATGCATATACAGTGGGGTCCGAAACTATTGACACACTTGATGAAGTTGAGCAAAAAAACTGTAGAAATCATTCAAATACTGAGCTACTGAAAATTGCATGCAAAACAAAAGGAACGTTCTATTAATTTATACTAATACAATTCCTAATCCAAATGTTTTTCTCAAAAAAGGTAGGGATCAAAGTAATTAACACCCCTGTTTTCAATACCTTTCAATACCTCACCTTGCAAGGATAACGGCACTGAGCTGGAGAACACATTGGGAGGGATCCTTCCAGATCCTTGATATCCTTCGTCTGCACTTATGGACTGTCCTCTGCAATTCAAACAATAGGTTTTCAATAGATTACAAGTCTGGCCATTGCAAAATGTGGATTTTGTAGCTAATTAACCATTTATTTATGGATTTTGATGTGTGCTTGGGGTTATTGTATTGCTGAAAGATCCACACGCGGCCAAGTGTCAGCCTCCTGGGTAGAGTTCATGATAACGTTGACCTTAACAAGGGCCCCAGGACCAGTGGAAGCAAAATAGCCCCATAACATCAATATATACCCCACCAATAACCCCCACCATTTTATACAGTAAGTATGGGGTTCTTTTCTGCTCATGCATTCTCATTTCGATCCCAAACCCACCACTGGTGGGCGTGGCCAAAGACTTGGATTGGATGCGGTGCTTTGTTCAGATGACTTGAAAATAGAGCTCTTTAGCCACACAATGGGTGTCAATACACTGTAATATTTCACCTTTATTTAACCAGGTAGGTCAGTTGAGAACAACTGACCTACCTCTCATTTGCAACTGCGACCTGGCCAAGATAAAGCAAGGCAGTGCGACAAAAAACAACACAGAGTTACACATGGGAAATAAACAAACGTACAGTCAATAACACAATAGAAAATCTATATACAGAGTGCAAATGTAGTGCAAAATGCAGTAAGGTTAGGAAGACAATAAATAGGCCATAGAGGCGAAATAAATTACAGATTAGCATTAACACTGGAATGATGGAATGCAAATGATGATGTGAACATAGACCCTACCAGCCACCTGAATAGGAGCGATTACTATCCGTGTGAATATTGAATGATCCTGCCAAGCCAGGCCCATGGCAACACATCAATTGGTCTCATGACTTCTGGTTGAATTATTCATGCTTAGCATGTATTGAGATCCCATGTTATTATGGCTGACTCAGCACTAGCATCAGTACCACTGCGGCCTACAGCAGACTCATCCCCATGCACACTGGGCCAACCCACTACAGCTAGATCTAGAATGTACCTCTATCCCTAATGCCGTCCTGGTCCTGGGGACTCAAATGGGTGTACATTTTAGTTTTTGCCCTAGCATTACACGCCTGACTGTAATAGGTAACTCATCATCAAGCCTTAGAAACTGCATCACTACTGAGTCAAGATTCCCTACCATGTCAAGATTCACTACCATGTCAAGATTCCCTACCATGTCAAGATTCACTACCAAGTCAAGATTCCTCCCACGCTCCAGAAGTATGTGCATGTTAGGTGGTCATGGTACACATTGGTCCCCCCTTTGCTGCTATAACAGCCTACACTCTTCTGGGAAGGCTTTCCACTAGATGTTGGAACATTGCTGCAGGGGACCTGCTTCCATTCAGCCACAAGAGCATTAGTGAGGTCGGCCACTGATGTTGGGCGATTAGGCCTGGCTCACAGTCAGCGTTCCAATTCATCCAAAAGGTGTTGGATGCGGTTGAGGTCAGGGCTCTGTGCAGGCCAGTCAAGTTCTTCCACACTGATCTTGACAAATCATTTCTGTATATGCATAGACCCATAGACTAGTTAAATAAAGGTTAAAAAAGTTGCCACAAAGTTGGAAGCACAGAATCGTCTAGAATGTAATTGAATGCTGTAGCGTTAAGATTTCCCTTCACTGGAACTAAGGGGCCTAGCCCGAACCACGATAAACAGCCCCAGACCATTATTCCTCTTACACCAAACTTTGGTGAAGCGTGATTCATCACTCCAGAGAAAGCGTTTTCCACTGCTCCAGAGTCCAATGGCTGCGAGCTTTACACCACTCCAGGCGACACTTGGCATTGCGCATGGTGATCTTAGGCTTGTGTACGGCTGCTCAGCCATGGAAACCCATTTCATGAAGCTCCTGGCGAACAGTTATTGTGCTTATGTTGCTTCGAGAGGCAGTTTGGAACCCGGTAGTGAGTGTTGCAACCGAGGACAGTTGATTTGTACGCACTACGCGCTTCAGCACTCGGCAGTCCCGTTCTGTGAGCTTGTGTTGCCTACCAATTGGTGGCTGAGCCCTTGTTGCTCCTAGACATTTCCACTTCACAATAACAGCACTTAGAGTTGACCAGGGCAGCTCTAGCAGGGCAGAAACTTGTTGGAAAGGTGGCATCCTATGACGGTGCCACATTGAAAGTCACTGAGCTCTTCAGTAAGGCCATTCTACTGCCAATGTTTGTCTATGGAGATTGCATGGCGGTGTGCTCGATTTTATACACCTGTCAGCAACATGTGTGGCTGAAATAGCCGGATCCACTCATTAAAGGGGTGTCTACATACTACATACATATATAGTGTATGATGGCAGTCTGCT
>CM042381.1:30579923-30592423 GCA_023634145.1 Thymallus thymallus
CTCTCATCTCTCTCTCCTCTCCTCTCTCTCTCTCTCTCTTCTCTCTGTCTCTCTCTCTCTCTCCTCTCTCTCTCTCTCTCTCACTCTCTCTCATCTCTCTCTCTCATCACTCTCTCTCTCTCCTCTCTCTCTCTCTCCTCTCTCTCTCTCTCTCATAACTGGGCCTGGCACAGTGGAGGAACAGTATTGGAGCCGCAATAATGAACTGATCCAGACTATCTCACATCCTCCTGGTCCTTCAGACACACGTACGCCCTGCACATAGGTACGTAGTTGAGTGAGCACGTATACACAGGTACATGATGCATGCACGTACACATGCACACACGTACATAGGACTTTACACACACACAAACACTCACTCCTATCCTGAGCGAGGCCATGAGGAGTAAATCAGAGGAGAGATCAGTGACATCATCATCCCTCACCCAGGCTGGCAAAGGTTAGAATTATCCTTCATCCACAGACACCCCAATGGAATAACAAGGAGAATACATTACTTATTCAGATAGGCCAGCGCTATCTTAGACTGCCAAAGTGTACAACAACAACAGTTAATCATCATGTGTCTATGTGCATTTCTCTGGCTCCTCTGTTGCTGTGCTGTGATGAAATGTTACTAAGGTCAAGGCATAGGTGTGTATTGGTGTGAAGGTGAGACAGTGAGACAGTGTGAATATGATGGATCACACAGATAACCTTGCTCTCCCTCTCTGTGCTGATGTTGCAGACTAGGCATTGGGCTCTGGTGTGTTCCAGTTCTCTGCAGTACTCTGCTTGCTGTGTTGGCGTTGCCTGCTATATTTTGCATGTTGTAACAGAGCACGCCATCTAGCGTGACGCTATACGTCCCCTGTGGTGTTTGCGTGTGTGTGTGTGTTTTGTGTGTGTGCGCGCATGTGCTTTTGTGTGTGTGTGTGTGTGTGTGAGTCTGAGACGTCTCTCTCCCCCCCCCCCCCACCCCCCAACCTGTCTGGGATATGTGGCGTGACTCAGCAAAACGTGACTGCTGTCACCATGGTTACTTGTATCTTTATGCCCTCCTCCATCTTTTCCCACAGATGGGATGATGCTCATAAAATTATTCATCTTGCGCTGATCACCAACAGTGCGTGAAGAATAGGGGAAGTACTTGACGGTGTATGACGTTGCACGCGTGTATGTGTGCTTGTGTATGCATGCATTTCGTTGTGTGTGTGTGTGTTTGTGATGCATGCGTTTCGTTGTGTGTGTGTGTGCTTGTGTATGCATGCATTTCGTTGTGAGTGTGTATGTGTTTGTGTTATTGGTATCACTCCTATGCTGGAGGGCAGTGCTCTGTGAGACCCATGTTGCCTTGAGGACCAGCGCACTCAGAACAGTTCTCCTGAAATAGTAATGAAACAGATATCAGCTCTCACAGTCTCATGGCAGAATTAGACGTTCATCTGTGTTTCACAAAAAATGTAATGTCAAATTTTGAAGTTATTCCAAACGTCAACTTTCTATTTCTGGATTTGACCTTGCAACCTTTGGAATCAAAGGCAGATGCTTAACCTGTCCAGCATCACCTAGCAACACTGAAACCTACTTGAAGTTAATAGAGCTCACTGTTGCCTCTAGTGGCCGATTTCCACGTCATCTCCCAACGTCCTCAGACATGGATGGACGTCGACGAATACTGACTTGTATCAGTGGGTGACCTGGCTGGAGCTATACAGTACATCTCTCAATCTCTCCCCCGTCCGTCCTCTCTCCCCCGTCCGTCCGTACCCCCCCCCCCCCCCCCAAACACTGTTTGTCCCCCACATCTCTCTCATTCTCTCTCTCCCGTTCTCTGTCTCTCCCTCTCTGTTGCGCCCTCTCTCCCCTCTCCCATCACACAGATTGGGTCACGTGCAGTGTGTGTGTGACCAGTGGTGCTCTGGCCTGTGGCCCACACACAGATCACAGACAGTCTGCATGATTCATTCATAGGATTTTAATGGAGGGGATCTTAGCACACACCTCACAACTGTGTGTGTGTGTGTGTGTGTGTGTGTGAGAGAGAGAGAGAGTGAGAGATAGAGAAAGACAGTGAGAGAGAAAGAGCGTGTGCGTGTGCACGTGTGTCCTTTAGCTCTGACGTGACCATGGGCACTGCTGCCTATTCAGATGGTTAACCTGAAACCACCTGTTCAGGTAAAGGATGTGATCTATTAAAAGGGACAGAGTGACTCATTGGTCTGAGACTCTCTGTCGCTTTAGGATGAAACATATGTCTACGTAAGTGTGTTCCCTGCATGTGTGCGTCACAGTATTCTCCAGGGTTGGCATGCTGATGTTTACTCTCTACTGCCCTCTTCTGGTAAAATATAGTGTATTCACAATCCACTCCGTTCACTTGGGTTCAATGTGAATGGCTATTAGATGTTTACCTGATTGTGGCAAACAACTTGAACTTCTTTTTAATGTGTCAAATGTCATTCAGATCGGACACTCAGGAACATTAACTGTCTTCTTGGTAAGCAACTCCAGTGTAGATTATTGTCCTGCTGAAGAGATGAATTAATCTCCCAGTGTCTGGTGGAAAGCAGACTGAACCAGGATTTTGCCTTTGCTTATCTCCATTCCGTTTCATTTTTAAACTCACCAGTCCTTAAGGATTACAAGCATACCCCATAACATGATGCAGCCACGACTATGCTTGAAAATATGGAGAGTGGTACTCAGTAATGTGTTGTATTGCCCCAAACATAACACTTTATATTCAGGACAAAAAGCTTTGCCACTTTTTTTGCAGTATTATTTTATTGCCTGGTTGCAAACTGGATGCAAGTTTTGGGACATTTTTCTTCTGTACAGGCTTTCTTCTTTTCACTCTGTCAATTAGGTTAGTATGGAGTAACTGCAATGTTGTTGATCCATCCTCAGTTTTCTCATATCACAGCCATTAAATTTTAATCAATTTAAAATTCAGATTGTAACACAACAAAATGTGGAAAAAGTCAAGGGGTGTGAATACTTTCTGAAGGCACTGTATGTCACACCAGTGTGGCAATGTACCTTGGGTCTCAGATGCTTCAGCGGTCAGTGGATTGGAGAACATTACAGCCAGGAATGTGTGCCTGAGAGAGGAGCAGGCGAGTGCCCTGGTCTCTTGGGCTTTAGTCATCAGACACAGCAACACTGCCTTCAAATGTCTTCACTGAGATCAGAGATACGTAGGGCGTGATGACTGTAATAGCAATGCTGCAGAGTCACTTACCTGCGACTTGCTAGAGATCAGAGATATGCTGATTAGCCCTCTAATATTTACAGCACATGGAGAGATCACATAGACACCCACAGGTTAAATGTCTGTTAGAATCAGAGCACCTCCCTCTCACTGTGGTTACTGAGCCCGAGAAGTCCCTGTGTGCATCTCCAATGGCAACAGCCATAGTGGTGTCACATCTTTGATACCAGTACCCATACACAGTGATGTCATACATGAACGGTCACGCACACACGAACACACTCATATCTCTCTCTCTCTCTCTCTCTCTCTCTCTCTCTCTCTCTCTCTCTCTCTCTCTCTCTCTCCCTCTCTCTCTCTCTCTCTCTCTCTCTCTCTATATATATATATATATATATGCATGGCACTGTTGCTATGGTAACCTCCCACGTCAGTGAATCCATATTCAGTAAGAGGGTCAATGGAGGGTCATGCTAGCAGCTTAGCTCTCATACTACCTGGTAATGTCCGCCACCTCGCCATAATAAGGAGCAGATGGGATAGAATCTATGCATTTTAAATAGCACATGCAATGCTACACATTTAGCCAGTGAGAGTCTTATGTGCATGGTATTACCTATATGCATAGCCTTATCAAATTCACAAAATACAATATTTAGTCCCTAGAACCTTAGATGTGAGCTAGAAGTACCAAGGAATGGTCTTTGGCTAGAGATGAATGCTGAGCTTATGGTTTTGGCCCTGGTACCTTTATGGGGATACAGGATGGCTATAGCGTGGCCTGTGAACAGTGTTATTTCAACTGGACTGCCCTAGGGAGGGAACAGACAGATCCGCCAGGGGGATATCTCTGTAATCACACCTAGCACCTGAGCCCAGAGACTAAGGCTTAGTCTGGCTAACATACTGGCAGACAGGAGGCTCCACATATATCATGGTGCAGAGTGACAGAACACCACAACTTTGGTCTAGCTCTTAGCAGAGTACCACTGATCTTAGAACATTGAATGTTAATAGTAGTGACTGCAGATCTTTGATGTTTACGGATTTTACATCTAACAACTGTTCTGAGGTATAGCGGAGAACTGTCAGTGACAGTAATGATTGAAATTGCTGTGACAGCATGACTAAATACTTGATAAGTGGTGAGTATGCTGTGACCAGTAGAAGCAGTTGCTTACTTCTGTAGCAATGTTTCAACAGTGGCATCAATGTGCTTCATGATGCCAATTTCCTTAAAAGAATATGATAGTGTGTGCATCTCAGAGTGATGCACAAAGCTCAGGAGGAGGTGGAGGTGATGTCTCTGCCCTACTCTATCCTCACATGTGTTTGAGTATAGAGTACAATAGATTGCATCAGATATTTCTGGGGGGGGGGGGTTAGGGTATGTTTCACCCTGAGCTTATTGTCCTGGCATGCTGCTCTCTCACACTCTTGTTCAACAGAGACTCAGAGTTATATCTGCAAATGGAAAAACCATGTATTCTCCCCCACTCCCTGTTTGACCCTTTAGCTTACAGTGAATAACCTCAACATCACCAAACAGTTGCTCTTTCACAACTGCAGCTCTCTAAACTTTGTTTAGATAGATAGGTACTTTATTGATCCCCGAGGGGAAATTTAATCAATCCCCTGTATAGGGACTGCAGTCGGTTTGGTGTTGGTTCTCCTGAAGTCCACCACCATCTCCTTTGTTTTGCTGATGTTGAGCTGAAGGTGGTTCTGCTCACACCACACCACAAAGTCATTGATTGTGCTCCTGTACTCCTCCTCCTGCCCACCCCCTGATGAACCCTATAATTGCGGAGTCATCCGAGAACTTCTGTAGGTGGCATGTTTCAGAGTTATATCTGAAGTCTGAGGTGTAGAGGGTGAACAGGAAGGGGGACAGGACCGTTCCCTGGGGGGCCCCTCTATTGCTCACTGCCCGTTCTGACACACAGCTCTGTAGGCGCACAAATTGTGGCCTACCGGTCAGGTAGTCCGTAATCCAGGAGACTAAGGGTGCTTCCACTTTCATCCTCCTCATCTTCTCACCCAGTAGCAGGGGCTGAATGGTGTTGAAGGCACTGGAGAAGTCAAAAAACAGTTTCACCATCTCCCTGATTCCACAGGCAAACTACCGAGGCGACATTGATATCTCAAGTGTTCATGTCTGTTATCCAACCAACCAAGCCCAATGCTTGGTTGCTTCCAACTGTATTCACCCCCCAACACTCGGCAGTTTGTCAAGCGTGTAACGCCTGTGAGAGAGTCAATCTCAGTCAGCACAGAGGTAAATGAACCAGGGCCATCCTTTATGACAAACTCAACAGCCTGAACAGAACAGAATGTCTGAGTGTGATAAAGAAACCCATTGGTGAAAGCCAAACAGTGTTATCCTATTTATCACGTCAGTGGTTTAGATGCAGTAATCTTCATTGGGCTTGCAGAGTGTGATCCCACTGCCTGGCTGTTATTGCATTCATCTCAGAAAACAATATTGTTCACAGTCAATGGAAGTCAGTAGGCTATTACAAACGGGTTCATTTCTATGGAAACTAGATGATGATGAGAGTTCTCATTTGGGTTTAATGCAAATGGATCCATTTATTTTATAATATATTTGCATTTATATCTAGGAATATACTGTATTTTTCATATTCCCATTCCAACACAACTATAATAACATTAACATAATAATACTGAACATTGATTTGTTTTTCATTGTAAAATGTGAACACTATCACTTCTCAGCTATACCTTAGCTATGGCTGATTACAAATGATTGCAGTCTGTCTTAAGTGACAAATGCCTCCATTGACAAAGCATTATTTGCGGAACAATTTACTGCACACCCTGTATAGGAACATGTCTGCAGTCATCAACAGATCTATTGCAGTACCGTACATACTCTGAGTATTGACTTTATCTGAAAACATACACTGACCACATATTCTCATCTGTCAGCAGATCTATACAGCTATCTGAATATGTGTGTGCCTCTCTCTGTTTGTGTGTGTGTGTGTGTGTGTGTGTGTGTGTGTGTGTGTGTGTGTGTGTGTGTGTGTGTGTGTGTGTGTGTGTGTGTGTGTGTGTGTGTGTGTGTGTGTGTGTGTGTGTGTGTATGTGTGTGTGTGTGTGTGTGTGTGTGTATGTATGTATGTATGTATGTATGTATGTATGTGTGTATGTGTGTGTGTGTGTGTGTGTGTGTGTGCGCGGGTGTGCGTGTGTGTGTGTCTAACCTCCAGGTCCTTATCTATGTCCATGCTGTCCAGGTTCTGGAAGGTGTGTGTGTAGACCTCAAGAACCATGGCATGGAACACCATATCCACTGTGATGAAGTCTGTGAAGATCCTCTGGAAGAGGACCTAGTATTATTGTCACTGTAAGAGGACGGTTTCTGTGTGTGTGTTCCGTGTTCATGTTCGTGTGTGTGTGTGTTTGTGTTGTGTTCATGTATGTGTTGTGGTTTAAGAACAACCTTGATGTCCTCCAGTTTCTGTTTCTGGAAGTCACTAATTGTCTCCTCCAGTTGTCTGGTGCTGCAGTGAGCGTTGTTGGTCACCTTCTGAGCATTCATCTCCGCCTGAAAATCAATCACTACAAAGGAATACTACATCTGTTCTAGAAACCTGAAAGAAAGATAATTCTAACAAAACCTCTGGTGGTCCACCACATAAGAACTCATCAATGGTCAGATATCTGCATCTCTATAGTGTATGAAGGTGTTGTTGATGTGACTGGGGAAGGTTCCAGAGAAATCATGTTACCTGTGTGAGACTGAACCTGTCACTCAAATTACCACTCAGAGTAAATACTGTAAGGCTGACAACCAATTGTTTGTCACAGGCCATACGTCATATTTTTCAACACTGTGTTTTGACATAAGGATTTTTGACATAAATACTATAATCATGCTGGAATTATGCCACTCTTGTAGAGTTATATGCATATATGAATAGACTGGGAGAAAGGACACAATGCTTTGTCTATCTGAGGGATTCTTCTGTCGGAGTCTCTCCAGGATCTGAAACTCTTTCAGCTCTCTGTTCCGATCAGCATTGAACCTCTTCAGATCTGCCTGCATGTCAGAGATATGACCAGTCCATGAAGCTTCAAACACACTGTCTCAGAAGAGAGATGTGTGTGTGTGTGTGAGGGATCTGTATTTTGTCTGGTATTTACTGTATAAAAGTTTCCATGTGTGAGGACTTACTCTTGTTTTTGACGATATCTCCGTAGGCTTTGAGGGGAGTGAAGACTTTGGTCTCCAGCCTATCTACCTGTCAGGGGTAGACACAGTAAACATACTTTCATAATCAAAACAACAGTATTTCAAGGTGTGAGAAAAAATAAATAAATACATGTCTAGAAACCAACACTGTCTTTGCACACTATATACAGTACTGGATAACTCCCATAATGCCTTTATTTACTGTTATAGTGTTTCGTAACCCTTACACTAACCCAGTAGATGAACCATGGCCAACCACGTCCTCCACCACTAATACCAGTGTTGAGGAAGCTACTGTAAAAATATAGTTTACCAAGCTGCCAATTACTTCACACTGGAAGAAGTTAGGCTAGACTAAAGCTACAGTTAAGGAAATATAGTTTAGTTAACTAACGTTTCGTTGAAAAAGTAGTTCACTACATCCAAACTACTTTGTGATAAATTATCATATCTAAATCTGAAATGTCATAGACTACAAATTGCTATAACAGATCACTCTGGAGAATGTGTAATTAAGCCTATACACAAAAACTCTTTCAAGTGACAATTAGGAAGGTCTGACACTGAAAAGGAAAGGAAATTATAGCCTAATTAACCCATATGTAATTAACTACTGAAACCATACCAAGATTTGAATTTAGTTCAACGACCACAAAGCTACTGTAAAATGTAGTTACATTATTAGTTGAACTAGCCTACATGTAGTTCACTACTCCCCAACACCCCCTGACCTCTCACCCCTGACCTCAGTCCAGCACCATGGCCAGGTATTCAGCCAGGTTCTTTAGACAAGTACTGAGGTCTGGGTCATTGAGCTGTCTGACCAGCATGTCAGCCTGGTCCCTCAGCTTGGCTGTCTTCCTGACCACTTTAGCTGTGGTTTACACATATAATTGTGGAATTACTCTATATACTGTATATATAGTGAAACATTACATGGTTATAGAACTAGTACTGGAGAATACAACACACCCTGCATCAAATGCAGAATCAACCGATTGGCTAGATGTGGATGTTGACTCTGTAGAGTTGCCTGGTCCATGCTACAGTAGCTTTTCCTGCTACACTAGCTTAAAGCAGTGAGTTCTCTTGGTACGTTAAACAATATACGCATGTAACGAGGGCACCTACCTTGAGAGGATGGTGTTCATGTTGGATTTACTCGTCACTTCACATCACTGTTTAGCTGCGTTGTTTGCCTTAGACAAATTCTCACCTGCCCCAGGTTACAACACAGCAGGGTGTAGGTGATGGTTATGGCCACATGGTGGCAGCAGCGTCTCGTTAGTAACATAAACCTCCGACAGGAGCAGAGACAGGCTTTACAAGGCAGCCTTACAGAAGAATAAAACGTAACCCCATCCCTCAGGACTATTAAAAAGCGTGGTAAAACGGGTTATTAAAAACTCACTTTCACCCTTTTTTTCTCTCTTTCGCTCTCTGCTCTCTCTCTGACTCACTCGCTCATACGCTTCATCACACACACACACGCACACACGCACACACACACACACCACACACACACACACACACACACACACACACACACACACACACACACACACACACACACACACACACACACACACACACACACACACACACACACACACACACACACACACACACACACACACACACACACACACACACATAGTAAGAGATGGTAAGAGGTCCAGTTAACGAGTGCCTGTAAGAGAAGAGTTGAAGACAGTCCAACTCTCAACTCTTCTGGGAAGAATGTGTTGGCATATACAAGGGGCGCCACTCAAATGGAACTTAATTTACACAAAAACTCAAACAATTAAAAAAACAGACCTCACTGCTGGCGGCTCACAGCTGTAAAATGTAACACAGCCTCTTCCTACCTGAGAATTAGCGTTTTATTGTATGTTGCACTTAATATAGTGTTTGTGCGCGTGCGCGTGCGCGTGCGCGTGTGTGTGTGTGTGTCAGCCAATGGCGGCGGGCTGTGAATAGGGCTTTGATGTAGCCTGCCAAGTCTCCCCTGTGGACAGCAGCTGTTATGATAAACACACTGTCTAGTAGCAACAGATCCCCCCAAGATGGTTCCCCACCACCTCCTCTCTCTCTCTATCTCTCTCTCTCTCTCTCTCTCTCTCTCTCTCTCTCTCTCTCTCTCTCTCTCTCTCTCTCTCTCTCTCTCTCTCTCTCTCTCTCTCTCTCTCTCTCTCTCTTCTCTCTCTCTATCTCTCTCTCTCTCTCTCTCTCTCTCTCTCTCTCTCTCTCTCTCTCTCTCTCTCTCTCTCTCTCTCTCTCTCTCTCTCTCTCTCTCTCTCTCACAGTGTGAACTACACTCACAGACAGACGGACGGACGGACGGACGCACACCAAAGATAATTATCGGGTGTCTCTATAAACACCACACAATAGCCATAGGGCTGACGACTAATTGCGTTCCCCAGAGCAGGTCTCTATAGGGCTGACAGAGGAAGGAAGTCCACATGTCACCCAGAGGCAGAATCAAAGCGCAGGGCAGACTCACTTCATTTTCGACACTTGCTAACAAAAACACACAAACACACATAGACTTTGGGTTGGAGTTTGAGTCATATTCATTGAAGCTTCCATTCATTCAGATCTGTACAAATCCTTATATTCTCACCATTAATTCCTATGTGGGAAATGACATCATCCCACTTCCTATTCTGAGGAGCCAGTTGCTCTCATAGTGACATCACAGCCTAGGAGTGTGATGGAGGAGGTGAGGTGACACAGACAAGGAAAATCAGCTAAATGAGTTTTCCCCCAGGCTGTTACCACAATCACAAGCTCTGTGTACAACACGCCAAAACCACAGCCAGCCTTTTTGACTGAGTCAGAAAATGTTATTTTATTGCTGTGGGAGTTTCTGCATGAAAATGTTGAACGCTATGAGGCAGGAACACTATTATTGAAGAATATGAGGCAAGGACCGACTCTGACTTAGGTGAACCTGTTGCCTGGTGAGAGGATGCCAACCTCAGTGGGGTCTACCTGTTGATGAAAGTCATTGGACTAATCACTTAGTGTATGTCTGGGCATGACTGGGCATGACTCTACACATGGTTTACCTACAAAAAAGGTGCTATCTAGATCCTAAATGGGTTATTCGGCTGTCCACATAGGAGAACCCTTTAAATAACCCTTTTCGGTTCCAAGGAGAACCCTTTAGGGTTCCATGTAGAACCCTTTCCACAGAGGGTTCTACATGGAACCCAAATAGGTTCTACATGGAACTAAAAAGGATTTTCCTGTGGGGACAGCCGAAGAACCGTTTTGGAACACTCTTTTCTAAGAGTGTAGTCTGCCCCAGGCCCAGCTTACGTAGAGGTGTACAAAGTTCCTTTTTCATTTTCCGCTACTATAGAAGTGCTGGCCCAAGGGGGCCAGTGTGTGTGTTCCACAGCCAGTAGAGCCAGAGCAGTGGAAAGGTCTGGGATGTAACCCAGGACAGAGTTTCCCGTTGTGAGGGGGTTTTCTCTGGTTGCCAGCAAGGGCTGACCCCTCTCTCAGACCTGTTATTAATGCCAGAGCACACACCTCAGAGGCAGAGTCGACAAGTTAGAAGGTTTACATTGTAGAGGTAGAAGGTTTACAGTGTAGAGGTAGATGGTTTACAGTGTAGAGGTAGATGGTTTACAGTGTAGAGTTAGAAGGTTTACAGTGTAGAGGTAGATGGTTTACAGTGTAGAGGTAGATGGTTTACAGTGTAGAGTTAGAAGGTTTACAGTGTAGAGTTAGAAGGTTTACAGTGTAGAGGTAGATGGTTTACAGTGTAGAGTTAGAAGGTTTACAGTGTAGAGGTAGAAGGTTTACAGTGTAGAGTTAGAATGTTTACAGTGTAGAGTTAGAAGGTTTACAGTGTAGAGTTAGAAGGTTTACAGTGTAGAGTTAGTGTTTACAGTGCAGTGTTATAAAGGTTTACAGTGTAGAGTTAGAAGGTTTACAGTGTAGAGGTAGATGGTTTACAGTGTAGAGTTAGAAGGTTTACAGTGTAGAGGTAGATGGTTTACAGTGTAGAGGTAGATGGTTTACAGTGTAGAGGTAGATGGTTTACAGTGTAGAGTTAGAAGGTTTACAGTGTAGAGGTAGATGGTTTACAGTGTAGAGGTAGATGGTTTACAGTGTAGAGTTAGAAGGTTTACAGTGTAGAGGTAGAAGGTTTACAGTGTAGAGTTAGAATGTTTACAGTGTAGAGTTAGAAGGTTTACAGTGTAGAGTTAGAAGGTTTACAGTGTAGAGTTAGTGTTTACAGTGCAGTGTTATAAAGGTTTACAGTGTAGAGTTAGAAGGTTTACAGTGTATAGTTAGAAGGTTTACAGTGTAGAGTTAGATGGTTTACAGTGTAGAGTTAGAAGGTTTACAGTGTAGAGGTAGAAGGTTTACAGTGTAGAGTTAGAATGTTTACAGTGTAGAGGTAGATGGTTTACAGTGTAGAGGTAGATGGTTTACAGTGTAGAGTTAGAATGTTTACAGTGTAGAGTTAGAAGGTTTACAGTGTAGAGTTAGAAGGTTTACAGTGTAGAGTTAGTGTTTACAGTGCAGTGTTATAAAGGTTTAAAGTGTAGAGTTAGAAGGTTTACAGTGTATAGTTAGATGGTTTACAGTGTAGAGTTAGAAGGTTTACAGTGTAGAGGTAGATGGTTTACAGTGTAGAGTTAGTGTTTACAGTGCAGTGTTATAAAGGTTTAAAGTGTAGAGTTAGAAGGTTTACAGTGTATAGTTAGATGGTTTACAGTGTAGAGTTAGAAGGTTTACAGTGTAGAGGTAGATGGTTTACAGTGTAGAGTTAGAAGGTTTACAGTGTAGAGTTAGAAGGTTTACAGTGTATAGTTAGTGTTTACAGTGCAGTGTTATAAAGGTTTAAAGTGTAGAGTTAGAAGGTTTACAGTGGGGATATATGAGAGTGTGGATGTCTCGTAGGTCGTGAGAGAGAGATTTACTGTAGCTGTGTGGGACATAACATTGGCCCACCTTTGCCCCCTCCCTCCCCACTTTGCCCCCTACCTCCCACTGCCCCTTCCCTCATCCACCCTTGTCCCCACAGTCGTCAGTCATTGAGCAGATCCATCAGTCTGA
>CM042381.1:30597423-30662423 GCA_023634145.1 Thymallus thymallus
AAACATGCACACCCACACACACATGTGGTGTGAGCAGAACCACATTCAGCTCAACATCAGCAAAACAAAGGAGATGGTGGTGAACTTCAGGATAACCAAGGACCAACTGACGGCAGTCCCTATACAGGGAATGGATGTGGAAATGGTTGGGTCATACAAGTTCCTGGGTGTCCATATGGACAACAGGCTGGAATGGGCTGGTAACACCGGGGCTCTGTACAAAAAGGGCCAGAGCTGACTCTACTTTCTGAGGATGCTCAGTTCCTTCAATGTGTGCAGTAAACTACTGCATACTTTCTACCAGTCTGTGGTCTGCAGTGGTGTGCTGGGGCGCCAACATAAAAGCCGGTGATGCTTCTCGGGTAAATAAGCTGATCAGGAAGGCTAGCTCTGTTCTGGGGATTAGCCTTGACACTCTAGAGGAGGTGGTGGAGAGACGGATCCTGGCCAAACTGCTGGCCGTCACAGACTGATCCCACCACTATCTATCTATCTATCTATCTATCTATGAAGAAATCTCCAGCACCATTGATTTTCAGAAGACAGGAGGTATATTGCCAGATGGTGAAGAGACAGGGAAATGGATGCTTGACACAGTGTTGAACAAATGGACAGTATTGTTCTAGAGTTGTAGTCAGTCTGACTGTGTGTAGATTGTTAGGCATTTCATATTGTTTATGCTTCAGTGGGGTCGGGTCAGGCTTTAGAAGTGCGTGTGTGTGTTTTTGCATGAGGCTGAGCAAAGCATTTTAGGGCAGAGGGTATTTAACATACCATCTGAAACACACATACCTCCTGTACGCACACACACTTTCTTTGGCTTCTAGCTGCTGCTGTGTGGAAACTGTCCCACGATGAGAGATCAGTGAGGGAGGGAGGATTCAAGGGTATGGGTGTTTGTGTGTGTGGGGGGGATCCTGGTGGGGTTTATGCATGGGTTTGGAGAGGACGACTGCATTGAGGTCTGGGGGTGGATGGATTATTCGAGGTTAGGGGAGTGGAGGAGGAGGGGAGAGGGTGATCACTTTTTCCAGGGACTTCTCTGAACATGTCATGTCATCATCATTTCCCCAGCAGCTCCCAGGGAGGGAAGGAACAAGGGAGGGATAGAGGGAGGGAGAGGGGGGGGATGCTTCTTCCGAAGAGGGCAGGCAGCCAACAACAACAGTAGACTCCAGTAGGTCGGTACAGGAAGAGAGGGGAGGGGGTGAGAGAGAGGAGAGAGAGGGAGGCTGATGTGTGTGCCTGGCGCTCCGGAGCGTTCCCATCTGTTGTTCCTGAGCCAGAGGGCCTTCAGTAAGGGCTGGTCCCCCGGGAGTCATTAAAACACATTCCATTCCGTTTATTCCACAATCCCCTTTACCAGCAGCACCATCCCAGGATTTACCCAGCTTTACAGATCATCCTCACTATTGTTCTGTATTATTAGACATGTGCTGCTGAGCTGTGTGTGTGGTGGATGGACGTGTGATTGAGAAGAGGCAGTCAGGTCTTTCCCTGGGTTTGATGGGCTGTTGCTCCCCCTAATCCAGACTGATCCCATTGTGTGTGTGTGTGTGTGTGTGTGTCTGTGTGTGTGTGCCTGTGTGTGTGTGTGTGTGTGTGTGTGTGTGTGTGTGTGTGTGTGTGTGTGTGTGTGTGTGTGTGTGTGTGTGTGTGTGTGTGTGTGTGTGTATGTGTGTGTGTGTGTGTGTGTGTGTGTGTGTGTGTGTGTGTGTGTGTGTGTGTGTGTGTGTGTGTGTGTGTGTGTGTGTGTGTGTGTCAGTCACAAGATTTTAACAAAGATTACCTTCCCTTTAACTTCTTTGCATTTTATGAATGAGTGTGCCGAGTATTAAGGCAGGAGCGTGTGTGTGTGTGTGTGTGTGTGTGTGTGTGTGTGTGTGTGTGTGTGTCATTTCCTCCCTCCTAACTCACTGTTCTGTGACTCATAGTTGTTATAGAGTAGAGTGTTTCCATAACGCTGTATCACTGCCATGTTAATGCCACACAGATCTTTTACAGCCTGATAGCTCTTATTCATAATGTTCTTATGTAGAGACGCACTCTTTAACTGTAATGTGATTTTAAGTGTGAGTTTTTGGGGTGACGTTTGAGCATTTGTGTGTCCACGTGTGTGTCTGTGTATTAAAGCTGCAATATGTAACTTTTTGGGCGACCCGACCAAATTCACATAGAAATGTGTGTTATAGATATGTCATTCTCATTGAAAGCATGTCATTGATCTGTTCTATGTGTTATATCTATGCTTCCCATTATTACAGTTTTTCTTAGTCGCTTTGGTACATTTCTCAGATCACAATTGACTCTCAAAACTGCTTGTTCAACCTTCACATGATCTAGTCACTTGTGCTCAAGATAAGAGCAATTTATCATTGTTTTGGTCAAATTGCAATTACTTTTGTACATGCATGGAATTGATGTACAATTGTCTGCTGTTTTTACATGATCAATTGCTTATGTCATGATGATCAAAATATAATGTACTGGATGTCTGTTGAATTGTCTTACTCCCCAAAACATCTAGGCATGAGTTCATTGAATATGACTTTAATTGCAAAATGGTTGAACTCATTGTCATAAGTTTTCCATACAGTACATTCCAATTGTTCTTACAGATTGTTGTTGTGAATTTGTCCAGAATTGATGAATTGCTCTCAGCTGAATCTTGACTTCCACTAATGAAGGGGATTGTGTGAAACATTAGATCAACCAATGATCAACCAGATCAACCTCTATGTAAAATAGCTTGGAGGTGAAACTAATGAACCTTCAATTGGCAAGCATATCTAAACAGAGAAGAGCACAGTGTTACAATTTCTGACAATGGAAGAACAACAAGGAAACGAACAGGGTCAACATTCTGGGAAGAAGAGGACTAAGGATGCGTGGAGGAAGGGTAGGGAGGCAAAACAGAGGAAGAGGTAGAAGAGGCCGAGGAGACAGGCGTATTTCAGATGAAATAAGGGCCACTATTGTGGACCATGTTGTCAATCATGGCCTTACAATGGCTGAGGCTGGTCGAAGGGTGCAGCCGAATGTTGGGAGAACAACCGTGTCCTCAATCATTCAAACTTTTCGCAGAGAGAACAGGTTTGTAATCCAAGAATGTGCACTGCACTGTAATACTACATACTTTTTTTTACACTGAAATCTTCCTCAATCTTGTGTTTTGGCATCACTGTATTTACTGCAAGACTACCTCACAGGGGTGGCAGAGGGCCCCTTTTCACACCTCAACAGCAGGAGGCTATTTGCACCATGGTCAGAGAAAATATCATTATAGAAGACAACAATGTCTTTGTAAACATCCAATCTGTTAGCGTCTCAACTATGGACAGGGTGCTGAAAAGAAACCATATGAGCATGAAACAGCTGTACCATTTTAAAGGAATGTTGACATAGTAATTTTTTTCTTTGTGCTATAAAATAGTTTTGTGTTTTTCTTTCTGAATCGCATTGACACTGTAATTTGTTGAAAACCAAAAATAAAAGCATAAATGTGAATCCTGTCCAATCTCTTGCAATCCTAATCTCACATAAAGGAATGTGTGACTTTGTACTGTTGAAATGTATAAATTCCATACAGAAAAAGTGCATTTTCAATCATTGTCATAAAAAAATTTAGCCAAAGTGTACATCAGAAAATACCTAAAGAGTACAGTTTTATATTGACTACACGACTAAGCTTTTAGACAAAACTAAGCATCTTCTTTGTGAACAAGGACTTGACATTCTGATGGCACTGGCATTGACATAAAGATTTACTTTTGAGGAATGCACTAGAGATTTTGAGCAAGTTACAGGCTTTTGCAGGTCATCCATTGTGTTGTGCTGTTTGTAATAATTGTTTTGAGAAATCGACTTACTGGTTTGCAAATGTTAAGAATGATTCGAGAAATGTACCAAAGCGACTGAGGAAAACTATGTCTTTTACTTTCGGTTTTTGTAAACCAGCTTCAAACAGCTGAAAACACAATATTTTGGGTTATTGAAAATATTTTTCACAGAGGTTTAGATCGTAAAATTATTCTCTACACTATACTTCCTACTCTACACTATACTTCCTACTCTACACTATACTTCCTACTCTACACTATACTTCCTACTCTACACTATACTTCCTTCTCTATACTATACTTCCTACTCTACGCTATACTTCCTACTCTACACTATACTTCCTACTCTATACTATACTTCCTTCTCTACACTATAGTTCCTACTCTACACTATACTTCCTTTGTCACATAAACTGAAATTAGAAGGACTATTAGAATTTTAGCAACTCAGAAAATGTACAGTGCCTTCAGAAAGTATTCACACCCCTTGACTTTTTCCACATTTTGTTGTTACAGCTTGGATTTAAATTGTATTAAATTGAGATGTTGTGTCACTGATCTACACACAATACCCCATAATGTCACGGGGGAATTTAGTTTTTAGACATTTATATAAATTAATTAAAGATGAAAAGCTGAAATGTATCAATAAGTATTCAACCCCTTTGTTATGGCAAGCCTAAATAAGTTCAGGAGTAAAAATGTTGCTTAACAAGTCACGTAATAAGTTGCATGAATACACTCTGTGTGCAATAATAGCAGTGGTGTAAAGTACGTAAGTAAAAATTACTTTACTATTTATATTTTTTAAAATTTTTACTTTTACTTCACTACATTCTTAAAGAAAAATAATGTATTTTTCACTCCATACACTTTCCCTATTTATACTTGTGATACTTAAGTATATTTTAAACCAAATACTTTTAGACTTTCACTCAATTAGTATTTCATGGGTGACTTGAGAGGGTCATTTTTTATCAAGGTATCTTTACTTTTACTCAAGTATGATTAATTGGGTACTTTTTCCACCACTGAATAATAGTGTTTAACATGATTTTTTGAACGACTACCCCATCTCTTTACCCCACACATTTTTTTTTATTTTACCTTTATTTTACTAGGCAAGTCAGTTAAGAACAAATTCTTATTTTCAATGACAGCCTAGGAACAGTGGGTTAACTGCAGAACAACAGATTTGTACCTTGTCAGCTCGGGGATTCGATCCAGCAACCTTTCGGTTACGGGCCCAACACTCTAACCACTAGGCTACCTGCCGCCCCACAACAGTTAGGTCCCTCAGTCGAGTAGTGAATTTCAAGCACAGATTGAACCACACAGACCAGGGAGGTTTTTCAATGCCTCACAAAGAAGGGCACCTATTGGTAGATGGCTAAAAAAAGAAGAAGCAGACACTGAATATCTATTTGAGCACGGTGAAGTTATCAATTACGCTTTGGATGGTGTATCAATACACCTAGTCACTACCAAGATACAGGCGTCCGTCCTAACTCAGTTGCCAGAGAGGAAGGAAACCGCTCAGGGATTTCACCGTGAGGCCAATGGTGATTTTAAAACAGTTAAGAGAGTTTAATGGCTGTGATGGGAGAATGAGGATGGATCAACATTGTAGTTACTCCACAATATTAACCTGCATGACAGAGTGAAATAAGGATGCCTGTACAGAAGAGAAATGTTCAAAAACATGTATCCTGTTTGCAATAAGGCATTAAAGTAATACTGCAAAAACAAGGCTAAGAAATGTATGTTTTGTCCTGAATACAAAGCGTTATGTTGGGGGCAAATCCAACACAACACATCACTGAGAACCACTCTTCATATTTCCAAGCATGCTGGTGGCTGCATCATGCTATGGGTATGCTTGTTATTGGCAAGGACTAGGGAGTTTTTTAGGATAAAAATAAACGGAATAGGGCTAAGCACAGGAGCTTCCTAGTTACAGCTTTTACTTAAATCAGCTGGAAAATCTATGGCAAGACTTGAACATGTCTGTCTAGTAATGATCAACAATCAACTTGACAGAGCTTGAAGACTTTGTTTAAAGAATAGTGGGCAAATATTGTACAATCCAGGTGCCGAAGGTCATTCTAACATGTATTGACTCAGAGTTCTTATGTAATCAAGATATATTCGGGTTTTTTTTTAACTTTGACATTACAGATTATTTTTGTGTAGAATGTTGACAAAAAAAAAGACAATTAAATCCATTTTAATCCCACTTTGTAACACAACAAAATGTGGAAACGTCATGGGGACTGAGTACTTCCTGAAGGCAGTGTGTGTGTCCATGTGTGGGTGTGTGAACTACTCAGTGCCTTTGGCTGCAGTGTTTCTCAGCGACAGACATCTGCAGAAAGGAGTGTGTGAGAGAGAGAGAGAGAGAGAGGGGGGAGTAGAGGGATAGAGAGAGAGAAAGGCAGCCGTAGGCAGACCTGGCTCTCAAGACAAGACAGGCTATGTGCACACTGCCCACTAAATGAGGTGGAAACTGAGCTGCACTTCCTAACCTCCTGACACATATTTCCCTCAGATTACACAAACCAACAAAGAATTAGAAAACAAATCCAATTTTGATAAACTATCTACTGGGTGAAATACCACAGTGTTCCATCACAGCAGCAATATTTGTGACCTGATGCCACAAGAAAAGGGCAACCAGTGAAGAACAAACACCATTGTAAACACAACCCATAATTATGTTTATTTTCCCTTTTGTACTTTAACTATTTGCACATCATTACACTGTATATAGACATAATATGATATTTGAAATGTCTATATTCTTTTAGAACTTGAGTGTAAGTGTAGTATTTACTGTTAATTTGTTATTGTTTATTTCACTTTTGTTTATCCACTTCACTTGCTTTGGCAATGAAAACATATGTTTCCAATGCCAATAAAGCCCCTTGAATTGAATCTGTTCTGTGTCTCTGCTACTCTTCTGTACAACATCTGCTGTGGTGAACAGGTGTTCCAGAGCTCCAGCTCACCAGGCACCGCTCCGCTGTCTGATGGCCCAGCAGGGGAACACCTACAGGGTCTTTTATTGGTTGTCTTCCACCCCCCTCCCCTTCTCCCTACTACGCTCTCTCTCATTCTTTCCCCTCTTTCTCTCTCTCTCTTACTCTTCACCCCCTCTTGTTTTCCCACCTTTCTTTATCTCTCTCTACCCATCACTCATCAGAGCCAGGGTTTGGGAGGGGTCTGATGAGTGACAGGTACAGGTGAATGAGGGCTGGAGTGGTGGGCTGGGTCATGCTTGTGTCAATGACCCCCCTAACACACACACACGCGCGCACGCACACACACACACACACACACACTCACACGCACCTTCTCCTTAGCTCCAGCAGGGCTAGGCATCTCAGGGGTTTAGGGGTTAGTGGTCAAACACAGCTGTAGAGAAGGGGGAGCGAGGGAATCAACCTCACACACTTACATCACTGCACTGATATCATCACTATGTTCTAACAATATCATACTAGCTTTCCTACGGCCTATGCTGTTGATTTTACTGATTTGTACAAGTTCTGTTTTTATGAAATGCTTGGACGGTCTAAAACACTGTAGGAAAATGTTTTTTTTTGTTGTTATTGACTATATGTATCAGTAATGACCTCTTCTGGAACCCTCTAGAGCAATATAGGCTCAGTACAGTTATACAAGACTGCTGGTTCTCTCTCTCTGTTCTCCCTAACTGGCATTACATCAGCTGGAGTTTGAATGTTTGTCTTTTGTATTCTAGGGAACACATTCCTCCACATGATTCCTCACCCCTGGTGTCCTCCCTGCTGTCCTCCCTGCTGTCCTCCCTGCTGTCCTCCCTGCTGTCCTCCCTGCTGTCGTCCCTGCTGTCGTCCCTGCTGTCGTCCCTGCTGTCCTCCCTGCTGTCCTCCCTGCTGGGAGTCAAGAGATCCTGGAAAAATAAACAAATAACTAAACGACTAAAAGAAAGTCAGCCAAAGGGTTTCTCTCTCTCTCTCTCTCTCTCTCTCTCTCTCTCTCTCTCTCTCTCTCTCTCTCTCTCTCTCTCTCTCTCTCTCTCTCTCCTCTCTCTCTCTCTCTCTCTCTCCTCTCTCTCTCTCTCTCTCTCTCTCTCTCTCTCTCCTCTCTCTCTCTCTCTCTCTCTCGACCTGTGGTGTGTGTTGACATTTTTCTCCTGTTGACAGCATTTTCCCCAAAGGAACAACACATTTGTTTATTTTTTTTCCTTGGATTTCACAGAGTATCACTCTCTTCTGGAGCGGTGTATTTACTAAGACAGTTCACTTCTTTCTCAACCCCAGTGCTGACTGCCCATCTGGGATGTAACCTTTGACCTAATGGTTGGTGTAGTTCCTGTGTCACCTCCCTGCACTGGCACGAACAGGATGACTTCCTGCCAGACAGGATGTGGAGGTGGCAGCAGGGCAGGCACACAGTCACACACACACACACACACACAGTCACACACACACACACACACACTGGATGGAATGGAAAACCAACACATTATCTCTCTATCTCTCTCACTATTTTTGGATACATTTTCCATACCTTTCTCTTTATATATCCTTTCTGCTTCCTCACGCTTATCATTTCTCCCTCCTGTATCTGTCTGTCTCTGTTTCCTTCTCTTACTCCTACTGGTTATCTCTCTTTCTGTTCAGTGTCATCCCACTCTGCTCCCCATCTCTTCTTAGTAAATGGAAGTGGGGCCTATTTGAATTGCTCGCATTGTTTAACCTTACTGGTTTCCCGGCCACAGTCACAATGGAACGTTTTAAATTAAACATCTGGATTAAAGTAGATATCTCTCTCTCTGACCCCCCCCCCCCCTCTACCCCCCCCCCTCCCTCTAACCCCCCCCCCCCCCCCCCCCCCCCCCTCTCTCTCTCTCTGTTTACAGATGGGATACAGAAAGCAGTCCAGCAGTTCACCAGACCACAATGGCTTCCCTCCACCCCACCCCTGCCCCCTAACCCTCATAAAGGTATTATATAGCCCCACACAGAAAGATGGGCTGTACATACACACTGTACATTTTTCACCTATACATAATAGATTAGGGATTACTGTTCTTCAAGAGAGGACGGAAGCACGAGTTTAAAAGTACGCCATAGTCTGTATATATACAGTAGAGACATTCTCACAGTTATCATAAATAGTCATAATATACGTACTATACAGCCAGATGCTGTGCAGTTACAGTTATGCTGTATCCCAAGTCAAGCCTGCAGAGCTGAAATCCTATCTGTCTTCATATACAACACATATTATGTCTAGCTGTAGAACCCCGGGCCTGAGAGTGGCCACCAGGCGTCCATATTGGCTCAGGCAGAGGGAAGTGAAGGTGTTTATGTATTTCCCATGTCCCCTCCTGGCTCTGAACACATACAGGTTGTGCCTGGACCGCAGCTCCCTTCAGCCCCCATCACACAGGCCTGTTGCCATAGCACCTGTGGCACACAACCCAGGGTTCTGGGTCAGGGACGCCTGTTATACCACACAGGAGAGATGAGAGGGAGACTATGCATGAACTCACGCACACACACTTGAACACTGTGCATTTTTCCCAAACAATTACATTTCCACAGGGAACAGAACATAGGAGTTAGTGGTTTTAGAAACATGTCTCTCCATTCATCGTCCCATTCCTTGTCAGTATCCCGCCTTTCCAGCGATTAAAGTCAGAGGCCATCAACAGCTTGGTGGAAATCTCGGACAACATGCCATTAAAAAAACTGTAGCTGCCGTTATTGTGCCCATCTTCTCTCCTCCGCTTTGGTCTCATGTTCCCTTTGTTTCTTTCTCTCCTCTGAACCCATGCCAGCGACCATCATCCCTCTCTCTCAGACTGACACGTCCAGTTCCCATGAGCCTGTCTGGTGTAACAGAAGAGTAATGCCTCCCATATGGACCCAGAAACTATGTACAGCATACACACATACGGTATCCAATAACTCAACACACTTCATACTGTACACACACACACATCTCCATCTGCATATGACCTCTCACACACCCATATTCACTATAAAATGACCCAATAGATGTACTCACACACATACTCATAGTAATGCAGATATGTATATAAAGTGTGATGGCACCTTAATTGGGGAGAACGGGCCTGTGTTAATGACTGGAGCGGAATGAGTGGAATCGTATCAAATACATCAATCACATAGTTTCCATGGTTTCCAGGTGTTTGATGAAATTCCATTTGTGCCTTTCCAGCCGTTATTATGAGCCGTTCTCCCCTCCTGTCCAGATTTGATGTGTGTCCTTTTTAAGTTTTGTTCCTTGCACTTCTGCTTTGCGAATGAAGAAGAGAGGATTTTTCACCCAAATGTCCAGTTGGTAAATCATGTCCAGTTAAATACAGTAAATCAACTACAGTCAGTCCTACAGTATTTACTGGTCTGGTTTTATCTGCTATGTAAATCTCAATGAGCCCTTATTAAATCACAGAATACTCAGGCCTGGCCAGGATTTGTTTTTTGCTTTTGAACACGCACGCACGCATGCACGCATGCACGCACACACACACACACACACACACACACACACACACACACACACACACACACACACACACACACACACACACACACACACACACACACACAGGGAAGCAGACATAGAACAAGATATGTCTTTAATAACTCTGAGCTGCAGAGACAAGCAGGGCGTTGTGTGTGTGCTGTCGGCAGGGAGCATGATCAGACCATGGCCAGGTAACATCCACACTGACCCAGACAGTGCTGGCGGGATGCTAGGCGTCAGTGTGTGTGTGTGTGTGGCTATCTATAGGAATGGATCGGCATGTGTGGAGATCTATGCCGCTGTGTGGTAGGGGGTCAGAGTTTGTGTGTGTGTCTGAGTGTGTGTGCGAGAAATTGTAGGATAGGGAGGGAGTATTCAAGATTCTCAGACATATTCGAAGCTGAGATGGAATACAAACACACACACACACGCACGCACGCACGCACACACACACACACACACACACACACACACACACACACACACACACACACACACACACACACACACACACACATAACCTCCCTCTGCACTGCTCCTGCCCCTGTCATCACCTCTCCCTCACACAGCTCTCACAGGACAGACATGTTCAACAGGGTGATTTTATTCAAACCTCCATCTCCCCTCATCCCCCTTTCTCCCAGTCACCTCTAACCTCCTGCCCCCTCCCTGCCCTCCTGCCCCCACCACACCCTGTGTCTCCAGTGAAACCCAGAGTTTTCAGATAGCCAGCCTAGCGGGCTAGCAGGGAGGATATTTCCATACCAAACAGTGTATAGTATGTCTAGAGAGTAGACTAGAATATTACCCAGAAGACATGAACAGAGAGAGCAAGTTTCACAGATCCCTTTCAATCACTCACATACACATTCACATATGTAGTTATACGCGCGCACGCATCCACACACACACACACACACACACACACACACACACACACACACACACACACACACACACAAATCTCATACACAAAGAGATGCATGAACCCCACTGCCCCCCCAACCCTCCTCAAAGCGTTTTGGCAATCCCCCCAGATGGTTACAGCCTAGACATCCTTATCAGCTCTCTCTCTTTTCTTAACAAAACTAAACTTTATACATAGTGTAGCTGCAGTGTATGTGTGTGCTGTGTACATGTCACAGCCAGGGGCAGGGCCTGTGTTATGGCTTTTGCATGTCTGGACCTGAAAGGGGCTTTTCCCATATGAGGAGGAGATGTGGTTCTCAAGCTTTGACACTTGGGGGCGATGTGGCAGACAGTTTTCGGCAGGTTGACATTTATAGTGTCATCAAATCAAATCAAAATGTATTGGTCACATACACATTTAGAAGATGTTATTGCGCGTGTAGTGAAATGCTTGTGTTTCTAGCTCCAACAGTGCAGTAATATCTAACAATTCACAACAATACACACAAATCTAAAAGTAAAAGAATATAATTAAGAAATATATAAATATTAGGACGAGCAACGTCATCTCTCCCTATAGGGGCGGCAGGTAGCCTAGTGGTTAGAGTGTTGGGCCCGTAACTGAAAGGTTGCCGGATTGAATCCCCGAGCTGACAAGGTAAAAATCGTTGTAAATAAGAATTTGTTCTTAACTGACTTGCCTACTAAAATAAAGGTAAAAAAAAAAGAGTGGCATTTAAAAGCCTGAAATTAAAATTACTAAAATACAGTAGAATTCAGAAAGCATTCACACCCCTTGACTTTTTCCACATTTTGTTGTGTTACAGCCTTTAAAATTGAATTTTGTGTCACTGGCCTTAATGTCATTTAAAAAAAAATAATAATAATAAAAAATGAAAAGATGAAATGTCTTGAGTCAATAAGTATCCAGCCCCTTTGTTATGGCAAGCCTAAATACGTTCAGGAGTAAAAATGTGTCACATAATAAGTTGCAATAATAGTGTTTAACATTATTTTTGAATGACTACCTCATCTCTGTACCCCACACATACAATTATCTGTAATAATAATAAAATAATAATAATTTAAAACAGTTAAATGGCTGTGATAGGAGAAAAGTGAGGATGGATCAACAACATTGTAGTTACTCCACAATACTAACCTAAATGACAGAGTGAAAAGAAGGAAGCGCGTACAGAATTAAAATATTCCAAAACATGCATCCTGTTGCAACATGGCATAAAAGTAATAGTGAAGAAAATGTGTTAACTGTTTGGGGCAAATCCAATACAACACATTACTGAGTACCACTCTTCATATTTTCAAGCATAGTGGTGGCTGCATCATGCTATGGGTATGCTTGTAATCATTAAGGACAGGGGAGTTTTTCAGGATAAAAAATAAATGGAATGGCGCTTAGCACAGGCAAAATCCTAGACGAAAACCTGGTTCAGTCTGCTTTCCCTCAGACACTGGGAGATTAATTGACCTTTCAGCAGGACAAAAACCTAAACACAAGGTCAAATCTACACTGGAGTTGCTTACCAAGATGACATTGAATGTTCCTGTGTGGCCTAGTTACAGTTTTGAGTTAAATCAGCTTGAAAATCTATGGCAAGACTTGAAAATGGTTGTCTAGCAATGATCAACAACTAACTTGAAAGAGCTTGAAGAATAATGAGAAAATATTGTACAATCCCAGTGTGCAAAGCTCTTATCGCTACCAAAGGTTGATTCTAACATGATTCTAACATGTCTTGACTCAGGTGTGTGAATACTTATTTAAATTAGATATTTTAATTTCCAATAAATTTGCTAAAATTACTAAAAACATGTTTTCACTTTGTCATTAAGGAGTATTGTGTATAAAAATAATATGTAATCAATTTTGAATTCAGGCTGTAACGCAACAAAATGTTGAACAAGTCAAGGGCTAACTCTAATGCCTAACCCTAACCTTAAAATAGGACAAAAAGCAAATTTTTGCTTTCATAAATGTTTATGATATAGCCAACGAAAATCACTAAATTCTGCCTCCAGGGCAAGATTCATGACAATAAACGTCAACCTGCCAATTTTCTAGGGAATGGCAAGAAGTGAATGAATGAGTTAGTGAAAAATGAAATGAATATATGAATGAATGAACAAATGAATTAATATTTGAATGCATCTATAAATAAGATTGAGTGGTACAGGATAGCAGGGTTGGGGTCAATTCCATTTAAAATATTTTTTTCCCCTCCTTTGAAAGCATTGAAGAGAATTGGAATTGGAATTTTAGTGTACAGTACTTCCTGAATTTACTGGAATTTAAATGGAATTGACCCCAACCCTGTTGGATAGAGTGAGTGAATGAATAAATTAATAAAGAATCAATTCATATATATTTAAAGATGATGATGTCATTTTGCAGGGTCTCACCGGGAGCTTCCTAACAGAGAGCAGAGAGGGAGAGATGAGTACTCACAGTTAACGAATCGTGTCACAGCTCTGTGAGAGAATGTTGAGTTAGAACTGACTCCTCCTGTTCTAAAGATTCCCACCTCTCTTTGTAGCGTATGAGGTAGGCAAAACACACACACACACACACTTTTCCTCGTGGGAGGGCTTCAGTAGGGAAGCAGACAACTTCCAAACCACAGAGCTCTTGTTCCCTGACACGATTCTGTTGCCATGTTGGAGGGAATGAGCGGAACAGGGAGTCGTGTCTGTGGGACAGGGAGGCAGTCGCAGAGGAACTGGGATGTCATTCCGACCAGTTGGTTGCCAGGTTGGAGGGAATCAAGCAGAACCGGGAGGGAGAAGTCTTCCAAATGACCGGGGGACAGCCAGTCACTCAGAGATATGCACCGTGGTGTGATTATTCATATATGGTTAGGTTGCCAGGTTGGAGACAATGGCGCAGAACAGGAAGTCAGAAACAGAGAAGCTCTGGTGTGTAATTAAGAGTAAGAACTGACTGTGTTGCCAGGTTGGAGAAGATGTAGCATATCAGGGAGGCAGACAAAGAGAGAAGCACAGTGGTGTCATTAAGATTAATGGAGGAGGAGAAGGGAAGCGGCCTCAGAATGGCTCTTAAAGAGACGAGTGGAGGATAGGACTGTAACTGCTTACAGGAGCAGAGCCAGCACAATGCAGGCTAGTTAGAGACACACAGCTGGATTGACGGTCATTAATGTTTATGTGTGTTATTGTCATTATGCTACGCTGGTGTGAGTTTGAGTTAACTGGTTTGCACTGGGGAGTCCGCAGGTGTGTGTGTGTCAGTGGCAGTCAGTGCCGTTTAAGATGTGGCAGGACGATGAGCATGGCCTTATTTCTATGACAGCATATTGGATGACTGTCATTCATATTCCAGCGATAGGTTTAGGCTACTACATGATACTAACATGTTCCCTATACCTATCATGAGGTTGCTACAACCTAGCCTATGAATGAAAGTTTACAACGTAGGTGCACACAGGTCGAGAGACAAATTCAATACAGCCTTGCACACTCTTGCCTGCATCTAGCTGATATAGGGTGTAATAATTAGTCAGTTGCAAACAAGAGTTTCTATTGGACAAATTCAGGTATGTTTATCCCCGTTTTGTTCCATTTGCTTCCGTTTAAGAAACGTTTTTCAACAGAATCAGTCGAATGAATATACTCCTGATCATGCGTAAACACAGTTCACTTTCATAGCAGCCACGTTGTATTCCTTCTCTCATGCACTCTCCTCCTCTCACCTCTTCCCTTCGCTTGTGGATTTCAATGCAAAACACAACAGCTGTAAGTGACCAGGCAAAAAAACACTTTCCAAGCCAAACGCTACATGCAGACTACATCGTTGTCACCATATTTGCTAAAGTAACGTCATAGTCAGCATAGCTAATATAACTAATGTGTTAGTAAACCCACTACAGTCATGTAGTAACGTTACAGTGTACAGTCAGTAAGGGCTCTGATAGGTTGGAGGACGTCCTCCGGAAGTTGTCATAATCACTGTGTAAGTCTATGGAAGGGGGTGAGAACCATGAGCCTCCTAGGTTTTGTATTGAAGTCAATGGTACTACCCTCCATATGTGAATTGATCGCCCCCCATGTATCTTCAGAGTTTGTACTGTTAGGTGACTTAAACTGGGATATGCTTAACACCCCAGCTGTTCTTCAATCTAAGATAGATGCCCTCAATCTCACACAAATTATCAAGGAACCTACCAGGTACAACCATAAATCCGTAAACATGGGTACCATCATAGATATCATCCTGACTAACCTGCCCTCCAAATACACCTCCTCTGTTTTCAACCAGGATCTCAGCGATCACTGCCTCATTGCCTGCGTTCGTAACGGGTAGTGCTCAAACGTCCACCCCTTATCACTGTCAAACGCACCCTAAAACACTTCTGCGAGCAGGCCTTTCTTATCGATCTCGCCCAGGTACCTGGAAGGATATTGACCTCATCCCGTCAGTAGAGGATGCCTGGTTGTTCTTTAAAAGTGCTTTCCTCACCATCCTAAATAAGCATGCCCCTTTCAAAAAACTTAGAACTAAGAACAGATATAGCCCTTGGTTCACCCCAGACTTGACTGCACTTGACCAACACAAAAACATCCTGTGGCGCACTGCATTAGCATCGAATAGCCCCCGCGTTATGCAACTTTTCAGGGAAGTCAGGAACAAATACACACAGTCAGTTAGAAAAGCAAAGGCCAGCTTTTTCAAACAGAAATTTGCATCCTGTAGTACTAATTCCAAAAATTTCTGGGACACTGTAAAGTCCATGGAGAATAAGAGCATCTCCTCCCAGTTGCCCACTGCATTGAGGCTAGCAAACACTGTCACCACCGATAAAATCACGATAATCGAAAATTTCAATAAGCATTTTGCTACGGCAGTACTGTGCAGCCGTCTTCATCGACCTGGCCAAGGCTTTCGACTCTGTCAATCACTGCATTCTTATTGGCAGACTCAACAGCCTTGGTTTCTCAAGTGACTGCCTTGCCTGGTTCTCCAACTACATCTCAGACAAAGTTCAGTGTGTCAAATCGGAGGGCCTATTGTCCGGTCCTCTGGCAGTCTCTATGGGGGTGCCACAGGGTTCAATTCTTGGGCCAACCCTTTTCTCTATATACGTCAACGATGTCGCTCTTGCTGCTGGTGACTCTCTGATCCATCTCTACACAGACGACACCATTCTGTATACATCTGGCCCCTCTCTGGACACTGTGTTGGCTAACCTTCAGGCGAGCTTCAATGCCATACAACACTCCTTCTGTGGCCTCCAACTGCTCTTAAATGCTAGTAAAACTAAGTGCATGCTTTTCAATCGAACGCTGCCTGCACCCGCCCACTGGACTATCATCACTACTCTCGACGGGTCTGACTTGGAATACGTCGACACCTACAAATACCCAGGCGTCTGGTTAGACTGTAAACTCAACTTCCAGACTCACATTGACTATCTACGATCCAAGATTAGATCTAGAATCTGCTTCCTATTTCGCAACAGGGCTTCCTTCACTCATGCTGCCAAACATGCCCTTGTAAAACTGACTATCCTACCGATCCTTGACTTTGGCGATGTCATTTACAAAATAGCCTCCAACACTCTACTCAGCAAATTGGATGTAATCTATCACAGTGCCATCCGTTTTGTTACCAAAGCCCCATATACTACCCACCACTGCGACCTGTATTCTCTCGTTGGCTGGCCCTCATTACATATTCGTCGCCAAACCCACTGGCTCCAGGTCATCTATAAGTCTTTACTAGGTAAATCCCCGCCTTATCTCAACTTGCTGGTCACCATAGCAACACCCACCGGTAGCATGCACTCCTTTTTATTGTCCTAGCTTCCTAACCTTACTGCATTTTGCACTACATTTGCACTCTGTATATAGATTCTCTATTGTGTTATTGACTGTACGTTTGTTTTATTCTCATGTGTAACTCTGTGTTGTTTTTTGTCTCACTGCTTTGCTTTGTCTTGGCCAGGTCGCAGTTGTAAATGAGAACTTGTTCTCAACTGGCCTACCAGGTTAAATAAAGGTTAATTCTTTTTTTTTAATACCCTACAGAGTGCTGTTGATGCTACTGTAGACCTTCTTTGTAAAATAGTGTGTTCTAATCAATTATTTGTTGACATGTGATTATACTTAGTATAGTTTTATCTGAAAATGGTCACTTTTAAAATGTTTAAAAAATATATATTTTTATAAAATTCACTGAGGAGGATGGTCCTCCCCTTCCTCCTCTGAGGAGCCTCCACTTGTGTGTATGTGTGTGTGTGTGTGTGTGTGTGTGTGTGTGTGTGTGTGTGTGTGTGTGTGTGTGTGTGTGTGTGTGTGTGTGTGTGTGTGTGTGCGTGTGCTTGCGCATGTACTTTCATGTCTCAAAGTAATTTTACCCTTTTGTTAGTGTGGCATCAGTTGGCTACATTCCAATTTACTGAACTGCTCCACATACAACATGGTCTCTTCATACGTTTGTGTTCATGCATGCATGATTGCTTTTATCTCTGTGAATGTGAATTAGTCCTGCACATTGCTTGCTGAGATCTTTAGGGGCTTGTCTGACACCAGAATGTGTGGTCCCTGTGTGGCACCCTACAGCAAGTGGGGCTGCACCCTACAAGTGTGAACTGTGCAACACAGCTAACAGCCATAGACAAAATACAAGACCCATTCTGTTTGAGCCGTCCCACTTATGCCCGCAATGAAAGAGACATCGGGAGAATTGGAAGAAAGCAAACATACTTCAGATTAATGTTTTCAAGATTTTGACTGCCTGCGGTTATTATAATGATTCTGTTTTAAGAACAGATACAGATTCTGTTTCAATGTGTCATGCATTTTGCACAGCTCTCGCAAATGCTTGAACAATGGCACACATTGTGCAACTCAGGATCCTGCTGCCTCACACGTTTTTTATTTATCTTGTAAATTCTTCTGGCTGTTTATTAAGTAGTATATTGTAATGAAATTAATTGTTGGAAACATTTAGCATAAAGTGTATATTTACATGGCAGCTAGAAGTCGTGCAATGTAATATGTAGCCTGGTTTGTGGCGTTTGTAATTTCAATGTGCGTAATTGAAAATATTTGCATATATCAATAACTCACGGGGTCTATGCATTATTTTTGAAAACGGGTATTGCGGTTTAAAAACAATACCTACTCTAATTATAGGCTAGGGCTATTCTAATCACAACAAAAACCAATAGTCCTACACAGTAAGGCTTGATAAGATATGTTTTTCTTCAACAGATACGTAATTTGTATAAAAAATAATGAGACCCCTACCTCCTTTATCAGTTAGTTATGCTGAAGGGTTCGACTAGGGGGGAGCAGCGGTGAGGATATCTGAAAACTGATCCAGAGAATTGGAGATGGCGCTGTGTACAGTGTGAGCGAGTTAACAGCCAAAGTTTGCAGAGCGCAGGAAAGTTCGTAGGAGAGGCGACCCGTGATTCTAACAAGAGTTTTCTTCTCACATTACCCACAGGTTCGCAGTACTTTACTGCGGACACTGCGTTTGTGCTCAATGTTTCATGGACGGTTTGAATGGATTATCTATAACGGAATACTTGAAAGCCAGAAATTCTTAGTCTACGGCTCGCTGCCTGTTCTGCAGTACTGTAGTTTCAATGGGCTATCGGCTATTTTATCACTGTGAGTAGGCTGAACGCGATATGCTGTCTTTTTGCAGAGCCTACTTCTGAAAAGAAGGTGTGAGTCTGTTAGAATGAATTGCCGCTTTTGATATTATGTTATGTTGTCTGGGGTGTTTTTAAAACTATGAACGACCACCGTGACAAGGATTTATTACCGATATCTCAGACACACCGACTCATGGCTGCAGCAATGCCCGGGGACGAGAGCCCATTGCATGGCAACACTTCCAGGGTTGATCGGAATGCATTAGGATTGGTTCACTGTTTTATTTGTGGAAGCGGCATTTCTCCCGGAAAAGAATTGAGATTACAAGTGAAATATCCGAAAGAGAACGGTCCGTTTTTCCCGTTTTTACAAAACCAGGAACCAGCGCCGGGGGCATGTGAAGTCAGCCCGGATGGACACGCTATGGTGTGCGCCGTGTGCCACTGTTTTCTGGGGGAGCAATGGAACTCGTTCGAGCGGACTAGGACACCCATAGAGAAGCGCATGTACTGGCTGAAGAGGCCGTACCAGTGCGACTCTCGGCAGACACCACAGGAGTGGAACATCTCCTACGACCTGGAGCGGAGAATCAGTGTCAGCAGCCAGAATTACGACGGGAACGAGTCGGATTTCTCCTCTTTCTCGGAAAACGAGAACATGTCAGATCAAGAACTGGATTTAGTAGATCGCGCCGGTGTGAGCAAGGAGAAGTACATAACTTCTGGCGGCAGCAACATTAAAACTTCCAGAGACGGTAGCAGGAAGAACAACAACAGTATTAACAGTCTTAAAAACAGTCCCGACTCTCAACGGGGTATCCGCTATCCCGTGGGTGTTTACCAGGCACAGGACTCGCCGAAATCGGATAGCGCCATGCAGCCCAGGCGCGGTGCTAAAATTATGAATCATGTCCCTCAATCATCAGCATCTCTGTCCCAATCCCAAGATATTGTGTCCCAGAGATGCTATGACAGATCTCACGTCGACACACCTGTGCAGGACAACGGGATCATTATGCGCAACAGGCAGTGGCTAGCGGAAGGGAATGTCAGACACGTTGACCCGCGCGCTCTTCAACGCGCTGCCGACAGCAGCTGTAGCTTAGCCAGGCATCCCTCTCTCATATTCCACCAGAAAGGAGAGGATCTTGCTGACGCTGCCGACGGGCTGTCACCCGTTGGCGCCGCTGTGACCTCTACGCGTGACGCAGCAGCCCCTAGAGAAAGTGTTCCGGGCAGGTTTAAAGCCTCTGACCACTCTGACAACGACCACGAGATCAATATAACCAGTGATGACGACCACGAGGTGTTTGAAGCAGCTGGCAGCAGCAGAGAGAGGGTATTGGCCCTGCTGAGACCACCCAGGGACGCTGCAGGGAGGGTCATTGCCATGCCCCAGAGTGGTGCCAGTGGTGGTGCCCACAGGAGTACCAGTCCCGAGGAGTGTGTGTGTTACGTCTGCGGCAGTGGGCTGTGGCAGGGTGGGAGGTTCCGTGTGTGTGTGCAGAAGCAGGAGAGGGCAGCCAGCGAGCCCTTCTTCCCCTTCCTGTGGTTACACAGCCCTCCCCCTGGTGCCGTGCCCCTCACCCCGGGGGGCACCACCCTGGTCTGTGCCAGCTGCCACACCTCCCTCATGCAGCAGTGGCAGGGCTTCCAGCTGGCCGACGTGCCCGTTCTTCAGCGGCTCTATGTGGTCCCCCAAAACCAGGGCTCCTCCACTCCTGCACCAGCCCCGGGCCACCCTCCCCGCCTCACTCCCCAGGAAAGGCACCCCTCAGAGACCCCGGACCGCCTACCTAAGTCCCAGGCTTCCTGTGAGGCCTGTTTCCTCTGTGGCCAGGAGTGCGGGCGGGATGTGAGGGTGGCATATGCACGGGCTGGCGTGGGCAAAGCCCGTGGTGCCATGTATTTCCCCTTCATCAACCTGCTGCCGTGCCCGCCTGGCGCCCAGGGAGTGAGGAACGGCCAGGTGCACTCCTGCCCTCCTTGCCACGCCATCCTGGAGGAGATCTGGGGGGCGTACCGCCTCAGCCTCAGTGAGGACCACATCACCTCTGTCACCTCCTTCCTGGGGAGGTACCACGCAGCGCTGGCCACGGGGGGAGCCGGACTGGCCCGTTCTCAAATGGGGGTGTCCTCCTCCTCCTCTTCCTCTGGTCATGGCGGGTCTGTATCAGTGTGTTACCTGTGTGGGGCAGAGCTAGGGGCCGGGAGGGAGTTCCAGCTCCATGTCAACCCTCCCGGGCGCTGTGGAGAGAGAGAGCCCTTCTTTCCCTTCCTCACCATCCACCCCCCCACTCCCCGCGCCAAACCTGCCGACGCCACTGGCCTGGTGTCAGCCTGTGCCCTCTGCTATCACGACCTGCATGCCCAGTGGGCTCAACACGAGAGCCAGGGTTTAGTCACCTCCAGCTCTACAGTTCCAGCCCCAGGCCCAGCCTCCTCCACGCCCCAGCCGGCCAGCTCTCCCTGGGCCAGACAGTACAGCTGCGAGGCCTTTGTGTGCTTCTTCTGCAGACAGGAGCAGAGGCGTCAGGGGGGGCTGCGTGCGGTCACCGTGGCCAGGCTGCCCGCGTTCCTGTACGCCCCTCGCGGGCGCCGCACCCTCCTGGTGGATGATGGGAGTAAGCTGGTGATTGGCTCATGTGTGGAATGTAAGGCCATGGTGCTGGCGGGACAGAGCATGCAGCAGGAGAGAGACAGGGGCCGGGAGGAACGGGGAGACAGGAGGACAGTGACAGAGTCACCGCCACCTCCCCCTACATCACTCCCCAGACACAAGGTCAGACACAGGTTACTCTCTTTTCACTTCCCAGCTCCACAAGAGCAGTTTGTATGCGATCCGCAACACCATGCTTCTCGGCTGAGGCACAGGGGTTTCCAGAAGTGTGCAGTTGTTTGATGCTCAAAGTTGACTTTTGTGGGTGCATTGTATATTTTAGTGGTGTAGTATGCATCGTTTTCAGTAGATTGTGTGCTTGTTTATGTCTGTTAGTTAGTGGATTGTCAACTAACTGACGTTTGTTGATTTCTTCTGTCATATAAGTGTGCAGGCTTTGTACACATAAGTGTGCCTGTGTCTGTGTGTGTGTGTAGGTGGTGTTTATTATGGACCAGTGCTCACTGCTGTTATTGCTATTCTCCTCCATTATGGGAAAGCTGCTCTGAAACAGGGAGAAGTGAGAGTTGGGGTGTTCTCGAGTGTTATGGTTGTGTGTGTACGTGTTCCTTTAGCTCTCTGGCTGGCAGGGAAGTGAGCAGTGTAGGCAGGGGGTCCGGAGCCCGTCATCAGAAAAACAAACATTTGGATCAGAACTCTAACAGTAAACAACACAGAAAGACCGGGAGGATTTCAAGGCCAAGACTGGCCTCGTTTTCTTCTTGTGTGTGTGTGTTTATTTGTGTGTGTTTCTGCCCAAGGTTTGTTTGTTTTTTGTACATTGTTTTGGCTGTATACAGGATTCCATACGTCAGTGCTGTGTGTGTGTGTGTGCATGCCTGCGAGGCCTTTATCAGAACAACTAGAGATGGCTGATATACACTAATCATACTAACAGTTTCCTCTGTATCAGGAACAGCTGTGAACTCTCTCTTAGACAGTGTAGTGTAATGATCATATCCGTTTAATAAATCCTGCTCTGTCCATAACCATAGCATCTGCTGCAGAGTGTAAATATCGAGGGGAGGCTAGACTCATCCAGTCACGTGTCAGTCTTACTGCAGTGTGTGTAATCAGTGCTGATTCAGTGCTGCTGTTACTGTTCCTGTAAGTCCAGTCTATGTGGTCCAGATGGAGGTCTTCACAGAACTAGACCTCCTCTACATGAATAAACTAAAGGAAAAAGGAGAATAGTACATGTAGATTAACTTGTTCCACATCTGTAGCGATAGATCCTGTTCCACGGAGGCCACAGGGGCAGTTATTGTTGCTACTAATTACACAACTGGTACCGAGATTAATTAATCAAAGAAAAAACAATGTCCTCAACTCTAGTATGTTCCCATGGTGATTTAATTAGACACACAAAAAATACAATGTTTTTGATCCGAGTTGGATCTTCGTCAGGTCACGGTGAAACACACCTTCTGAAATCACCTCGAGAACAGGGATGGGCAACTCCAGTCCTCGGGTCAGAGTGGTGTCACATTTTTCCCCCATCCCTCGCAAACCCAGCTGATAAACTAATTGGATTCTAAACTGAAGATCATGTTTAGTTGATTATTGGAATTAGATGTGTTAGCTGGGGCTTAGGCAAAGGTGTGACACCAATGTCCATCATCCCTGCTCTAGAGGCATGTACATCCATACAATACATTAATTGAAGTGTGTGATTAAAGTGGGACTGCAGATAGAGATGAGGGAGAGAGGAGGGAGAGATGAGGGAGAGAGGTGGGAGAGAGATGAGGAGGGAGAGAGGAGGGAGAGAGATGAGGAAGAGAGGAGGGAGAGAGATGAGGAAGAGAGGAGGGAGAGAGGAGGGAGAGATGAGGGAGAGCGGAGAGAGAGAGATGAGGAAGAGAGGAGGGAGAGCGGAGAGAGAGGAAGAGAGGAGGGAGAGCGGAGAGAGAGAGGTGAGAGAGATGAGGAAGAGAGGTGGGAGAGAGGTGGGCGAGAAGAGGGAGAGTGGAGGGAGAGTGGAGGGAGAGGAGGGAGAAGATGAAGAGAGGAGGGAGAGATGAGGAAGAGAGGAGGGAGAGTGGAGGGAGAGAGGAGGGGGAGATGAGGAAGAGAGGTGGGAGAGAAGAGGGAGAGTGGAGGGAGAGAGGAGGGAGAGAGGTGGGAGAGAAGAGGGAGAGTGGAGGGAGAGAGGAGGGAGAGAGGTGGGAGAGAAGAGGGAGAGTGGAGGGAGAGATGAGGAAGAGGAAAGTATAGGAACAAGGTCTTCAAGAAGATACACTGTTGGGACTAGATACACTGTTGGGACTAGATACACTGTTGGGACTAGATACACTGTTGGGACTAGATACACTGTTGGGACTAGATACACTGTTGGGACTAGATACACTGTTGGGACTAGATACACTGTTGGGACTAGATACACTGTTGGGACTAGATACACTGTTGGGACTAGATACACTGTTGGGACTAGAGCTGATGAAGGAATCACACAATACTTTTTCTCACGCTGCAAGAATGCGTGTTTAGATTGATGCTACTCAACAGAGCAATATTTACAATGTGAAACAGAGAAACACTCAACCTCATAATCAAAGATGATCATTCTCTGCATGTGAATCATTTTATTGTTGTAATAACCATGTAGTTCCAGTATTTGATGGAATATTGCTGGTATTCCATCCTGAGGTCCAAGCAGACACAGAAGTGGGGAGGTGTGGATCCATTAAATAATAATAATTGAATCCCAGGAATCTGAACGTCTAACTCCCCAGAGAGCAGAGCTCATACAGAAGAGTAGAACACCTGGCATATACTCTTCTCTCTCTCTCTCTCTCTCTCTCTCTCTCTCTCTCTCTCTCTCTCTCTCTCTCTCTCTCTCTCTCTCGCTCTCGCTCTCGCTCTCGCTCTCTCTCTCTCTACCTTACACACATTCACACATGCACCTACAATCTAGTCCAAATCAAATCTAATTCTATTGGTCACATACACACAAATCTAAAAGTAAAAGAATGGATGTAAATATGTAAATATTAGGACGAGCAATGTCGGAGTGGCATTGGGAATCCCAACTACGTCGCTCCCATTCGCCGACCTACTAGCTACCACCCATCATTCCCCGCAGCTGTTTTCAATCATACCCCCAGACTCTCACCATTACACACACCTGATTGCCATTGTCTCTGTCTATTTAAGCTTTGTGTTCGGTGTGTTCTTGTGGATTATTGTTCTTTCTTCTCACACCACACGTGACACCGTGACACAGACTCTTTTCAAACCACACTGTGACACCGACTCTTCTCGCACCACACCGTGACACCGACTCTTCTCGCACCACATCGTGACACCGACTCTTCTCGCACCACACCGTGACACCGACTCTTCTCGCACCACATCGTGACACCGACTCTTCTCGCACCACATCGTGACACCGACTCTTCTCGCACCACATCGTAACACAGACTCTTCTCGCACCACATCGTGACATCGTGACACCGACTCTTCTCGCACCACATCGTGACATCGTGACACCGACTCTTCTCGCACCACATCGTGACATCGTAATACCGACTTTTCTCACACCACACCGTGACACCGTGAAACAGACTATTTTCACACCACACCGTGACACCGACTCTTCTCGCACCACATCGTGACATCGTGACACCGACTCTTCTCGCACCACATCGTGACATCGTGATACCGACTTTTCTCACACCACACCGTGACACCGTGAAACAGACTATTTTCACACCACACCGTGACACCGACTCTTCTCACACTACACCGTGACACCGACTCTTCTCGCACTACACAGTGACACCGACCCTTCTCACACCACTCCGTGACACCGACTCTTCTCACACCACACAGTGACACCGTGACACAGACTTGCCAAAACTATAGCTTGTTAACATGAAATCTGTGGAGTGGTTGAAAAATGAGTTTTAATGACTTCAACTTAAGTGTATGTAAACTCCCGACTTCAACTGTACATATGAAATGAGTAAAGCAGTATGTTAACATTATTAAAGTGACTAATGTTCCATTATTAAAGTGGCCAGTGATTCCATATCCATGTATATAGGGCAGCAGCCTCTTAAGGTGCAGGGTTGAGTAACAGGGTGGTAGTTGGCTAGTGGTGGCTATTTAACAGTCTGATGGCCTTGAGATAGAAGCTGTTTTTCAGTCTCTAGGTCCCAGCTTTGATGCACCTGTACTGACCTCGCCTTCTGGATGATAGCGGGGTTAAAACTCTGTGGCTCGGGTGGTTGATTTTCTTGATGATCTTTTTGGCCTTCCTGTGACATCGGGTGCTGTAGGTGTCCTGGAGGGCAGGCAGTGTGCCCCTGGTGATGGCTTTTTATTTGCAACTGCCTAGAAGGCCAGCATCCCAGAGTCGCCTCTTTACTGTTGAGGACTTGTGAGGCGTCTGTTTCTCAAACTAGACACTTTAATGTACTTGTCCTCTTGTTCAGTGTGCACCGGGGCCTCCCACTCCTCTTTCTATTCTGGTTAGAGCCAGTTTGCACTGTTCTGTGAAGGAAGTAGTACACAGCGTTGTACGAGATCTTCAGTTTCATGGCAATTTCTCGCATGGAATAGCCTTCATTTGAGCCTGTAATTAAACCCACAAATGCTGATGCTCCAGATACTCAACTACTCTAAAGAAAGCCAGTTTCATTGCTTGTTTAATCAGCACAACAGCTTTCAGCTGTGCTAACATAATTGCAAAAGGGTTTTCTAATGATCTATTAGCCTTGTAAAATGATAAACTTGGATTAGCTAACACAACGTGCCATTGGAACACAAGAGTGATGGTTGCTGATAATGGCCCTTGTACGCCTATGTACTGTAGATATTCCATAAAAAATCAGCCGTTTCCAGCTACAATAGTCATTTACAACGTTAACAATGTCTACACTGTATTTTTGATAAATTTTATGTTATTTTAATGGACAAAACATTTGCTTTTCTTTCAAAAATAAGGACATTTCTAAGTGACCCCAAACTTTTGAGCGGTAGTGTACATATTACCTCAACTACAATCTATCTATCAATCTATCAATCTATCAATCAATCAATCAACCAACCAACCAACCAACCAGCCAACCAACCAACCAACCAATCAATCAATGTCATACACATCCAACCAACCAGGCTTCAGGTCAAGGTTCCAATCCCATCCTAACTTCAAGCCATTTTGGTGAAAAAAAAAAAAAAAAAGCTTATTTGTCTTGTGGCGGTAAAGTAATAAATCTCTCAATATGTCACTGGAGAGGTCGTGTTATGTCTGACTCTAAAGTCAAGGAGATGACATGGTGATCAATGTCCCACTACACTGTGTGGATCCAAGCTAGAGATGACATGAGATCACCCACAGACCTGTGTGTGTGTGTGTGTTTATCTTTTTATGGTGGTCTGCAGAGGCTCTGTTCTGGGTGGTTGAATATCGTTGACCAGTAAGAAAAGTGTGCCAATCAGTGTGCCACTGTCTGTGTGTGTGTGTGTGTGTGTGTGTGTGTGTTTCTGTTTAGACATGAATGTATGGGTCAGTTATTATATGTGTGTGTAAATGTGGCTGTGATGTATACATTTGCGTGCGTGTTTCTGTGTGTGTGTGTTCTGTGTCTATGTTTGGTACGAGTATGTTCTCACTGCACAGCCATATCCTATGAAGGAGGTATTTGGGGGAGGGGGGAGTCTGGGGTGTGGGAGAGGGGGAGTCTGGGGTGGGGGAGTGGGGGAGGGGGGAGTCTGGGGTGTGGGAGAGGGGGAGGGGGGAGTCTGGGGTGTGGGAGAGGGGAAGTCTGGGGTGGGGGAGATGACTGGAAGGTTTCTGTGGGGAAAGGGGGGAATCAGAAGGCAGAGGTGCTACCCATACCAACAAGCTCTCACAGCTCTCCATGTTTCTCAAACATTGCATTTCATAGTTGTTCCAAACGTCAAATTTAGAAGTTTAGGCTTTAACTCAGAATTTTTAAGGTTAAGCATTAACTCAGAATTGTTAAGGTAAGAGTTAATATTTGGGATAAGCTTAAAACAAAAATCTAAAAAGCAACTTTCTATCGTTGGATTTGAACGTGCAACCTTTTGCACCAGAGGCAGGTGCTTACCAGGCTGTATCACAACTGGCTGTGATTGGTATTCCCATAGGGCAGCACACAATTGGCCTAGCGTCATCATTGTCAATATGATTTTTTTCTTGGCTGACTTGCCTAGTTAAATAATACAATAAAAAATAAAAAAACGATGTACCTACTTGGAGGGAACAGCGCTCACTATTGCCCCTAGTGGCCTGTTTACATGTAATCTCCCGACATCCTCAGACATGGATGGACTTCTCATATTGAATTATGATACACATACACTGTAAGAGTATTGAAAAGCAGTGGATCAGAGAGGAAGGAGAAAGGAAGGGATGGAAAATGCTAGATAATAGACAGTCAAAGACAAACAGTGAGCAGTGAGACAGGACTTTATTTCTCAGATGGGAGATAAGGAGGAGTTAGCGGGATCTGTAGTCCAGCCAAAGAGAACAGAGCAGAATGGAATCCCATTTCTCATTAATACATCATAAAGGGTCACTGCAGGAAATACTACATTATCCAGGGGGCCACAGGGGAGGGCTGTCTCTGTGGAGAGAAGGGTTGATATATGTTAGAACTGTAAGGTTATGTTTGTGTAAGTCAGTTGGTATGTGTGTTTTGTGTACCTGAGTGTGTAGGCATGTTTGTGAACCTGTGTGGATTTGGCTCTGTGTTTTTGTGTGTTTGCCTGTGCGTATGTATGTGTGTGTGTGTGTGTGTGTGTGTGTGTGTGTGTGCCTGTGTTTAGGGCCTGGCCTGCGGCCACCACCTACTCGAGGGGTGTGAACAGTTTGTGTCATGAAGAGTGCTTTGGTCCATAGAAATAGATGTGGAACGTGTGATGTTCCCCAATTGGCACACTCTAGATCAGCTAACAAGACCCCTGTCCCTCTCACTGGACCAATGCAGAGACTGAAGGACTTCTATAGTCACAAACAGCAGACAGGTTTGTGCTTTGGCTTTGATACAGACACTTGGCTTGCTCTGCATTATCGAACCCAACATTGGCATTGATAGAGGAAATTACATTTCAGATAGAAGACATTCAATTGAATTATTTTTTTTTTTATTGTCAGGATCAACATGAGTGATGTTAGTCATGCGTTTGAAGTCGTCTCAGGGGTCCGTATCCTAACTTAAAATACACATGCATATCTTACTCAGTCGTAAATCATATTGATGTCCATGACAACATTAGTTCCATGTATAGATCTTAAGGTAGGATTGAGCCCTGAGAGGCTGTATTCTCCAGTAGACAGCTGACAGAGTCTGACAGACAGGTTAGGATTGAGCCCTGAGAGGCTGTATTCTCCAGTAGACAGCTGACAGAGTCTGACAGACAGGTTAGGATTGAGCCCTGAGAGGCTGTATTCTCCAGTAGACAGCTGACAGAGTCTGACAGACAGGTTAGGATTGAGCCCTGAGAGGCTGTATTCTCCAGTAGACAGCTGACAGAGTCTGACAGACAGGTTAGGATTGAGCCCTGAGAGGCTGTATTCTCCAGTAGACAGCTGACAGAGTCTGACAGACAGGTTAGGATTGAGCCCTGAGAGGCTGTATTCTCCAGTAGACAGCTGACAGAGTCTGACAGACAGGTTAGGATTGAGCCCTGAAAGGCTGTATTCTCCAGTAGACAGCTGACAGAGTCTGACAGACAGGTTAGGATTGAGCCCTGAGAGGCTGTATTCTCCAGTAGACAGCTGACAGAGTCTGACAGACAGGTTAGGATTGAGCCCTGAGAGGCTGTATTCTCCAGTAGACAGCTGACAGAGTCTGACAGACAGGTTAGGATTGAGCCCTGAGAAGCTGTATTCTCCAGTAGACAGCTGACAGAGTCTGACAGACAGGTTAGGATTGAGCCCTGAGAGGCTGTATTCTCCAGTAGACAGCTGACAGAGTCTGACAGACAGGTTAGGATTGAGCCCTGAGAGGCTGTATTCTCCAGTAGACAGCTGACAGAGTCTGACAGACAGGTTAGGATTGAGCCCCGAGAGGCTGTATTCTCCAGTAGACAGCTGACAGAGTCTGACAGACAGGTTCGGATTGAGCCCCGAGAGGCTGTATTCTCCAGTAGACAGTCTGACAGACAGGTTGGCGTTTCAGATGGAATCCACAGGTATTTCTGGGGATTTATTTCAAAGCTCCTGAGCGGGGATTTTCATTCAGCTCTCTGAGGCTGGAAAATACCACAGTCCCAGGGGTCGAACGCTCAGGGTGTGTGTGTGTGTGCGATAGAGATTATCCTGCAGTGCATGCTACATTCCTGCCGATATCTCTACGACATTACATCCAATGACCCAGATCCCAGCAATGATCCGACTAGAAACATCCAGATTTGAACAGCCTTGGGAGGACTTAGAACCCTCTCTCTCAGCTGCTGCTTGTGTCTTCACTCCCTTACTCCTCATCACTCAAAAAGAGGCTGTCTTATACCCCTGCCAAATAGAACACCCCTCAAAATCCCTCCACCCTCACTAACAGCTGCTCCTCTGACCTGTACCCCCTCCACTGTCCCGCTGTTCCTGTATTAGCTGGGCTATGGCTAGGCAGAGGCAGCCTAACACCATAGTGCTAGCCCCATACCTCACTCCTCACACCTCTCCCACCCAGTGAAAGGGGGAGATTGTGCGGCCCACACACACCGTAGTGGAAAATAAAAGCCTTTGATCTACCTGGAATGACCCCCGTCCCTCCCTGCACACACAGAGCGATGAACACACACGCATATACACCCACGCACGCACACACACACACACGTTTGTTTGTTTTACTATCCGTGTGGGGACCAAACAATTGACACACACACATGATTCCTTTCCTATCGACCATGTTTGCACAGGACGGTAGCCCAGAGGGATCAAATGTGCAAGACAAACTTAGAAAAACTGTTGATTGGCAAATACCCCTGTCAGAAAAACAGTGGGAGGAGTTACTAAAATAGAGAAGGGAGAAAGACACTTTCCCTCAATGACCTCCTCCCCTCTTAATGTATGGAATGACCTCCTCCCCTCTTAATGTATGGAATGACCTCCTCCCCTCTTAATGTATGGAATGACCTCCTCCCCTCTTAATGTATGGAATGACCTCCTCCCCTCTTAATGTATGGAATGACCTCCTCCCCTCTTAATGTATGGAATGACCTCCTCCCCTCTTAATGTATGGAATGACCTCCTCCCCTCTTAATGTATGGAATGAGTAAAGAGTAAATGAGTCTAGTTCAGTTGTCTTTGCTGTAATGCTGGGTTGTGCTTTACTCTAGTTCTAATGCAGTACATTGAGGTGGTCTGACACCCCCTCAGGGCTGGACTGGCCTGGACTCGGGTAGGTCTGACACCCCCTCAGGGCTGGACTGGCCTGGACTCGGGTAGGTCTGACACCCCCTCAGGGCTGGACTGGCCTGGACTCGGGTAGGTCTGACACCCCCTCAGGGCTGGACTGGCCTGGACTCGGCTGGGTCTGACACCCCCCCAGGGCTGGACTGGCCTGGACTGGCCTGGACTCGGGTAGGTCTGACACCCCCTCAGGGCTGGACTGGCCTGGACTCGGGTAGGTCTGACACCCCCTCAGGGCTGGACTGGCCTGGACTCGGGTAGGTCTGACACCCCCTCAGGGCTGGACTGGCCTGGACTCGGGTAGGTCTGACAGCCCCTCAATGCTGGACTGGCCTGGACTCGGCTGTGTTACGGGTCTGTAGTTGAGGGGTTAACACCTAATCACCCCTGATCTCCTCCATGGGCTCAGTGAGGAAGTGGACACTGCTAACTGTCTCAAAGGAATCAGCCAGTCAGAGATCAGAGATGTTTATAATTTTGAGTTATTATTCCATGGTTTTCAATGTTGAGTTAATTCTTACTCATACTGTAGAACCACAAGACACATATACATTAATACAAGTCAATTATCCTGAATTTGATCTTGACAGGACAATTTTGAATGCTGTACAGATTGTACAGTTTGGACTCCCTTGTGTTAGCATAGAATATTTTGTAAAATGTTCTGGCCCCTACTCCATTATCGAGGTAGAGACCCAGTTGACTACCCTGTCCAGAGACAGAGAACAGAGAGTGCAGTGTCCCTTTGGCCCACTGTTTCAGTCAATCCTGTTGGTGTTCCAGTCAATCCTGTTGGTGTTCCAGTCAATCCTGTTGGTGTTCCAGTCAATTCTGTTGGTTGGCACTAGGGTGTGTGTGTTTTTTCCCACTTGGCACCGATGTGTGTGTCCTGTTTTCATCAGTGTTTGAGTCTGGCGTCGATGAGTGTGAGAAAGAGCGTGTGTGTGTCCTGTTTTCAGGAGTGGGTGTGGGTCCAGTTGGCACATGTGTGTATGTGTGTGTGTGTGTGTGAGAGAGAAAGTGTGTGTGTGTCTTTAGTGTGCCAAGGTTGGAGTCTGTTGAACTCAGTGTGAACTGAATGAAAGCTGAGACCCTAGGGTCCCATGTGAAAATAGCTCAGTGTGTGTAGCCTTGAGTGTGTGTGTGTATGCTGGGTGTATGTGTGTGTGTGTGTGGGAGGACTTAGAACAGGCCAAAGCCAACCAATCACCCCCTCTTTGTTTTCCTCACCCCCTCTCAGCCTCTCTGCCCCCCTCACCTCCTCTCAACCTCTCTGTCCCCCTCACCTCCTCTCTGTCCCCCTTATCCCCTCTCAACCTCTCTGTCCCCCTCACCTCCTCTCTGTCCCCCTCATCCCCCCTCAACCTGCCTGTCCCCCACATCCCCTCTCAGCCTCTCTGCCCTCCTCACCCCCTCTCTGTCCCCCCTCACCCCCTCTCTGTGCCCCTCAACCCCTCCCTCCCCCTCACCCCTACTCCTCCCTCCCTACTGCCACTCCACTGTCCCTCGTACTCCTTCACCCAACCCTTAACTGTCTCTCTTCGACTCAATCCCACCCCCTCTACCCCCTCCCTCCCTCGCTCCTCACCCCAACCCACTGTCCCTCTCCCCAGGAACCACCTGGTCTCTCACATGACCTGCCTTGTGGGCTGTAAGGGGGGTGTAAGGGGGGGCTGTAGGGGGGATGTAATGGGGGGTTTAGGGGGCTGTAAGGGGGGTGTAGGGTGGCTGTAAGGGGGGTTTAGGGGGGAGTAGGGGGGCTGTAAGGGGGTGTAGGGGGGCTGTAAGGGGGGTTTAGGGGGGAGTAGGGGGGCTGTAAGGGGGGTGTAGGGGGTGTGTAGGGGGGGCTGTAAGGGGGGTGTAGGGGGGCTGTAAGGGGGGTTTAGGGGGGAGTAGGGGGGCTGTAAGGGGGCTGTAAGGGGGGTGTAGGGGGTGTGTAGGGGGGGCTGTAAGGGGGGTGTAGGGGGGCTGTAAGGGGGATGTAGCGGGGCTGTAAGGGGGGTGTAGGGGGGAGTAGGGGACTGTAAGGTGGGTTGTAGGGGGCTGTCCCCATAGGAGAACCCTTTGAATAACCCTTTTTGTTCCAGGTAGAATCATTTTGGGTTCATGAACAACCTTTTCCACAGAGAGTTCTACATGGAACCCCAAAAGGGTCCTACCTGAAACCAAAGAGGGTTCTACCTGGAACCAAAAAGGGTTCTCCTATGTGGATAGTTGAAGAACCTTTTTTTCTAAGAGTGTATGTGTGGGAGCTGGACTACGGAGCAGGGGAGCAGGGGAGAGAAGGAGGGCCTGGTTAGGCTTTCAAGTTTTTTGTGTGTCCAGTCCTCTCATAATTGTCCCTTGTGCTTGGCATGGTGGGATCTTTTCAGGACATGGCACCACTCTGTGGCGTTTGGACCTGGGCCAAGCCTCCCCTCATATCCTCCCCTCTCTCCCTCCTGCCCCCTTTTCATTGTTTTGGGAGTGCAGTGTTGACTCAGGAAAAGGACAGCAAAAATGACCTCTCCCTTCTCCCTGCTCTCATCCCCTGTTCTCCCTCCTCTCCCCCTCCTTTCCGTCCCCCCGTTCTCCCCCATTGTGGTCTGTTCAGTGTTGATTGAGGACAGTACAGTCAGGGCCAGGCTGAATGGCTGGGTGACAAAAGCTGCTGTGCTCTGCTGTGTGAATGAGGTCTGTCTGTATTGTGTGGAGGCTAGCCCGCTGGCTGGGTTTCCCCATACTGGCTGGTTGAGTCTGGGTTGGTACAGGCCAGGGGATCTGAGCCAGGACAGAGAGGGAGGACAGGCCACTGTACAGACTTAGTGTGTTCTCCTCTGTCATGGAACACAACAACTATATCACAACATGACCTCCATTCATTTGTGCTCTTAATTCATTCATTCATTCATTCATTCAGTAAACCTGTTCTGTTATACAAAAGACCACAACGAGACCACATGTTGGTTAGTCACTTACTTCCCAGCTGGCCTGTAGTTGACCTGGTGTATAGATCATAGATTACTTCCACATTGTGCCCCAGACACTTGACATGTGCCACCCATTAGAGGTCAGGCGGCTGGCATCTGTCTCAGTGCCTGGCATAGACTGGCATGGCCAGGGGTAGAGGAGCAGACTGGATGCTGGAGAAGTTCCCCAGTTCCCCCTCCTTTCCCCTGGCCCTGGTTTTACTAGGGTTTTACCAGTGTAATTACAGAGTAGAGACAGTACTGTAACGATGTAACTACAGCCCAGCTCTCTCAAACACTCCCTCACTACCCAACTCTGCAAATGTAGATCACCTCACGAGCCAGAGGAAATAGACCTCACTGTCTGTGTGTGTCTGTCTGTGTGTGTCTGTCTGTGTGCATGTCTGACAGATGGTTGGGAGCAGTAGCAGGTGTTCTTCGAAACACGCTGGCAAAGCAGCTGGACTGTGCCACAGCTGTGTGTGTGTGTGTGTGTGTGTGTGTGTGTAGCACCTGGGCACAGCTGGACTGTATGGCAGGCAGTATCTACTAGCTAATAGAGGAACTGTGTTTCTGGCCAGACGTGAGCTCCTGCACTCAGCCTGTTCAAGTTTTAGTATTTATTTCACTAGCTCTCACTCCCCCCCCAAACACACACACTTCCATTTCACTAGCTCTCCCTCACACACACACACACACACACACACACACACACACACACACACACACACACACACACACACACACACACACACACACACACACACACACACACACACACACACACACACACACACACACACACACACACACTTCCATTTCACTAGCTCTCCCTCACACACACACACACACTTCCATTTCACTAGCTCTCCCTCCCCCCACACACACACACACTTCCATTTCACTAGCCCTCCCCCCACACACACACACTTCCATTTCACTAGCCCCACACACACACACTTCCATTTCACTAGCCCCACACACACTTCCATTTCACTAGCTCTCCCTCCCTCCCCGCCACACACACACTTCCATTTCACTAGCTCCCCCCCCCCCCCACACACACACTTCCATTTCACTAGCTCCCCCCCACACACACACACTTCCATTTCACTAGCCCCACACACACTTCCATTTCACTAGCTCTCCCTCCCCCCGACACACACACACACTTCCATTTCACTAGCTCCCCCCCACACACACACACACACACACACTTCCATTTGACTAGCCCTCCCTCCCACACACACACACACTTCCATTGCCAAAGTGTTTTCTGTTTATTTTCTATATTGATTTTTAGATCACTTTACACCTTGTTCTTTCAGGTCTTCTTTTATTTAATGTATTTCATTTCAGAGTCATTTGAAGTGGTGAGGTGTGTGTCATTTCAGAGTCATTTGAAGTGGTGAGGTGTGTGTCATTTCAGAGTCATTTGAAGTGGTGAGGTGTGTGTCATTTCAGAGTCATTTGAAGGGGTGAGATGTGTCATTTCAGAGTCATTTGAAGGTGTGAGGTGTGTGTCATTTCAGAGTCATTTGAAGGGGTGAGGTGTGTCATTTCAGAGTCATTTGAAGGGGTGAGGTGTGTTTCATTTCAGAGTCATTTGAAGCGGTGAGGTGTGTGTCATTTCAGAGTCATTTGAAGGGGTAAGGTGTGTGTCATTTCAGAGTCATTTGAAGGGGTGAGGTGTGTTTCATTTCAGAATCATTTGAAGGTGTGAGGTGTGTTTCATTTCAGAGTCATTTGAAGGTGTGAGGTGTGTGTCATTTCAGAGTCATTTGAAGGGGTGAGGTGTGTTTCATTTCAGAGTCATTTGAAGGGGTGAGGGGTGTTTCATTTCAGAGTCATTTGAAGGGGTGAGGTATTTTGGCCCACTCCTCCATACAGATCCTTCAGGTTTCGGGGCTGTTGCTGGGCAATACAGACTTTCAGCTCCCTCCAAAGATTTTCTATTGGGTTCAGGTCTGGAGACTGGCTAGGCCACTCCAGGACCTTGAGATGCTTCTTACGGAGCCACTCCTTAGTTGCCCTGGCTGTGTGTTTCAGGTCGTTGTCATGCTGGAAAACCCAGCCACGACCCATCTTCAATGCTCTTACTGAGGGAAGGAGGTTGTTGGCCAAGATCTCGCGATACATGGCCCCATCCATCCTCCCCTCAATACGGTGCAGTCGTCCTGTCCCCTTTGCAGAAAAGCATCCACAAAGAATGATGTTTCCACCTCCATGCTTCACGGTTGGGATGGTGTTCTTGGGGTTGTACTCATCCTTCTTCTTCCTCCAAACACGGCGAGTGGAGTTTAGACCAAAAAGCTATATTTTTGTCTCATCAGACCACATGACCTTCTCCCATTCCTCCTCTGGATCATCCAGATGGTCATTGGCAAACTTCAGATGGGCCTGGACATGCGCTGGCTTGAGCAGGGGGACCTTGCATGCGCTGCAGGATTTTAATCCATGACGACGTAGTGTGTTACTAATGGTTTTCTTTGAGACTGTGGTCCCAGATCTCTTCAGGTCATTGACCAGGTCCTGCCATGTACGTCTGGGCTGATCCCTCACCTTCCTCATGATCATTGATGCCCCACGAGGTGAGATCTTGCATGGTGCCCCAGACCGAGGGAGATTGACCGTCATCTTGAACTTCTTCCATTTTCTAATAATTGCGCCAACAGTTGTTGCCTTCTCACCAAGCTGCTTGCCTATTGTCCTGTAGCCCATCCCAGCCTTGTGCAGGTCTACAATTGTATCCCTGATGTCCTTACACAGCTCTCTGGCCTTGGCCATTGTGGAGAGGTTGGTGTCTGTTTGATTGAGTGTGTGGACAGGTGTATTTTATACAGGTAACGAGTTCAAACAGGTGTAGTTAATACAGGTAATGAGTGGAGAACAGGAGGGCTTCTTAAAGAAAAACTAACAGGTCTGTGAGAGCCGGAATTCTTACTGGTTGGTAGGTGATCAAATACTTATGTCATGCAATAAAATGCAAATTAATTATAAAAAAATCATACAATGTGATTTTCTGGATTTTTGTTTTAGATTCCGTCTCTCACAGTTGTAGTGTACCTATGATATAAATTACAGACCTCTACATGCTTTGTAAGTAGGAAAACCTGCAAAATCGGCAGTGTATCAAATACTTGTTCTCCCCACTGTATGTGTCATTTCAGAGTCATTTGAAGGTGTGAGGTGTGTGTCATTTCAGAGTAATTTGAAGGGGTGAGGTATGTGTCATTTCAGAGTCATTTGAAGGGGTGAGGTATGGTGTTTTGGTGCATGGCAAGCACTGCTTTTTAGGCCAGTCTGTGAAAAGGGTCTGCTCTGCTTTGCTCTAGTTCTGCTTTCCTCCCGACCTTTCCCACTCTCCTCTTCTCCCTTCCTCACCCATTCTGCTGATAGTCCTAATGAGGTGAGGAGAGCAGGGTTCTGTAGCACCTCTCAGTTTAGGACGCCATGCTGGGACAACTGGCCATACCAGAGGCAAAGGGGAGAGCTCAGCCAAAATAGACACCCACACTTGGCTATATACAGTATATTCTATACACAGCCAACCAATCAGGGACTAGGTTACTGTACCCCCTAACACACCCAGCCAGCCAACCAGGGACTAGGTTACTGCAGTGTAGCCCCTAATTGTACAGGCTAAAGCCAACCAGTCAGGGAATGGCCAAAGAGGTTTGTTGTGAGGGCAGGGTGGCTATTGTCTAACATAGCAGATCTGAGCTGCCGGAGTGAAGAAGATATCCTCCCTAAATTACAACCCCTCAAGCCCTCACCCCTCTCTGTCCCCCTCACCCCCTCTCAACCTCTCTGTCCCCCTCACCTCCTCTCAAACTCTCTGTCCCCCTCACCTCCTCTCTGTCCCCCTCACCCCCTCTCAACCTCTCTGTCCCCCTCACCCCCTCTCAACCTCTCTGTCTCCCTCACTCCCTCTCAACCTCTCTGTCCCCCTCACCTCCTCTCAACCTCTCTGTCCCCCTCACCTCCTCTCTGTCCCCCTCACCCCCTCTCAACCTCTCTGTCCCCCTCACCCCCTCTCAACCTCTCTGTCCCCCTCACTCCCTCTCAACCTCTCTGTCCCCCTCACCTCCTCTCAACCTCTCTGTCCCCCTCACCTCCTCTCAACCTCTCTGTCCCCCTCACCTCCTCTCTGTCCCCCTCACCCCCTCTAAACCTCTCTGTCCCCCTCACCCCCTCTCAACCTCTCTGTCCCGCTCACCTCCTCTCAACCTCTCTGTCCCCCTCACCTCCTCTCTGTCCCCCTTATCCCCTCTCAACCTCTCTGTCCCCCTCACCTCCTCTCTGTCCCCCTCATCCCCCCTCAACCTGCCTGTCCCCCACATCCCCTCTCAGCCTCTCTGCCCTCCTCACCCCCTCTCTGTCCCCCCTCACCCCCTCTCTGTGCCCCTCAACCCCTCCATCCCCCTCACCCCTACTCCTCCCTCCCTACTGCCACTCCACTGTCCCTCGTACTCCTTCACCCAACCCTTAACTGTCTCTCTTCGACTCAATCCCACCCCCTCTACCCCCTCCCTCCCTCGCTCCTCAATCTGACCGCCCCACCCCCTCAACTCCTCACCCCCAACCCACTGTCCCTCTCCCCGGGAACCACCTGGTGTCTCACATGACTGCCAGGATTAGGGCAGCTGGGGGAGGGGGGGGGGGGTGTCTGTAAGGTGTGGTTTAAGGGGTCTGTAAGGTAAGGTGAGCTGAATTAAAAAGCTAAATTTGCATGACACAAAAAGCTTGGCATACGCTCAGTGCTCCTTTGATATTTCACAGAGATACGCTTGTTTTTGTGAGAAATCTTTGAAAAATAACAGGAATTTCGAATGAATATGAAAAGCATATACTAAAATATGAAAATACTACATCATGTCTCAAAATGGATATCCATCTTTCCTCTGTATTGTTTTGTGTCCTGCAGACTCGAGAAGAAAGATGACGAGTTCAACCAGAAAGTGAGCCTGTCAGGTAGCCTTAATTCTTGCAGAATCCAGCCTAGCTGACAATGCATTTCTGCAGGTTTTTGTCCACTTGTTTTCTTAGGCCTCCATTGATTTAGCCACCCTAATTCTGGCCATCCTACAAAGGTAAAAACACCAATACCTTTTGATCAGGTTATGATTGAGGTTTGGACCATTCGTTTTCTTGAAGGATTATATACACAATTAAAATATTATTTACCCATTGGTCAAAGGATGCGTTTTTGACTGGACACCCTACTCCAACACGTGCGTGTTACTACCTGTAGGTTAAGTCCCAGTGTGATAGTGTCAGGTCCTGACTAGAGTAAGATCTCTAGGCATCTTTATGTTGTCTGGAGGTTACTGTCAGGGCTTGACAGTAGGGTTGTCTAGGTGGATCTATGTTTGGTTTTTGTTGGTCCCCAATTAGAGGCAGCTGCCCTGCGTTGTCTCTAGTTGGGCTCCTATTTAAGTTGGTGAGTATCCCACCTGCGTGTGGGTTATTGTTTGTGCATGTCGCACACCAGTTCGTGATTGGGGTCTCTCCTTGTTTGTTGTTTTCGTGTAGAACAAATAAAGGAATGTCAGTCTACTTCAGCTCTGCGCCTCGGGTCTTGCCTACGCACCGTGACAGAATAACCCACCACCACAGGACCAAGCAGACAAAGCTGGACAATGTAGGAACTCCTCTGAGGTAAGAAACTGGTCTCCGAGGAGGAGTACCTCCGTTGTCTAGCTCTGGATCCAGAGAAGGATCCATTGCAGCGGCAACGTTGGCGATCCAAGGGGCAGTCCCAGCGAACAGCCCAGAAGACCCCCCATACAGTTTTTGTGGGGTGGGGGGGGTTATGGGCCCTGTCGTAGGGGCGGGAAGGAGAGCCCTTGCCGCTACACTCGGGGGGGTTCGTGGAAGAGCCCCTACAGCCATGGGAGCGGGAGTACAGAGTGGCGTTGGATGAGGACGACAGTGTATATTTGTTATTGATCCGAGGGCCTTCAAAAGGGATTGGTTGCCCATCCCCGGCCTACACAGTATACTCTTCTATATGCTCACCATCACCACGTATTGGCAAGAAGACCAGGCTAGCTAAATTCTAACTTGTGACCAGCCAGCTTGGCCTGAGAAGTTTCCCATGGACCGACATTGTGTTTGGACACACATCTTCGAAATGTGCTAGTCACAGTCGGGAGTGACTAATGTGCAAACAATATAGCCTTGAGTCCGCAGCCAAGTAGCCAAAGTGGTTAGCCACTAGTTTATGGTTAACTTGTCACAAATATGCTCAAGTCTAGTCCTTCGGCTAGGAACTGGAGTTTAGTAGTTCTCATGTTATGGTCAGTCAGAGAGACCACAAAACAGCTCAGTGAGACCACAAAACATTTGTGTCCGTCTGTCTTTGTGTCTGTCTGTCCGTCTGTTCTGTCCTTCCATCTTGTCAACTGGAAATATTCCTCCAAAGATATCCTCTCAATCTCTCTTCATAATCCTTCCAGAGGATATCCTCTCAATCTCTCTTCATAATCCTTCCAGAAGATATCCTCTCAATCTCTCTTCATAATCATTCCAGAAGTAGACATTAAAAAGGGAGCAGAGGGGATGTCAATGTTTCTATGTTCTCCTCTCTTGCAGGGTGCTGTAAAAATAGCACTTGGTTTGAGTTAGGAGCCAGGAGTTTCCTCCTCCTCTCCGTCTTCTCTCTCTCTCATCTCCTCTCTCACCCTCTCCATGTCCCCTCCCCTCCTCTATCCTTTCTCTTTTTATCTACCCCTTCACCTACTCCCCCATCCCCTCCCCTGTCTGTGCCTCCTACTCTTTTCTCCTCCTCTCCCTCCCCTCCCTGTTTTCCCTTCCTTTCCTTCCTCCCCCCTCCTCACCCTCTTTCTCTCCCTTCTCTCCTCTATCCTCGCCCTTCACTCTTTCCCACACTCCTCCATCCCTTCTCTTTCAAACTCCCTCCTCTCCTCTCCTCTCCTTGTGGATTTAGCAGGGCCACATGTTGCTGGCCTCTCTTGGCGGCGTGAGCCCCATGGTGGGTCCTGGCTCCAGCCTGACGCGCAGCCTGGGCAGTGTGTCTGTGTGTGTGTGCCTGCACTCCTGTGTGTGTGACTGAGAGAGAAGATTTGTATGTGTGTGTGTGGTTGACTGAGAGATGTGCAGGTCGGGCGGGTGCTCACACAGTAACCTGATAGTGGTGCTGGGAGCCGCAGAGAGAGCGGCTCTGAACGAGGCAGTGCTGTGATTTATCCCCAGAGCCTAGCAGATGGCTGCAACAGGAGTTTGTTTAAGTTTGCTTCAGAGCCGGGCACACAGCCAGCAACACAGAGAGGGCCTGCCAGAAAAATGTTCACCGACTGGACGCCTCTCCTCCCACCTCCCCTCGGTGTCCCGCTGCCTAACCCCACACAGCCCCCTCTCTCAGTCCAGCACCACACACAGATGTACACTGATACACACAAACCCCTAGTCTCCCAGACTTTCTGTCCCTGATCTCAGCTTACTGTTCTCTCTTTCCTCCCATCTGCTTGGCACGCAAACACACACATACACACACACGCAAACACACACACACACACACACACACACACACACACACACACACACACACACACACACACACACACACACACACACACACACACACACACACACACACACACACACACACACACACACACACACACACACACACACACACTGTTTAGAGGGAAAGGAAGAAAATGAACAACATAGATCCACTGTTAGGGGTGAATGAAAGTTGCCATATCGCTCGTGGTGGTAGAAAATGCATTGCATGACAGTGCACATACACCATCCAACACACACACCGTCCAACACACACACCGTCCAACACACACACTGTCCAACACACACACCGTCCAACACACACACTGTCCAACACACACACCGTCCAACACACACACCGTCCAACACACACACCGTCCAACACACACACCGTCCAACACACACACCGTCCAACACACACACCGTCCAACACACACAACGTCCAGCACACACACCATCCAGCACACACTCCATCCAACACACACACTGTCCAACACACACACCATCCAACACACACACCATCCAGCACACACACCATCCAGCACACACTCCATCCAGCACACACACTCAGCAAATACAGCACCTCCCTGTGAATGGGATCAGGAGGGCTCTAGCATCTTTCGTGTCACTACAGGTCAAGGAGGTCCTCTTATCATCCACTCCTCTTGTCTCGTCTGTCCAAATCACTAAATGACTCAATCTCCTCACACTCCTCTTTCTCTCTCTCATCCTCTTTCCCTGCTCCCTCTTTCCACAATGTAAGTTCAGCATGACAGGGAGTGATAATAGCAGACAGACAGGCAGACAATTTAGAGAGCAGGCCAGAGTCAGACAAGGTAGAGAACAGGCCAGACAATTTAGAGAGCAGGCCAGACAATTTAGAGAGCATGCCAGACAATTTAGAGAGCATGCCAGACAATTTAGAGAGCAGGCCAGACAATTTAGAGAGCAGGCCAGACAATTTAGAGCAGGCCAGACAATTTAGAGAGCAGGCCAGACAATTTAGAGAGCAGGCCAGAGCCAGACAAGGTAGAGAGCAGGCCAGAGCCAGACAAGGTAGAGAGCAGGCCAGAGCCAGACAAGGTAGAGAACAGGCCAGAAGCAGACCTGCTGTACTGTACTCCTCCCTGGGCTCTGACATGCAGCCCAAGACTAACTCAACCCAGCCAGACACACCATACGGTACAGTGTAGAGTGTATAATGGCTGTGTGTGTGTGTGTGTGTGTGTGTGTGTGTGTTTGTGTGAAGATTACAGTTACAGCGTGACCATCCTTCATCACTCTCCTGCCAGTGGAAGAGGTGTTCAGAGCATTGAGACAGGCTGTAATGATTTATCACATACAGTGGGGAGAACAAGTATTTGATACACTGATGATTTTGCAGGTTTTCCTACTTACAAAGCATGTAGAGGTCTGTAATTTTTATCATAGGTACACTTCAACTGTGAGAGACGGAATCTAAAACAAAAATCCAGAAAATCACATTGTATGATTTTTTTATAATTAATTTGCATTTTATTGCATGACATAACTATTTGATCACCTACCAACCAGTAAGAATTCCGGCTCTCACAGACCTGTTAGTTTTTCTTTAAGAAGCCCTCCTGTTCTCCACTCATTACCTGTATTAACTGCACCTGTTTGAACTCGTTACCTGTATAAAAGACACCTGTCCACACACTCAATCAAACAGACTCCAACCTCTCCACAATGGCCAAGACCAGAGAGCTGTGTAAGGACATCAGGGATAAAATTGTAGACCTGCACAAGGCTGGGATGGGCTACAGGACAATAGGCAAGCAGCTTGGTGAGAAGGCAACAACTTTTGGCGCAATTATTAGAAAATGGAAGAAGTTCAAGATGACGGTCAATCTACCTCCGTCTGGGGCACCATGCAAGATCTCACCTCGTGGGGCATCAATGATCATGAGGAAGGTGAGGGATCAGCCCAGAACTACATGGCAGGACCTGGTCAATGACCTGAAGAGAGCTGGGACCACAGTCTCAAAGAAAACCACTAGTAACACACTACGCCGTCATGGATCCTGCAGCGCACGCAAGGTCCCCCTGCTCAAGCCAGCGCATGTCCAGGCCCGTCTGAAGTTTGCCAATGACCATCTGGATGATCCAGAGGAGGAATGGGAGAAGGTCATGTGGTCTGATGAGACAAAAATTGATATTTTTGGTCTAAACTCCACTCGCCGTGTTTGGAGGAAGAAGAAGGATGAGTACAACCCCAAGAACACCATCCCAACCGTGAAGCATGGAGGTGGAAACATCATTCTTTGGGGATGCTTTTCTGCAAAGGGGACAGGACGACTGCACCGTATTGAGGGGAGGATGGATGAGGCCATGTATCACGAGATCTTGGCCAACAACCTCCTTCCCTCAGTAAGAGCATTGAAGATGGGTCGTGGCTGGGTCTTCCAGCATGACAACGACCCGAATCACACAGCCAGGGCAACTAAGGAGTGGCTCCGTAAGAAGCATCTCAAGGTCCTGGAGTGGCCTAGCCAGTCTCCAGACCTGAACCCAATAGAAAATCTTTGGAGGGAGCTGAAAGTCCGTATTGCCCAGCGACAGCCCCGAAACCTGAAGGATCTGTATGGAGTAGTGGGCCAAAATCCCTGCTGCAGTGTTTGCAAACCTGGTCAAGAACTACAGGAAACGTATGATCTCTGTAATTGCAAACAAAGGTTTCTGTACCAAATATTAAGTTCTGCTTTTCTGGTGTATCAAATACTTATGTCATGCAATAAAATGCAAATTAATTACTTAAAAATCATACAATGTGATTTTCTGGATTTTTGTTTTAGATTCCGTCACTCACAGTTGAAGTGTACCTATGATAAAAATTACAGACTTCTACATGCTTTGTAAGTGGGAAAACCTGCAAAATCGGCAGTGTATCAAATACTTGTCTATCAAATACTTGTTCTCCCCACTGTACATCTCTTCCCTCTATACCTTTTTCCTCTTATTCTATTGTTTCTGCTTTCTCCTCTCTCTCTTCCTCTTTGACTTGTGTGATCTAGTTGATCCTCTCTTCAGATTCACCCCTGCCCTTCACCACTCCCCTCTCCCTCTCACTTCAATCTCTCCCTCTTCAAACTTATTTTATAGATTGTTTAGTGGTGTGCTGGGTGTGTGTAGTGATACAGTCTCACGTCAGAATTTGATCAATCCATGTCCATCAAATTTCGAGGTTGTTCCGAACGTCTAATTTCTAAGTATTTAAGGTGAAGTTTAGGCATTAATGCTTTCCACCATCCCCATCCACAACACCCTAGCAAAACTGTAACCTACTTGAACGTAACACTCACAGAGGCGCAGAGACAACTTGTCACAGTTTGAGTGAGTTAGAACGAGAAAGAGTGGAGTGGACTAGAGTCCGGGTTAGGGGTCGGAGTTATGGGTATGTGTGTGTGTCTGACATGTAGCCACCTTTTGTGAGACTGTGTAGAGGTAGGAGACAGCTGGCTGAATAACATACCCAAACACAAACACACAAACACACACACACAGTGTCAGAGATGAGTGGGGATTATGTGCAATTGATTGAAATGAAGGATGACACTACAAACAAAGAGATTGAAAGAGAGAGCGTGAGAGAAGGAGAGAGAAAGAGATATACACTGAGTGTACAAAACATTAGGAACATGTCTCTTTCCATGACAGGTGAATCCAGGTGAAAGCTATGATCTCTTATTGAGAGAGAGAGAGAGAGAGAGAGAGAATTAGAGGGAGCATACTTAAATTCACACCGGATAATAACATCAGATTTAACAAACTGACCCTAGCCCCCCGGCACATAGACTATTGCAGCATAGATACTGGAGGCTGAGACAGGGGACAATACCCACGACAATGCCCCCGGACATGGCCAACCAGGCAGGATATAACCCCACCCACTCTGCCAAAGCACAGCCCCCACACCAATAGAGGGATATCAACAACCACCAACTTAATACCCTGAGACAAGGCTGAGTATAGCCCAAGAAAGATCCCCTCCACTGCACAAGCCCGAGGGGGCGACAAACCGGACAGGAAGTGACGCACCCCTCCTAGGGATGGCGTGGAAAGCACCAGTAAGCCAGTGACTCAGCCCCCGTAATAGGGTCAGAGAATCCCAATGGAGAGACGGGAACCGGCCAGGCAGAGACAGCAAGGGTGGTTCGTCACTCCAGTGCCTTGCTGTTCACCGTTGCACCCCTGGGCCAGACTACACTCAATCATAGGACCTACTGAAGAGATAAGTCTTCAGTAAAGACTTAAAGGTCGAGACGGAGTCTACGTCTCTCACATGGATAGGCAGACCATTCCATAAAAATTGAGCTCTATAGGAGAAAGCCCTGCCTCCAGCTGTTTGCTTAAAAATTCTATGGACAATAAGGAGGCCTGCATCTTGTGACCGGAGCGTACGTGTAGGTATGTACGGCAGGACCAAATCTGAGAGATAAGTAGGAGCAAGCCCATGTCATGCTTTGTAGGTTAGCAGTAAAACCTTGAAATCAGCCCTAGCCTTAACAGGAAGCCATTGTAGAGAGGCTAGCACGGGAGTAATATGATCACATTTTTTGGTGTTTAGCACTAATTGAAGTTTATTTAGTGCTTTATCCGGGTAGCCGGAGAGTAGAGCATTGCAGTAATCTAATCTAGAAGTGACAAAAGCATGGATTAGCTTTTCTGTATCATTTTATGACAAAAAATATCAGATTTTTGCAATGTTACGAAGATGGAAAAAAGCTGTCCTTGAAATATTCTTGATATGTTCGTTAAAAGATAGATCAGGGTCCAGAGTAATGCCGAGGTCCTTCACAGTTTTTTGGGGAACGACTGTACAACCATCAAGATTAATTGTCAGATCCAAAAGCAGATGTCTTTTTTTATTGGGACCTAGAACTAGCATCTCTGTTTTGTCAGAGTTTAAATGTAAAATGTGCCGCCATCCACTTCCTTATGTTTGACACACAGGCTTCCAGGGCAGGCAATTTTGGGGCATCACCATGTTTCATCGAAATGTACAGCTGTGTGTCGTCCGCATAGCAATGGAAGTTAACATTATGTTTCCGAATGACATCACCAAAAGGTAAAATATATAGTGAAAACAATAGTGGCCCTAAAACCTTGAGGAACACCGAAACCTTACAATTGATTTGTCAGAGGACAAACCATCCACGGAGACGAACTGATATCTCTCCGACAGATAAGATCTAAACCAGGCAAGAACTTGTCCGTGTAGACCAATTAAGGTTTACATTCTCTCCAAAAGAATATGGTGGTCGATGGTGTCAAAAGCAGCACTAAGGTCTAAGAGCACGAGGACAGATGCAGAGCCTTGGTCTGACGCCATTAAAAGGTCATTTACCACTTTCACGAGTACAGTCTCAGTGCTATGATAGGGTCTAAAACCAGACTGAAGTGTTTCGTATACATTATTTGTCTTCAGGAAGGCAGTAAGTTGCTGCGCATCAGCTTTTTCTACGAATATTGAGAGAAATGGGATATACGATATAGGCCGATAGTTTTTTACATTTTCTGGGTCAAGGCTTGGCTTTTTCAAGAGAGGCTTTATTACTGCCACTTTTAGAGAGTTTGGTACACATCCGGTGGATAAGGAGCCATTTATTATGTTCAGCATAGGAGGGCCAAGCACAGGAAGTAGCTCTTTCAGTAGTTTAGTTAGAATAGGGTCCAGTATGCAGGTTGAAGGTTTAGAGGCCATGACAATTTTCATGAATGTGTCAAGAGATATAGGATTAAAAAACTTGAGTGTCTCCATTGATCCGAGGTCCTGGCAGTTCTGTGCAGACTCAGGACAGCTGAACATTGGGGAAATACGCAGATTTAAATAGATTTAAAGTCCGTAATTTGCTTTCTAATGAGAATGATCTTTTCGTTGAAGAAGTTCATGAATTCATCACTGCTGAAGTGAAAGGCATCCTCTCTTGGGGAATGCCACTTGTTAGATAGCTTTGCAACAGTATCAAATAGAAATGTAGGATTATTCTTATTCTCCTCAATTAGGTTGGAAAAATAGGATGATCGAGCAGCAGTGAGGACTCTTCGATATTGCACTGTACTTTCTTTCCAAGCTAGTAGGAAGACTTCCAGTTTGGTGGAGCGCCATTTCCTTTCCAGTTTTCTGGAAGCTTGCTTCAAAGCTCGGGTATTTTCTGTGTACCAGGGAGCTAGTTTCTTTTGGCAAATGTGTTTTGTTTTTAGGGGTGCAACTACATCTAGGGAATTATGCAAGGTTGAATTTAGATCCTCAGTTTGATCGTTAACTGTTTTTTGTACTCCAATGTCCTTGGATAGGTGGAGGGAGTCTGGAAGGGCATCTAGGAATCTTTGGGTTTTCCGAGAATTTATAGCACAGCTTTTGATGATCCTTTGTTGGGGTCTAAGCAAATAATTTGTTGCGATTGCAAACAAAATAAAATGGTGGTCCGATAGTCCAGGATTATGAGGAAAAACATTTAGATCCACAATATTTATTCCACGGGACAGAACTAGATCCAGGGTATGACTGTGGCAATGAGTAGGTCCGGAGACATGTTGGTCAAAACCCACAGAGTCGATGATGGCGCCGAAAGCCTTTTGTAGTGGATCTGTGGACTTTTCCATGTGAATGTTGAAGTCACCAAAAATTTGAATATTATCTGCCATGACTACAAGGTCTGACAGAAATTCAGAGAACTCAGTAAGGAACTCTGTATAAGGTCCAGGAGGCCTGTAAACAGTAGCTATAAAAAGTGATTGCGTAGGCTGCATAGACTTCATGACTAGAAGCTCAAAAGATGAAAACGCTGTCCTTTGAAATTTGCTATCGTAATGTTAGCAACACCTCCGCCTTTGCGGGATGAGTGGGGGATATGGTAACTAGTGTAACCAGGAGGAGAGGCCTCATTTAACAGTCAATTCATCAGGCTTAAGCCATGTTTCAGCCAGGCCAATCACATCAAGATTATGGTCAGTGATTAGTTCATTGACTATAACTGCCTTGGAAGTGAGGGATCTAACATTAAGTAACCCAATTTTAAGAAGTGAGATATCGCAATCTCTTTCAATAATGCCAGGAATGGAGGAGGTCTTTATTCCAGTGAGATTACTAAGGCGAACACTGCCATGTTTAGGTTTGCGCAACCTAGATCGAGGCACAGACACGGTCTCAATGGGGGTAACTGAGCTGACTACACTGACTATGCTAGTGGCAGACTCCACTAAACTGGCAGGCTGGCTAACAGCCTGCTACCTGGCCTGCACCCTATCTCATTGTGGAGGAAGAGGAGTTAGAGCCTCGTCTATGTTCATAGATAAAATGAGAGCACCTCTCCAGCTAGGATGGAGTCCGTCACTGCTCAGCAGGCCAGGCTTGGCCCTGTTTGTGGGTGAGTCCCAGAAAGAGGGCCAATTGTCTACAAATTCTATCCTTTGGGAGAGGCAGAAAACAGTTTTCAACCAGCGATTGAGTTTTGAGACTCTGCTGTAGAGCTCATCACTCCCCCTAACTGGGAGGGGGCCAGAGACAATTACTCGATGCCAACACATCTTTCTAGCTAATTTACACACTGAAGCTATGTTGCTCTTGGTGACCTCTGACTGTTTCATCCTAACATCGTTGGTGCCGACGTGGATAACAATATCCCTATACTCTGTAAACTCTCCAGATGTTGTTTTAGCCAGAACCATCTTCAGATTAGCCTTTACGTCGGTAGCCCTGCCACCTGGTAAACTGTGTATAATCGCTGGATGATTCTTATTAAGTCTAATATTGCGGGTAATGGAGTCGCCAATGACTAGGGTTTTCAATTTGTCAGAGCTAAGGGTGGGAGGCTTCGGTGGCTCAGACCCCGTAACGGGTGGAGGAGAGACCTGAGAAGCCTCTGGCTCCGACTCGTTGCTTAATGGGGAGAACCGGTTGAAAGTTTCTGTCGGCTGAATGAGCGACACCGGTTGAACATGCCGACTGCATTTCTTTCCAGAAGCCCTGAGAAAATTGTCCGGCTGCGGGGACTGTGGAGGGGATTTATACTAGTTACTGTACTTACTGGTGGCACAGACGCAATTTCATCCTTTCCTACACTTAAATTGCCCTTGCCTAACGATTGCGTCTGAAGCTGGGCTTGCAGGCGATAGTTTCCTGTATGTTATGAATACAGTGACTGCGGTTAACGTCAGATGGAATAGTGTTAATAATGTTAATACTTAGCTTCGGCTGGTGGAAGTCCTGTAGAACTATGTCCAGGTAAAGCGTCCGGGGTAAAAAAGTTTAATGAAAGTAGGCAGAGGAAAAAATAAAAAGAACTAAGACGTTGATGTTAAATCCACTTCAATATGAAAGGGAGGAGACTGGTTAAAGAAGGATTTTTTAACCTTGAGACAATTGAGACAGGGATTGTAAATGTGTGCCATTCAGAGGGTGAATGGGCAAGACAAAATATTTATGTGGCTTTGAACGGGGTATGGTAGCAAGTTCCAGGCGCACCGGTTTGTGTCAAGAACAGCAACGCTGCTGGGCTTTTCACACTCAACAGTTTCCCGTGTGTATCAAGAATAGTCCATCACCCAAATGACGTCCAGCCAACTTGACACAACTGTGCAACTCAATATTAGGAAAGTGTTTCTAATGTTTTGTACACTAAGTGTACAGGAGTCCTTATTAGGCTGTGTCTTTCTGAGATGCTGGTTATTGACGTCATCTGAAAGAACAGGAAGTGAACAGATCAAGGGTCAGGTAGCTTAGCAACCTCCTAATTAATATTTATCTCTGAAAGTTAGACTCATGCATGTGTCTGCCAGACATCAGGACACCAGATGGACACCAGATGGTCTAGTTCAGCTGTCCAATGCAGATAGATGTATCCATATTTCTATAATAGCCATATTAATTACACTGGTGTACCAGAGACAACCTTAAACATTTAAATATGTACTGATGTAAAAGTATTAATAGCGGGGTCCCTGAATATCCAGCCTCAGCCTATTGAAGACAACGACAAAAGACAGAGTGGATTGAGAAAATAGACAACGGATTAATGAGTCTTTTCATGGTCAGCTGAAGAGGTTTTCTCATTTTCAGTAATTAACCTTGGAGAAGAGAGCATATTAGCATTACTCTAATTTTACCATGACCTCACGACCCTCACTTTGATAGCTGATCTGAGGAGAGAGAGAGAGAGATGGGGAGAGAGAGAGAGAGAGAGAGAGAGAGATGGAGAGAGAGAGAGAGAGAGAGAGAGATGGAGGGAGAGAGAGAGAGAGAGAGAGAGCGAGAGAGAGAGAGAGAGAGAGATGGAGAGAGAGATGGAGAGGGGCAGAATGTAGTGTGTTTGTGCATTCCTGTATGACTGTGTGTGTGTTTGTGTGTCGTTGAAGGGTGTAGTTACTAGTTAGATGGAGATCAGGTTATCCTCTCTTACAGAACAGTCTTGTGGTGTAGAACCAGAAGGAGCCAGCCAGGCAGGGTCTGGAGGATCCCATTCTATATTGACTGAATGTCAACCACAGCCAAAATATTACGACTTTCTAAACTGCTGGAAGAAATCACAATGACAATTCTGTCTCACACCGATTTTCCTCTTAGAGTACATGATGCTTCTGTTGTTTGTGTATACGTTCGACCACAGCTCTTAAAGTGGTTTCAAGCTATTGAGAAAAAAAGGCAATAGGCCTGTATAGTTTCTATTCAGTCTACTAGTACTGTTCACTCTAGGCTGGTTCTCAGTGAAATGATCATGTTACTCATCATGTAATCAACATGGTACTGGGTGTTCTACAGGGTGTCATTATCCATCTTATCCAGTGGAACAGACTGTGTGTGTGTGTGTGTGTGTGTGTGTGTGTGTGTGTGTGTGTGTGTGTGTGTGTGTGTGTGTGTGTGTGTGTGTGTGTGTGTGTGTGTGTGTGTGTGTGTGTGTGTGTGTGTGCTGTAGGCTCAGACTGATCACTAGAAATAGAAAAGGTCAATTGTGTGTAGCCAAGCCACAACTTTACCACCCGCCAGAGAGAGAGAAAGACTGGACAGAGTGAGGCCTAAGGGGGAGAGGTAAGGGGAATAGGAGGGGAGGGGAAGGTAAGGGGAATAGGAGGGCAGGGGAGGGGAAGGTAAGGGGAATAGGAGGGGAGGGGAAGGTAAGGGGAATAGAAGGGAAGGGGAATAGGAGGGGAGGGGAGGGGAGGGGAGGGGAGGGGAGGGGAGGGGAAGGGAAGGGAAGGTAAGGGGAATAGGAGGGGAGGGGAAGGTAAGGGAAGGGGAATAGGAGGGAAGGGGAGGGGAAGGTAGGGGGAATAGGAGGGGAGGGGAGGGGAAGGTAGGGGGAATAGGAGGGGAGGGGAGGGGAAGGTAGGGGGAATAGGAGGGGAGGGGAGGGGAAGGTAGGGGGAATAGGAGGGGAGGGGAGGGGAAGGTAGGGGGAATAGGAGGGGAGGGGAGGGGAAGGTAGGGGGAATAGGAGGGGAGGGGAAGGTAGGGGGAATAGGAGGGGAGGGGAGGGGGAATAGGAGGGGAGGGGAAGGTAAGGGGAATAGGAGGGGAGGGGAAGGTAAGGTAAGGGGAATAGGAGGGGAGGGGAGGGGAAGGTAAGGGGAATAGGAGGGGAGGGGAAGGGAAGGGGAATAGGAGGGGAGGGGAAGGTAAGGGGAATGGGAGGGGAGGGGAGGGGAGGGGAAGGGAAGGGGAATAGGAGGGGAGGGGAAGGGAAGGGGAATAGGAGGGGAGGGGAGGGGAGGGGAAGGTAAGGGGAATAGGAGGGGAGGGGAAGGTAAGGGGAATAGGAGGGAAGGGGAGGGGAAGGTAAGGGGAATAGGAGGGGAGGGGAGGGGAAGGTAAGGGGAATAGGAGGGGAGGGGAAGGTAAGGTAGGGGGAATAGGAGGGGAGGGGAAGGGAAGGTAGGGGGAATAGGAGGGGAGGGGATGGGAAAGTAAGGGGAATAGGAGGGGAGGGGAGGGGAAGGTAAGGGGAATAGGAGGGGAGGGGAGGGGAGGGGAGGGGAGGGGAGGGGAGGGGAGGGGAGGGGAGGGGAGGGGAGAGGAGGGGAGGGGAGGGAAGGGGAATAGGAGGGGAGGGGAGGGGAAGGGAAGGGGAATAGGAGGGGAGGGGAGGGTAAGGTAAGGGGAATAGGAGGGGAGGGGAGGGTAAGGTAAGGGGAATAGGAGGGGAGGGGAGGGGAAGGTAAGGGGAATAGGAGGGGAGGGGAATAGGAGGGGAGGGGAAGGTAAGGTAAGGGGAATAGGAGGGGAGGGGAAGGTAAGGTAAGGGGAATAGGAGGGGAGGGGAAGGTAAGGTAAGGGGAATAGGATGGGAGGGGAGGGGAGGGGAGGGGAGGGGAGGGGAGGGGAGGGGAAGGGGAATAGGAGGGGAGGGGAGGGGAAGGTAAGGGGAATAGGAGGGGAGGGGAGGGGAAGGTAAGGGGAATAGGAGGGAAGGGGAGGGGAAGGTAAGGGGAATAGGAGGGAAGGGGAAGGTAAGGTAGGGGGAATAGGAGGGGAGGGGAGGGGAAGGTAGGGGGAATAGGAGGGGAGGGGAGGGGAAGGTAGGGGGAATAGGAGGGGAGGGGAAGGTAAGGTAGGGGGAATAGGAGGGGAGGGGAAGGTAGGGGGAATAGGAGGGGAGGGGAGGGGAAGGTAGGGGGAATAGGAGGGGAGGGGAAGGTAAGGTAGGGGGAATAGGAGGGGAGGGGAGGGGAAGGGGAAGGAAGTATGTAGGGGCTTAAAGCAAATCCTAGCTGTGCTGATGGGTTGGGTTGTTCCTGTATCTGTTTGTGTGTAAGTGTGTGTGTGTGTGTGTGTGTGTGTGTGTGTGTGTGTGTGTGTGTGTGTGTGTGTGTGTGTGTGTGTGTGTGTGTGTGTGTGTGTGTGTGTGTGTGTACTCTTGGCTGTAAGTGTGTGTGTTAATGACAGGGACATCTGAAAGCCCCTCTCACCTCAATACAGAAGTCTACATCTGTAACACCGTCCCAGAGGGTATGTGTAATAACAGCAGGTCTCCCACAGCCCACCATGTGTGGTACTTCCCCTCTGACTTCCTGACTTCCTGACACTCTGTTTGACACTACACCCAGCGGTGTCCCCATACACACATATTAGACACAGGGCTGTTGAGGAAGATATGGTGTCATGTTGGTACTTTGTTTCTGATGACAGCAATCTGTCATGGAGAGTGACAATCTATGGGCTTTAGTTCTAGTGGTTTAGATTAGACTTTTAGAATTGCAAATATGTATTTTTCCCCCACTGCATTATAGGAATAAAACATTTATTCACATGAAGCATTGTTTGGACTTGCTTTGTCTGGAGAATTCTAAATGTTTCTCTCTCTCTCTCTCTCTCTCTCTCTCTCTCTCTCTCTCTCTCTCTCTCTCTCTCTCTCTCTCTCTCTGTTCTCCACAAGCGATTGGCAAGGCGTGAGTGTAAACAGAGCCTCCAACAGCGCTGCCAAAACTCCATCTCTCTCTCCATATCTCTTTTCCTCTTTCCTCCCATAAAGGGGGGGGGGGGCTGATATTTTATCTCTCCTAGCAGAAAAGGGAAGTGTCTAATAAAAGGTAGAGGGAGAGAGGGGAGAACAAGTGTGTGTTGGAGATAGAGACGAGAGAGAGAGAGAGAGAGAGAAACACACAAACACAAAAACTATACATACCTCGGCCTAAACATCAGCGCCACAGGTAACTTCCACTAAGCTGGGAACGATCTGAGAGACAAGGCATGAAGGGCCTTCTATGCCAACAAAAGGAACATAAAATTCGACATACCAATTAGGATCTGGCTAAAAAATACTTGAATCAGTTATAGAACCCATTGTCCTTTATGGTTGTGAGATCTGGGGTCCGCTCACCAACCAACAATTCAGAAAATGGGACAAACACCAAATTGAGACTTTGCATGCAGAATTCTGCAAAAATATCCTCCATGTACAACGAAAACACCAAATAATGCATACAGAGCAGAATTAGGCCGATACCTGCTTTTGATCAAAATCCAGAAAAGAGCCGTTAAATTCTACAACCACCTAAAAGGAAGCGATTCCCTAACCTTCCATAACAAAGCCATCACCTACAGAGAGATGAACCTGGAGAAGAGTCCCCTAAGCAAGCTGGTCCTGGGGCTTTGTTCACAAACACAAACAGACCCCACAGAGCCCCAGGACAACACAACACATTTAGACCCAACCAAATCATGAGAAAACAAAAAGAGAATTACTTGACACATTGGAAAGAATTAACAAAAAAACATAGAAAACTAGAATACTATTTGGCCCTAAACAGAGATTACACAGTGGCAGAATACCTGACCACTGTGACTGACCCCAACTTAAGGAAAGCTTTGACTATGTACAGACTCAGTGAGCATAGCCTTGCTATTGAGAAAGGCCGCCGTAGGCAGACCTGGCTCTCAGTGAGAAGACAGGCTATGTGCACACTGCCCACAAAATGAGGTGGAAACTGAGCTGCACTTCCTAACCTCCTGCCAAATGTATGGCCATATTAGAGACACATATTTCCCTCACATTACACAGATCCACAAAGAATTTGAAAACCAAACCTAATTTTGATTACCTCCCTTATCTATTGGGTGAAATACCACAGTGTGCCATCACAGCAGCAAGAAAATTACAAACACCATTGTAAATACAACCCATATTTATGTTGATTTATTTTCCCATTTTTACTTTAACTGTTTGCACATCGTTACAACACTGTATATAGACATAATATGACATTTGAAATGTTTTTATTCCTTTGGAACTTATGAGTATAATGTTTACTGTAAGTTTTTATTGTTTACTATCTACTTCACTTGCTTTGGCAATGTTAACATATGTTTCCCATGCCAATAAAGCCCTTAAATTGAATTGAATTGAATTGAATTGAATTGATAGAGAGCGCTCTTGGAACCTCTCCTCTTCTCTGGGCTTCCCTCTCTCCCTCTCTTCTCTCTCTCCGAGGCAGGCAGGCAGCGAGTGGAGTGGAGTGGAGTGGAGCGAGGCAGGCAGGAAGCAGGGAGGGAGGCTGTGCCAAGCCGGAGCGGAATTCCTGCCAAGAGTCTACTTGTTTGCTCGTCTGGCTGGAGCCAGAGGCTGACCTTATTAGCTGTGAGGGCAGCCGTCTTATTAAAACACATCTGCCGCTCAGGGAGCCCAAATAGTCCTCATATTGTCTTCCTGCTCACTCCTGACCTTGCGTTACCTAGCAGGAATGCTGACAAGGGCTTCACGCATCTGTTGAGAGTTTCTGCAGGCTTTTTTTCTCTCCCTACATCTCTCACTCCGTCCCTGTCTTCACTGGCGCCTGCACGGTAGCTCTGTTTTTCTCCCCCCCTGCCTTTTCCTTTTACCTCCCTCCATCCCACCTTCCTTCCTTCACTCCCTCGTTCATTCTCTCTCTCCAGAGCCCCCCCTCCCTCCCCCCTCACTCCCTCCCTCCCTCCCCCCTCCCTCCCTCCCTCCCTTCCTCCACTACATATGGTGAGTTTTTTTTTACAGCCAGGTTTGCTTGTTGATACAATTATCCCTGTGTGTATTTGTTTTATTAGTGGCTGTAACCTGGGTCTGTTTAAATAGCATTTTGCTGGTTATTTTTAAGTGTGAATAGTGCCGCTTCCCGCGGCTGCTGGCAACGGTTTATTGTGTGTTGGGGGGGGGGGGGACGGGGGTTATGTGGAGCTTAACAGTACAGACAATAACCAACCAATAGTTCTGACAATAACCGACCAACAGTACTGACAATAACCAACCAATAGTTCTGACAATAACCGACCAACAGTACTGACAATAACCAACCAATAGTTCTGACAATAACCGACCAACAGTACTGACAATAACCAACCAATAGTTCTGACAATAACCGACCAACAGTACTGACAATAACCAACCAACAGTACTGACAATAACCGACCAACAGTACTGACAATAACCAACCAACAGTACTGACAATAACCAACCAACAGTACTGACAATAACCAACCAACAGTACTGACAATAACCAACCAACAGTACTGACAATAACCAACCAACAGTACTGACAATAACCAACCAACAGTACTGACAATAACCGACCAACAGTACTGACAATAACCAACCAACAGTACTGACAATAACCAACCAACAGTACTGACAATAACCGACCAACAGTACTGACAATAACCAACCAACAGTACTGACAATAACCGACCAACAGTACTGACAATAACCAACCAACAGTACTGACAATAACCGACCAACAGTACTGACAATAACCAACCAACAGTACTGACAATAACCAACCAACAGTACTGACAATAACCAACCAACAGTACTGACAATAACCAACCAACAGTACTGACAATAACCAACCAACAGTACTGACAATAACCGACCAACAGTACTGACAATAACCAACCAACAGTACTGACAATAACCGACCAACAGTACTGACAATAACCAACCAACAGTACTGACAATAACCGACCAACAGTACTGACAATAACCAACCAACAGTACTGACAATAACCAACCAACAGTACAGACAATAACCAACCAATAGTTCTGACAATAACCGACCAACAGTACTGACAATAACCAACCAACAGTACTGACAATAACCGACCAACAGTACTGACAATAACCAACCAACAGTACTGACAATAACCAACCAACAGTACTGACAATAACCAACCAACAGTACTGACAATAACCAACCAACAGTACTGACAATAACCAACCAACAGTACTGACAATAACCAACCAACTGTACTGACAATAACCAACCAACAGTACTGACAATAACCAACCAACAGTACTGACAATAACCAACCAACAGTACTGACAATAACCAACCAACAGTACTCACAGTTTGTATTTTCACATGATGTGTGAGTTTCTGACCAGAATTCCCAATCACCTCTCTGGTCGTCTAGACCAGGTCAATCTCCCTGGGGTGGTCCCCTCTGGACATGGTCATTACACTCTGTACCCCCCAAGGTCCCTGGCTAAACCTCTGGTCAGAGGGCCTACTTCTGCATCCCAACATCAGTGTATCAGTATGTCCCCCAGTGTCCCATAGTCCCAGTAGTGGTTGTATGAGAAGGTCTGGTGCTGCTGGTTTAGACAGTGTCTCATATGGAACAAAGAGGTCCCTCATTCCTTCACCCCCTCATTTCCCAGCCAGGTATGTGTGTTCTCTAACCCCACAGCATTGCCTCGTTGCAGGCCAACTTACCACTCTGTAACACACACATTAACATATGAACACATACGTAGGCTGGAATTCCGCCATCCCAAACCCTACACCTCCTCCGCCCCAACTCTCTTTAGAACCCCCACATATTACTGTATGCTCTGCCTCTCTCCCTCTCCCCCTCTCTCACACCTTTCCACCTCTTTCTCCCTTCTCTCTGTCTCCTCTTCTCCCTCCTCCCTCCCTCCCTCTTCTCTCCTCCTCTCTCCCTCTCCTCTCGTTTATCTTAATGACTTGCTCATCAGGACTAATTGCAGCGAGACGCTAGTTTGCCGTCTCAAAACAAACAGCACAGCGTCAGGCGCTGGGAGTGGGGGGGGGGGGGGGGGGTGTTAGGAGAGGGGGAGAGGTGGAGAAGAGGAGGGAGTAGAGGGTGAGGAGAAGAGGGGTAGAAGAGGGGGATAGGAGGGAGGGAAGGCAGGAGAGGAATGAGAGAGTGAAGGGAGAGGAATAATATTTTTTTGCAACGTGGGGGTCAAAGCCCTGTATATTTGGTCTCTAGTCAGCTGGATGGGAAATTAAAGAGAGATTTGTCAAGAAAATCTCTGGAAGATTTAGAATATTCTGAATCAATTTAATATGGATAGAGCAGAGCGGGAAAAGCAGCATTTTCCACATAAGGATAGGATAGGGATGAGGCTTCTACACGTGTATCATGCAAAATGTACTATACACCTTCTAAAAATAATGTTTGTGTCAAGAACAAGTTTATGTTTCGGACTTTCTGTGTTATACACCCACTGATACACACTCACACTGAACATCTGTCTTCCTGCTTCCCCTCACTCACTCAGCCTCTGTCTCTGGACCTGCCTCTGTGTCTCTGTCTCTGGGCCTGCCTCTGTGTCTCTGTCTCATGACTATAATACTGTGTTTAGAGCTGCTGGGAAGATGCCATGGGGTCTCTCTGGTGATTCACTGCTCTGTCCCTCTCTCTCTCCTCCAGGTGCTCCATATGACTCAGTCTGACGCAGAACAGAACATCTAGCACTGGGGACGTGCGCTTTGTTTAGAAACATACACACAGCCCTTCTCTGCCACCTCTATTTACTCATGGCTCTGTGAAAGCTCCATAATCAGTCTGACGCTCTGATTGGATGCCAGGACATTCAGGGACACTCCACAGTCTGAGGGCTTGTGTACTGACACACACACACACACACACACTTTCTGAATTTGACCCTGTAGACCCAGACTAATCAGATATGTGTGAGAGAGAGAGAGAGAGAGAGAGAGAGAGAGAGAGAGAGAGAGAGAGAGAGAGAGAGAGAGAGAGAGAGAGAGAGAGAGAGAGAGAGAGAGAGAGAGAGAGAGAGAGAGAGAGAGAGAGAGAGAGAGAGAGATCATTATGGGTCACCCCCTCCCAAGACTAAAGGGATTAGGGCTCCCGACCAAGAACTGTGACGGCCACCTCTTTAATCTCTCCTAATGGACACACACACGCACAGCTGTTAGCTTCCTCTGCTAAGAACTTTTATTGGCTTGAAGCTGAGGGTGGGCCTCTTTGGGATGGCTTTTTACAATCATGATCTCTCAGTTCCTAATGGCTGTCCCAGTATATAAATAAGTTGTTTCTGCGCCAGTGTGTGTGTGTGTTTGTGTGTGTGCCGAGACAAAGTTGTAATGTGCCTGGGGGAATGCGGCAGCAACAGCTTTGTAGTGGGAAGTGAAGGAATTTGAGGAATCTCTCGGGAGGAGGCAGGTCTACTCTTCAACACACAAAAACACACACGCATACATACACACACACACACTCACATACACACACACCAAACACACACGCACACACACACACACAGACACTGACCATTGCTATAGATAGTGCCTTAAAAAAACTGTTAGCACAGGGCACTGCTAATGTAAACAGGGCAGTTAGAATGCCTTCCGGCCACTGCAATAACAGGAGGAGGAGGAGGAGGAGAGGGGAGAGAATAAGGAAGAAGGGATTAAAGGGGGGCAATGTGGAGGACAACGCAGGGTGGTAACCATGGAGGTAGATGGAGGAGAGGGGGAGGCAGAGGGAAAGAAGGGGGAGGAAAATAGTGGAGGTGGTTGTCTTTCTTTCCCCATCAGTAGAATAAACAAGCTTAGTTTCCTGTCTCTGCTCTCTCACTTCCTGTTGTGCCTTTGAGTGTGAAAAAGACACCACCTCCCCAATCATCCACTCAATTCAATTCAATGATCTCTCTCGCCCCCCATCTCTCTTTCTCTTTCTCTAATTCTCTCTCTCATTCTCTCAATTCAGTTCAATTCAATTCAATTCAAGGGCTTTATTGGCATGGGAAACCTATGTTAACGTTGCCAAAGCAAGTGAAGTAGATAGTAAACAAAAATGAAAAAAACAATAAAAATGAACATTAAAATACTCAGAAGTTCCAAATGGTTAAAGTATAAAAGGGAAAATAAATAAACATAAATATGGGTTGTATTTACAATGGTGTTTGTTCTTCACTGGTTGCCTTTTTCTTGTGGCAACAGGTCACAAATATTGCTGCTGTGATGCACACTGTGGTATTTCACCCATTTTTTTTAATTTTTATTTCACCTTTATTTAACCAGGTAGGTCAGTTGAGAACAAGTTCTCATTTGCAACTGCGACCTGACCAAGACAAAGCAAAGCAGTGTGACAAATAACAACACAGAGTTACACATTAAACAAACAGTCAAAAACACAATAGAAAAATCTATATACAGAGTGCAAAATGTAGTGCAAAAATGCAAAATGTAGTGCAAATAGAGATACTGGAGTGCAAGATTAGTGAAAAATAAACATGGGAATGAGGTAGTAGTGTGGGCTATTTACAGAAGGGCTATATACAGGTGCAGTGATCGATAAGCAGCTTTGACGGCTGATGCTTAAAGTTATTGAGGGAGATAGGAACCTCTAGCTTCAATGATTTTTGCAATTCGTTCCAGTCATTGGCAGCAGCAAACTGGAAGGAATGGCGACCAAAGGAGGTGTTGGCTTTGGGGGTGACCAGTGAGATATACCTGCTGGAGCGCATGCTACGGGTGGGTGTTGCTATAGTGACCAGTGAGCTGAGATAGGGCAGGGATTTACCTAATAAAGACTTATAGATGACCTGGAATATATAATGAAGGCCAGCCAACGGGAGCATACAGGTCGCAGTGGTGGGTAGTGTATGGGGCTTTGGTGACAAAACGGATGGCACTGTGATAGACTACATCCAATTTGCTAAGTAGAGTATTGGAGGCTAGTTTGTAAATGACATCGCCGAAATCAAGGATCGGTAGGATAGTCAGTTTTACAAGGGCATGTTTGGCAGCATGAGTGAAGGAGGCTTTGTTGCGAAATAGGAAGCCAATTCTGGATTTAATTTTGGATTGGAGATGGTTGATGTGAGTCTGGAAGTTGAGTTTATAGTCTAACCAGATGCCTAGGTATTTGTAGGTGTCCACGTATTCTAATTCGGATCCGTCGAGAGTAGTGATGATAGTCCGGTGGGCGGGTGCTGGCAGCGTTCGATAGAAAAGCATGCACTTAGTTTTACTAGCGTTTAAGAGCAGTCGGAGGCCACGGAAGGAGTGTTGTATGGCATTGAAGCTTGATTGAAGGTTAGTAAACACAGTGTCCAAAGAGGGGCCAGATGTATACAGAATGGTGTCATCTGCGTAGAGATGGATCAGAGAGTCACCAGCAGCGAGAGCGACATCGTTGATGTATATAGAGAAAAGGGTTGGCCCAAGAATTGAACCCTGTGGCACCCCCATAGAGACTGCCAGAGGATCGGACAATAGGCCCTCCGATTTGACACACTGAACTCTGTCTGCAAAGTAGTTAGCGAACCAGGCAAGGCAGTCACTTGAGAAACCAAGGCTGTTGAGTCTGCCAATAAGAATGCGGTGATTGACAGAGTCGAAAGCCTTGGCCAGGTCGATGAAAACGGCTGCACAGTACTGTCTTTTATCGATGGCGGTTATGATATCGTTCAGTACCTTGAGCGTAGCTGAGGTGCACCCATGACCAGCTCGGAAACCAGATTGCATAGCAGAGAAGGTACGGTGGGATTCGAAGTGGTCAGTTATCTGTTTGTTAACTTGGCTTTCGAAAACTTTAGAAAGGCAGGGCAGGATGGATATTGGTCTATAACAGTTTGGGTCTAGAGTGTCTCCTCCTTTGAATAGGGGGATGACCGCAGCAGCTTTCCAATCTCTAGGGATCTCAGACGATACGAAAGAGAGGTTGAACAGGCTAGTGATAGGTGTTGCAACAATTTTGGCTGATAATTTCAGAAAGAGAGGGTCCAGATTATCTAGCCCAGCAGATTTGTAGGGGTCCAGACTTAGCAGCTCTTTCAGAACATCAGCCGTCTGGATTTGGGTGAAGGAGAAGCGGGGGGGGCTTGGGCAAGTAGCTGCCGGGGGTGCAGAGCTGTTGGCCGGGGTAGGGGTAGCCAGGTGGAAAGCATGGCCAGCTGTAGCAAAATGCTTATTGAAATTTTCGATAATCGTGGATTTATCGGTGGTAACAGTGTTTCCGAGCCTCAATGCAGTGGGCAACTGGGAGGAGGTGCTCTTATTCTCCATGGACTTTACAGTGTCCCAGAACTTTTTGGAGTTAGTGCTACAGGAAGCAAATTTTTGTTTGAAAAAGCTGGCCTTTGCTTTTCTAACTGACTGTGTGTACTTGTTCCTGACTTCCCTGAATAGCTGCATATCGCGGGGGCTGTTCGATGCTAATGCAGTGCGCCACAGGATGTTTTTGTGTTGGTCTAGTGCAGTCAAGTCTGGGGTGAACCAAGGGCTATATCTATTCTTAGTTCTACGTTTTTTGAAAGGGGCATGCTTATTTAGGATGGTGAGGAAAGCACTTTTAAAGAACAACCAGGCGTCCTCTACTGACGGGATGAGGTCAATATCCTTCCAGGATACCTGGGCCAGATCTAATAGAAAGGCCTGCTCGCAAAAGTGTTTTAGGGAGCGTTTGACAGTGATAAGGGGTGGTCGTTTGACCGCTGACCCATTGCGAATGCAGGCGATGAGGCAGTGATCGCTGAGATCCTGGTTGAAAACAGAGGAGGTGTATTTGGAGGGCAAGTTAGTCAGAATGAAATCAATAATGGTACCCATGTTTACGGATTTTGGGTTGTACCTGGTGGGTTCCTTGATAATTTGTGTGAGATTGAGGGCATCTATCTTAGATTGAAGTACAGCCGGGGTGTTAAGCATATCCCAGTTTAAGTCACCTAACAGTACAAACTCTGAAGATAGATGGGGGGCAATCAATTCACATATGGAGTCCAGGGCACAGCTGGGGGCTGAGGGGGGTCTGTAACAGGCTGCAACAGTTAGAGACTTATTTCTGGAAAGGTGGATTTTTAAGAGTAGAAGCTCAAACTGTTTGGGCACAGACCTGGACAGTATGACAGAACTCTGCAGGTTATCTTTAGATATGGGAGTTTATCAAAATTGGATTTGTTTTTGAATTCTTTGTGAGAGACTGAGAGAAATATGTCTCTCTAATATGGTCATACATTTGGCAGGAGGTTAGGAAGTGCAGCTCAGTTTTCACCTCATATTGTGGGCAGTGTGCACATAGCCTGTCTTCTCTTGAGAGCCAGGTCTGCCTACGGCAGCCTTTCTCAATAGCAAGGCTATGCTTACTGAGTCTGTACATAGTCAAAGCTTTCCTTAAGTTTGGGTCATTCACAGTGGTCAGGTATGTATTCTGCCACTGTGTACTCTCTGTTTAGGGCCAAATAGTATTCTAGTTTGCTCTGTGTTTTTGTTAGTTCTTTCCAATGTGCCATGTAATTCATTTTTTTGTTTTCTCATGATTTGGTTGGGTCTAAATGTCCTAGGGCTCTGTGGGGTCTGTTTGTGTTTGTGAACAGAGCCCCAGGACCAGCTTGCTTAGGGGACTCTTCTCCAGGTTAATCTCTCTGTAGGTGATGGCTTTGTTATGGAAGGTTCGGGAATCGCTTCCTTTTAGGTGTTTGTAGAATGTTTTATGTTGTACACTGAGGATATTTTAGCAGAATTCTGCATGCAGAGTCCCATTTTATGAATTCTTGCTGATATTTTGTTTATTTTTGTATGTACGCACTTTAAGTGTGTGTAGTTTCTATACTAATTCTCTCTGTATGTGTGTGTGTGTGTGTGTTTCTGCGGTGTGTGTGGCGGCCAGGTCCTCAGCGTGGGAGCAGCTGTTCCGAGTGCAGGCCACACATGGGTCTGATTAGCCCTCTCTGACTCCCCACCCCCTCGCCCTTTCAGCGGGGGCCGCGGCACACTGGCGGCACCAATGATTTTAATGCCTCGTCTGAGTCTGCCAGGAGCACACACACACTCACGCCCACACACACACACACAAAGACACACACACAGACACACACAGACACACACACACACAGTGAATCTTGCCAGGAGCAGGGTCTCTGTGCTCTTTCCTTGATCTGCTATTTCCCTTTCCCTCCCCTCTGTCTGTGTGTGTTAACCTCTGACCCTCTCTTCCCCCTATCTTGCCCTCTGTCTCTCTCTACAGATGTTAAACCTTAACAAGCTGTGACTTTCTTTGTGCAGGGTCTCATATCTTTAACCACTGTAATCCCTTCTAAATGTAATGCCCCTCTTTCTCTCAATTCACTTTTCAATGTAAGGGCTTTATTGGCATCTCTCTCTCTCCCTCTCCCCCTCTCTCTCTCTCTCTCTCTCTCTCTCTCTCTCTCTCTCTCTCCCTCTCCCCCTCTCTCTCTCTCTCTCCCCCTCCCCCTCTCTCTCTCCCCCTCCCCCTCTCTCTCTCCCTCTCTCCCTCTCTCTCTCCCTCTCTCCCTCTCTCTCTCCCTCTAACCCCTCTCTCTCTCTCTCCCTCTCTCTCTCCCTCTCTCTCTCCCCCTCCCCCCCTCTCTCTCTCTCTCTCCCTCTCTCTCTCCCTCTCTCTCTCCCTCTCTCCCTCTCTCTCTCCCTCTAACCCCTCTCTCTCTCTCTGTCTGTCTATTGGTGCTCTTTCTTTAATTATATGTCTGTTGTCTCTGGTTCTGTCTCTTGTGGTCTCTCTATCACACATTTTCTCTCACTCTTTCTCTCTCCGTCTCTCTCCGTCTCTTTCCACACACTAACTGTGTAGTGTGTGGTAAATGAGACGAGAAGGTGTGAACATGCATTATGTATGAATAACATGTTGACATGATAATTACATAGAAAACAACTCATAATTATGTAATTGAATCAACAACTAGTGTGTAACTTTGAAGTGAGAACCCATTGTCTATTCCCCATTATACAATGGGTGGGTCAAATCCTGAATGTTGATTGGTTAAAACCGCATTCCAGCCGGTGTCTATTTAAGCAATAAGGCCCGAGGGGATATGGTAT
>CM042381.1:30667423-30669445 GCA_023634145.1 Thymallus thymallus
AAGGTTAGACTTAGTGTTAGGGTTAGAATTAGGTTTAGGGTTAGGAGCTAGAAGTTAGGTTTACGGTTAGGTTTAGGGAAAATAGGATTTTGAATGGGACTGGATTGTGAGTCCCCACAAGGTTAGTTATACAAGACTGTGTGTATGTGTGTATGTGTGTTGTACTGTAGTGTGTCATTGTTGGATGTATTTGTTGTTGTGGTGTATTCTGTGTGTGTGAGTGTGTGTCTCCAGCGTAGAAACATAACCCTGCACTGTAACCAGAACACCACTGTAGAGAGAATATCACAACAGTGTCCTCTCATTATGGTTCCCTCGGATCTCCTTACTTCCTGTGTGTGTGTGATTATGTTTCCCCCTGATAGTATTACGGTCTGTGTGTCGGGGAGCAATAGGATATGTGTGTGTAGTCTGGGGAACATAGGTGTGCGTAAAGACTTTGTTTTGAGGTTCCGGATTGATTGTTTGGCTCTGATGTGACAAGTCAGTCAGTCGAGACCTGATAATGATAAAGCTGCTAGGGAGCTTCCAAGGACACACACACCGAAACACACACACAAACACACACAAATAAACAAAAACACCTTCAAAGAGACAAGCATTTGATTACACCACGTACCAAGAAACCTCTCTTATAGTCCCACCATTCTCTTCCTTTGTAGTCATGCTAACCTCTCTTTCCTCCTCTCTCCTCCCTCTCTCCCTCCATCTCTCCCTCCCTCCCCTCTCTCCCTCCATCTCTCCCTCCCTCCCTCTCTTTCCTCCCTCTCTTTCCTCCCTCTTCGTTCCTCCCTCTCTCCCCCATCTCTCCCTCCCCCCTCCCTCTCTTTCCTCCCTCTCTCCCTCCCTCTCTTTCCTCCCTCTCGGTCCTCCCTCTCTTCTTCCCTTTTCCTCCCTCTCGTTCCTCCCTCTCGTTCCTCCCTCTCTCCTCCCTCTCTTTCCTCCCTCTCTCCCTCCCTCTCCCTCCCTCTCGTTCCTCCTCTCTCCCTCCATCTCTCCCTCCCTCCCTCTCTTTCCTCCCTCTCTCCCTCCCTCTCTTTCCTCCCTCTCGGTCCTCCCTCTCTTTCTTCCCTTTTCCTCCCTCTCGTTCCTCCCTCTCGTTCTCCCTCTCGTTCCTCCCTCTCTCCCTCCCTCTCTTTCCTCCCTCTCTCCCTCCCTCTTCCTCCCTCTCTTTCTCCTCTCTCTCCTCCATCTCTCCCTCCCTCCCTCCCTCTCTTTCCTCCTCTCTTTCCCTCCCTCTCTTTCCTCCATCTCTCCCTCCCTCTCTTTCATCCCTCTCTCCTCCCTTCTTTCCTCCCTCTCTCTCCCTCTCTTTCCTTCCTCCTCTCCTCCCTCTCTCTCCCTCCCTCCCCTCGTTCCTCCCTCTCTTCCTCCCTCTCTTTCCTCCCTCTCGTTCCTCCCTCTCTTTCCTCCCTCTCTTTCCTCCCTCTCTTTCCTCCCTCTCTTTCCTCCCTCTCTTTCCTCCCTCTCTTTCCTCCCTCTCTTTCCTCCCTCTCTTTCTCCCTCCCTCTCTTTCCTCCCTCTCTTTCCTCCCTCTCTTTCCTCCCTCTTCTTTCCTCCCTCTCTTTCCTCCCTCTCGTTCCTCCCTCTCTTTCTTCCCTCTCTTTCCTCCCTCTCTTTCCTCCCTCTCTTTCCTCCCTCTCTTTCCTCCCTCTCTTTCCCTCCCCTCTCTTTCCTCCCTCTCTTTCCTCCCTCTCTTTCCTCCCTCTCTTTCCTCCCTCTCTTTCCTCCCTCTCTTTCCTCCTCTCTTTCCTCCCTCTCTTTCCTCTCTTTTTCTTCCCTCTCTTTCCTCCCTCTCTTTCCTCCCTCTCTTTCCTCCCTCTCTTTCCTCCCTCTCGTTCCTCCCTCTCTTTCCTCCCTCTCATACCTCCCTCTCGTTCCTCCCTCTCGTTCCTCCCTCTCTTTCCTCCCTCTCTTTCCTCCCTCTCGTTCCTCCCTCTCGTTCCTCCCTCTCTTTCCACCCTCTCGTTCCTCCCTCTCTTTCCCTCTCTCTGTGGCCCAGTAATGAGACAGTGACAGATA
>CM042381.1:30669645-30679645 GCA_023634145.1 Thymallus thymallus
TATCCTCCCTGAGCTCCGACACTTCTGGACTGCTTCTTTCTTCAGGTCTGTGTGCCCCAAGTGTGTGTGTGTGTGTGTGTGCACGTTAGTGTGTGTGTGTCATCTCCTGCTGAGCGGCAACGAAGAGGGAGTGTGTGACCAGGGGGTCAGGGGGAGAAAGCGAGGGGGTCGTGAGTGGGGGCGTGCCCAGGGACTTACCCTCACACCGCTCTCCGTCTAGGTGTGTGTGACAGTGTGTGTGTTTGACTCTGCGCGTGTGTGTCCTAGCCGGCTGGGCGGGTCCCAGCATCACGGTCCGTTAGCAAGGACCAGACAGTTGGTATGACAGGCTGAGTCCCAGCCTAGCCTCCCCACACACAGAGCCTCCTCCCTGGGTGGCATCGAGGGCACAGCGCCCCTCTACCACCACACATCTCCAGGACAGGACTGCTGCCCGGATCTCTGTACCACATTCTCTTCTATCTACATGACTCTAACCATGTTTGGACTAAAAGCCCCGCTCTACTACTTGCCAGGTAAGCTGTTGTGCGGGTTTGGTGTGTGTGTGCCTGGGTTTGTGTCTGTGTGTGTGAGCATACCAGCATTTTTGTGTGTTTGTGAGAAAGTGCTCAAGTGGGCTAAAAGGTGTGTGACTCGAGTTGGGTGCATTCGAGGTAGCTTGTGACTGGTAAGAATGGGTCTCTGTCTCCCGGTTTTGGTGTGTGTTGGCATGAGTGTGTAAGCTGAGCTGTGTGTCTGGCCGTAGTGAATAAGGACTGACTGGCTGACTCTCTAGCCTGTTATCAGGTAAGCCAGCCCGTAAGTGGCAACGTGTGTTTTATTCAAGACAGGCACAGTACGACACCGAGAGAAGAGGAGAGGAGAGGAGAGGAGAGGAGAGGAGAGGAGAGGAGAGGAGAGGAAGAGGAGAGGAGAGGAGAGGAGAGGAGAGAGAGGAGAGGAGAGGAGAGGAGAGGAGAGGAGAGGAGAGGAGAGGAGAGGGCGGATGTGTGTGTGTGTGTGTGTGTGTGTGTGTGTGTGTGTGTGTGTGTGTGTGTGTGTGTGTGTGTGTGTGTGTGTGTGTGTGTGTGTGTGTGTGTGTGTGTGTGTGTGTGTGTGTGTTTGTGTGCTTGTGTGCATACGTGCTTGTCTCTGTGTCTGTCTGTGAGTGTGCGTGAGCATTGTGTGAGTGTAAATGTACTCGTGTGTGTGTGTGTGTTAAGCTGTAGCGTGGTGTGAGGTTACCGTCGGTCGGCGCTTAAGTGCGTCTCACGGCTCACTGGGCTCTGATTATGGAGAGGGCAGCCAAGAGAGGGCAGAGAGCAGAGAGAGATGGAGAGAGGGAGGGAGGGAGGGAGGGAGGGAGGGAGGGAGGGAGGGAGGGAGGGAGGGAGGGAGGGAGGGAGGGAGAGAGAGAGAGGGGGAGGGAGGGAGGGAGATAAAGAGGAAGGGGAGGGGTATAGAGAGGCAGAATAGGGAGAGAGAGAAATCTAACTGTAGAACATATTTGTGTCTGTTACAATAGAAGAGTTAATTCATCAAATTCATTCTATAATGGGTTAGTATTTTCTATACTCTTAGAAGTAAAGGTGCTACCTAGAAAGGGTTCTTCAAAGGGTTCTCCTATGGGGACAGCCGAAGAACCCTTTTTTTCTAAGAGTGTATGTATGTCCATGCTTCTATGTATGAGTGGGTCTATATGTTTTTGCATCTTAGAAAACCTTAGAAAGGTTTTTGACCACAGGACAAAACCACACTTGGTGAAATAGAAACTCTCTCTGTCGTGCGTGTGCCTGAATGTGGATGCATACAGTGTGTGTGTTAATCCTAGCCCCTCCCCTCTCTCTTCCCAGTAGCAGCGGGGTGTCTACGCTGACACTTACTGAAGCTAAATTATTCATCTGCTACCGTCAGCAGAGAACACCCTCGTATGGCCAGGGCAGGGCAAGGAAAGGCAGGGGAGGGGAGGGTGGGCAAGGGCAGGGGAGGGGCATGGGAGGGGAGGAAGGGGAGGGGAGGGCCAGGGCAGGGGAGAGGAGAGGAGAGGAGAGGAGTGGAGGGGAGGGAGGGCCAGGGTAGGGGAGAGGAGGGGAGGGAGGGCAAGGGGAGAGCGAGGGTGAAAAGAGCTGACTACTGTTTCTGCCTGGTTGGTAACACTACTGTATAGAACAGCACAGGGCTTGGCTGGTACTGAGCAGGGCAAAGAGACTGATCACTACAGCTGTACATAGGGCAGGACTGGGCAAGGAATCTATACGGAAGACCAGAGGAGGGAGGGTTAAAGAGCTCACTTCTGGGGCCTGGCTGGCCCAGGACAGAGCAGGACAGAGCAGGACAGAGCAGGACAGGACATGGCAGGGCAGGACATAGCAGGACATAGCAGGACAGAGCAGGACAGGACAAGGCAGGGCAGGACATGGCAGGACATAGCAGGACATAGCAGGACAGAGCAGGACAGGACATGGCAGGGCAGGACATGGCAGGCTATAGCAGGACAGACCAGGACAGGACAAGGCAGGCCAGGACAGAGCAGGACAGGACAGGACAGGGCAGGACAGAGCAGGGCAGGGCAGGACAGGACAGGACAGGACAGGACAGGACAGGACAGGACAGGACAGGGCAGGACAGGACAGAGCAGGACAGGACAGAGCAGGACAGGGCAGGACAGGACAGAGCAGGACAGGACAGAGCAGGACAGAGCAGGACAGGGCAGGACAGGGCAGGACAGGACAGGACAGGGTAGGACAGGGTAGGACAGGGCTACAGTATACACTATAGATCCTCCCTGTATCACATAGGGGAGGATATACAACATCAATCCATCCTGCTTCACTGGAACAGACAGGAACTGCTGGGGAAAATGAGTCACAGAAAGATTACAGTGTCACTGTTTCCTAATGACTGGATCATATTGTCAATAGGAGTTCAATAGAGTATGTGTAATCCTGTCAGCTGTGATCTAAATGATTGACAGGTGTCAATCGCTGTGCCAACGAGGCCATCAGTCAGTCTATCTGATGTAATGTCAGTCAGAGTAAAACAGCAGCAATAGATGAGTCTATTCTGGTGGTAAATGAAGCTGCTGAATGTACTGTATAATCCATAGAGCTGATTGTTACTGTGCTGTGACCTCACACTGTCTCTTTGATTTCTTATCTATCGGTCCTTCTCTGCCCCCCCCCCCCCTCCCTCTCTCTCCCTCTCTCTCCCTCTCTCTCCATCTCTCTCCCTCTCTCTCCCTCTCTCTCCAACTCTCTCCATCTCTCTCTCTGCCTTTGTTGTTGTCTGTCCGAGACGGAGGGGTTTGAAATGGAGATCTGTAAGAGAAGGCCACAGAGCTCCCACTGTGTTGTGCTGAGGGAAAGAGAAATGGAGAGAGAGATGCATCGAGGAGAGAGAAAAAGAGGGTGGGATTATGCCTCTGGCCTACATGTGCTATTTGAGGGGTGAGGGAGAGAGAGAGGCAAGCAATGGCAGTGGAGGAAACTGATGGAGAAAGAGAGAAATGGGCTCAGATAGGAGAGAATGAGTGAGGGAGAGTGACTGTGTGTATCTATGGGGAAGACGCTGTATGAAGGGGCTCTGGGAGACCTGGCTCATTTTAGCAGCCTGACATCACTCCACAGCCCACCTCACCCACTCTCACCCTTCCTCACCCTTCCTCACCCTCCTCTTGACCCTTTTTCCCCTTTCACCCTCTTCAACCCCTACTCCTTGTCCTTCCCCTCTCTCCCCCTCTCTCCCCCCTCCACGCCACAGAGATTAGAGACACAGTGGAGTGGGAGGGGCTCTGCTCTGGGCTGCCAGTCAAAGCCAGAGGTCACTGTGTTGCACTGTGTGTGTTTGCGTATGTGTGTGTGTTAGTTGTCTCCGAGCCTCCTCTCCTTTTCTTTCCCCTCAGTGTGTGTGTTTGTGTGAGTGGGTGAGTGAGTGGGTGAGTGAGTGAGTGAGTGAGTGAGTGAGTGAGTGAGTGAGTGAGTGAGTGAGTGAGTGAGTGAGTGAGCGAGCGAGCGAGCGTGCGTGCGTGCGTGCGTGCGTGCGTGCGTGCGTGCGTGCGTGCGTGCGTGTGTGTGTGTGTGTGTGTGTGCTCCCCTCTATGGGTTGCCCTGCCTCTCCTCTCCCCTCTATGGGTTGCCCTGCCTCTCCTCTCCCCTCTATGGGTTGCCCTGCCTCTCCTCTCCCCTCTATGGGTTGCCCTGCCTCTCCTCTCCCCTCTATGGTTGCCCTGCCTCTCCTCTCCCCTCTCTGTCATTCACACACTGAATGAGCCCCCGCCTCCCTTCTCGTTTTAACTGCCGTTGCCTTGGAGACCGTGTCAGACACATGCTAGTTTTTCAATGATTGCATGACAAGAAAAAGGGGGAGCGTTAAAAAAAAGGGAGAAGAGAAGAATGGAGAAAGAGGAGAGAAATTGCTGCCTGGTTAAAGCAGGCTAACTATTGGTCCTTGAGTGAGAGACAGAGGAAGAGGGAAGGAGGGAGAGAGAAGGAGAAAGAGAGACAGTGTGGAAGAGAGGGAGGGGAACAGATAATTGGATGGGGGGATGAAGGAGAGAGACAGACAGGGAGAGATAGAGAGAATGGGAGGGAGAGAGAGAGCAGGGTTGGAGATGTAACTGAGGTATGGTAGTGGTGTCAGTGCCCTGCTGTCAGGGTTGGTCATGCCTCTGAATACAGGAGGAACTGAGGGACAAGGAGGTGGCAGCTGACGGGCTGATAACACACACACAGAGAGAGAGAGAGAGAGAGAGAGAGAGAGAGAGAGAGAGAGAGAGAGAGAGAGAGAGAGAGGGCTGCTGTACTAGGCTAGGGACTTCACAAAATGGAGGATTTTAAATGACCATTGATGAGCAACGTTATGGCTGCTGTTGGGCTGCCTCACTGATGCATTTCTGTGTGTGTGTATTGCATAGCTCTTGTTATGGTGGGTGGGTCATTTGGTTCATAAAGGGCCATAGGGGCTGTTGAATCAGTGTGGACAATTCAACTGTTTGTGTCTGTTAGCCCAGATTCATTGTAGCATTGCCTGTGATTCCACAATTCCCTAACTATACTGGTACACAGACACTTGCATGCACGCACACACAGTCAATTATTATCATTATAACCATGGCTTGGTCTGACCTCTGCCACCACCTAGATCTATCTCTCCCTCTCTCTGTCTAACCTCCCTCCTCTCTCCTCCTCACATTCCCACTCTCTTTCTAACCCCCCTCCTCCCTCCTCCTCACCATTCCCTGTCCCTCACTTCATCACCCCCTATACATTCCTTTCTCTAACCCTTCCTCCCTCCCTATCATGCTCCCTTTCCCCTCCTTTTCCTTTTTTTCTCACCCTCTTCCCTCCCTCCCTCTCCCCTCCCTCCCTCTAATATGTCTCTAATATGGTCATACATTTGGCAAGAGGTTAGGAAGTGCAGCTCAGTTTCCACCTCATTTTGTGGGCAATGTGCACATAGCCTGTCTTCTCTTGAGAGCCAGGTCTGCCTACGGCGGCCTTTCTCAATAGCAAGGCTATGCTCACTGAGTCTGTACAAGGTCAAAGCTTTCCTTAAGTTTGGGTCAGACACAGTGGTCAGGTATTCTGCCACTGTGTATTCTCTGTTTAGGGCCAAATAGTATTCTAGTTTGCTCTGTATTTTTGTTAATTCTTTCCAATGTGCCAAGTAATTATCTTTTTGTTTTCTCATGATTTGGTTGGGTCTAAATGTGTTGTGTTGTCCTGGGGCTCTGTGGGGTCTGTTTGTGTTTGTGAACAAAGCCCCAGGACCAGCTTGCTTAGGGGACTCTTCTCCAGGTTCATCTCTCTGTAGATGATGACTTTGTTATGGAAGGTTCGGGAATCGCTTCCTTTTAGGTGATTGTAGAATGTAACGGCTCTTTTCTGGATTTTGATAATTAGCGGGTATCGGCCTAATTCTGCTCTGCATGCATTATTTGGTGTTTTTCGTTGTACACAGAGGATATTTTTGCAGAATTCTGCATGCAGAGTCTCAATTTGGTGTTTATCCCATTTTGTGAATTCTTGGTTGATGAGCGGACCCCAGACCTCACAACAATAAAAGGCAATGGGTTCTATAACTGATTCAAGTATTTTTAGTCAGATCCTAATTGGTATGTCAAATTTGATGTTCCTTTTAATGGCATAGAAGGTCCTTCTTGCCTTGTCTCTCAGACTTTGTGGAAGTTACCTGTGGCGATGATGTTTAGGCTGAGGTATGTATCGTTTTTTGTGTGCTCTAGAACAACGGTGTCTAGATGGAATTTGTATTTGTGGTCCTGGCAACTGGACCTTTTTTGGGACAGCATTATTTTTGTCTTACTGAGATATACTGTCAGGGCCCAGGTCTGACAGGCCGTCCTTGGTTGGTGACAGAAGCACCAGATCGTCAGCAAACACTAGACATCTGCTTTCAGATTCTAGTAGGGTGAGGCCGGGTGCTGCAGACTGTTCTAGTGCCCTCGCCAATTCGTTGATATATATACAGCGGGTGAAATAAGTATTGAACACGTCACCATTTTTCTCAGTAAATATATTTCCAAAGGTGCTATTGACATGAAAGTTGTAGTTCATTCAATGTAATTGGAGAATCCAGTGGGTTCTGGTAGTCTTTAATAGTTGATTCTAGGATTTGCATTTGATCATGTATATTTATTTGCTCTTTGTTCTTTGTCATAGGGCCAATAAGATTGGAAAAGTGGTTTACCCATACATCTCTGTTTTGAATAGATAGCTCTTTGTGTTGTTGTTTGTTTAGTGTTTTCCAATTTTCCCAGAAGTGGTTAGATTCTATGGATTCTTTAATTACATTGAGCTGGTTTCTGACGTGCTGTTCCTTCTTTTTCCGTAGTGTATTTCTGTATTGTTCTAGTGATTCACCATAGTGAAGGTGTATTTCTGTATTGTTTTAGTGATTCACCATAGTGAAGGTGTAAGGCTCAGGTTTTCTGGGTCTCTATGTTTTTGGTTGGACAGGTTTCTCAATTTCTTTCTTAGGTTTTTGCATTCTTCGTCAAACCCATTTGTCATTGTTGTTCATTTTCTTTGGTTTCCTGTTTGACATTTTTAGATTTGATAGGGAAGCTGAGAGGTCAAATATACTGTTTAGGTTTTCTACAGCCAAGTTTACACCTTCACTATTACAGTGAATCGTTTTGTCCAGGAAATTGTCTAGAAGGGATTGAATTTGTCGTTGCCTAACTGTTTTTTGGTCGATTTCAACACTACTTTCCCTCCATCTATAGAATTTATAAATATTATTAAGTTCCTTTGGCTTTGATGCCTCATGATTGATCATAGCTCTGTTCAAGTAGTGTGATTCTGCTGTGATCTGATAGGGGTGTCAGTGGACTGACTGTGAACGCTCTAAGAGACTCTGGGTTGAGTTCAGTGATAAAGTAGTCCACAGTACTACTGCCAAGACATGAGCTACGTATATGTGTACCTACCGTAGGAGTCCCCTCGAAGCCTACCATTGACTATGTACATACCCAGCTACCGACAGAGCTGCAGGAGTTGTGACCCGTTTTTGTTGGTTATGTTGTTGTAGTTGTGGGGGAGGGAATGCTGTCACCTCCAGGTGTTTGTCCCCATGTCTGCTGAGAGTGTCAGGTTCTTGTCCAGTTCTGGCATTTAGGTCACCAAAGACTAGTACATGTCCCTGGGCCTGGAAATGGTTGATCTCCCCCTCAAGGATGGAGAAGCTGTCATCGTTAAAGCATGGGGATTCTATTGGGGGGATATAGGTAGCACACATGAGGACATTTTTCTTTGTTGAGATAATTTCCTTATTAATTCCTAGCCAGATGTAAAATGTTCCTGTTTTGACTAATTTAATAGTAGGTTAGGTCTGCTCTGTACGAAATTAGCAGTAGCTGTTTGGATTGAACCAAACAGCTACTGCTGGCTAATGTTATCCTAAATCATCACAATCTGTTAACCCAGACAGAGGTTAGTCTGGGAAAACACACGCACGCTCACACAAACACACTCAGACCACTACAAAGCAAAGGGATTTTAAGCACTACATGAGCAGCTACATGAACCGGTGGCTAAACTAGTCTCTGATAGCTGTTCTTCTCTCTCTACAAATCAAAGGTGAGAGAACAGTGATTTAGATTAAAAGCACATGCCCTGTCTCTCTCTCTCTCTCTCTCTCCCTCTCTCTCTCTCTCCCTCTCTCTCTCTCTCTCTCTCTCTCTCTCCCTCCCTCACTCTCCCTCTCTCTCTCTCTCCCTCCATCTCTCTCTCTCTCTCCCTCTCTCTCTCTCTCTCTCCCTCCCTCCCTCTCTCTCTCTCTCTCTCTCTCTCTCTCTCTCTCCCTCCCTCCCTCTCTCTCTCTCTCTCTCTCTCTCTCTCTCTCTCTCTCTCTCTATCTCCCTCTCTCTCTCTCTCTCTCTCTCCCTCCCTCTCTCTCTCTCTCTCCCTCCCTCTCTCTCCCTCTCTCTCTCTCTCTCTCCCTCTCTCTCTCTCTCTCTCTCTCTCTCTCTCTTAGAGCTCCAATCAATGTGTGTTATCTTAAACCCTTGGCTTGTCTCTGTATCTCACTCAATGCTAATCACTGATCATTACTGAGGCTGAGCTTGTGGCCCGCGGGTTGACGTGTGTTTGTGTATCTGTGTGTGTGTGTTTGTGATGTTATTAGAGACACAAGGAGAGCTTGTCAGCCATAACAGGACTGCACCTTAGCGCTAACACACACACACACACAGGCAGGAAATCCCCAACAGAGGATTATCTGTATGAGACGATCACGCACTGTAAAAAATGATTGAGGTGATTAGTAAATTATACTTAAAAATATAATTATTTTGACATAAAAAAAAAGTAGTTGTCATCTTTACTTAAATATAATTATTAAACTGTCTGGTATGTGCATTGATAGTGTTCATTATCTCTCTATACCGTCTGGCATAGATAGATAGATAGGTACTTTATTGATCCCCCGGGGGGGAAATTTCATCGATAGTGTTCATTATCTCTCTATACCCTCAGGCATGTGCATTGATAGTGTTCATTATCTCTCTATACCGTCTGGCATGTGCATTGATAGTGTTCATTATCTCTCTATACCCTCAGGCATGTGCATTGATAGTGTTCATTATCTCTCTATACCGTCAGGCATGTGCATTGATAGTGTTCATTATCTCTCTATACCGTCTGGCATGTGCATTGATAGTGTTCATTATCTCTCTATACCGTCTGGCATGTGCATTGATAGTGTTCATTATCTCTCTATACCGTCTGGCATGTGCATTGATAGTGTTCATTATCTCTCTATACCTCCCTATTTTTTTCTCAATTTCTATCACCCTTTCTCTTCTTCTTTCTCCCTTCTCTTTCTGAATAATAAAACAGATTTCAAATCATTTCCAGCATCTCCTTGTCTCCTAGGTTATTGTTTCCATCTTCTTCTCCTAGGTTTTACATTGGTTTCACTCTCTCTACCTCTCTCCTTTGGCAGTGGTCATCTCTCTCCATCTGCTTCTCCTTCCCCATCTCTCTCCATCCACCTCTCCATCCCTCCCTCTCTTCTCTTCTCTAACAGATCTGCCATTAGATAGCAGTAACAGTGTCAGTTTGATAGGGCAGTAACTCTCTCTCTGTCTGCCTGGGCCTGTAAACGTCTCGCCCTGTTCGCTTGGTGGCATCTGCTCCGCTCCAGTCCGCATGTGGCAGTGCCCTCGACATGGCCGTAAAGAGACATGCCTGTGCCTCTCGCCGGCTGCCCCATCACCACCCGTGTAAACCAGAGGCCGGTAAGGTCACGTGTTAAACACTCGCTCCTGCACCTGTGTCACCGCCATGATCTGGCCCCATGCCTGTAACGGTGGCAACAGGGTTACACAGCCTTTGCGCACACACACACAAACCCAGCAACATATAAACATATATTTTATAGCCTACACACACACGTACACAAACACACAGTTTAGCCAACAGGTGCAGTGGGTTGAGGATGCTAAGGTAGCAGCGTCACGCTAGCATGGCACTGTGATTTATAGCCCATGTTCAGCTCTCTC